>KQ758885.1:116174-172832 GCA_001462505.1 Aurantiochytrium sp. T66 | reverse complement strand
GGTCGGGTCGGTCGTTCGTTCGGGTCTGGCGCAGTATGGATGATGGAGAGCTCCGACCGCCGAGCCCGAGACCGCGCCGCGCGCCGCCAGCGCCCGCGCCGACGCCGACGCCGCCCGCGGAGGCCGCAGGGCGCCCCGGGGAAACGCGCAGGACGGCCTCCGCGAGGTTGCCGCGGAGAGGCCCGGAAATGGAATTGGAATCGGGAGGGCAGAAGAGTCGTTGCGGGGTGCCATGATCAGCAGCAGCAGCAGCAGCATGATGGAGATGGTGGTGATGACGACACAGGCCCACCGCAAGAGAATAACATTCTAGGCCTAGGCCTACATTGGCGACGTCACGACGAGGAGGCCCAGAAAGACATGGAGGACTCTCCGGATGATGCGCCGGGAATCTTTCTTTGCAAGAATATGTACTACCCCAGAAAAGCCCAGAAGTACTAGGCGAACTAGTGCCACGTCAGAAAGTGCCGATGACGGGGCGTTGGATGATGCGCAAGGCCGCAACCAATCTTTCTTCTCTTCATTGAGACTTCATCGGGAGAATACATACATAGTACATAGGTACAACCGCTAGGAAGGAACAGGAACCACGACACGGGATCAGGACGAGGCGGCCGCCTCGGGGTCAGCCGAGGTTGGTCGAAGAGCTACCGGGAGGCTGTCGACGTCCTTGACGAAGAAGGGCTCGCGCTTGGCCTCCTTGTGCGCCTTGAGGGCAGCATTGATGGCCTTCTCGTCGCCGTCAAAGTTGGCAACGTACCAAAAGCTGATAAAGGGCGAGGTGCGCACGCCGAGCGCGGAAACGTGGTTCTGAAGACGGTCCTTGGGGCGCAGACCCTTTGGCGTCCAGTAGTTGTAGCGCTTTTGCGGCACGAGGAAGCCATCGAAGCGCGCGGGGTTGAAGTATGATTTGCCGCATACGTAGTTGGGCATGAGGAGGAAGGCCGGTTTGGCGTTTTTGGCGGCGAACTCAAGCAGGCGCTCAACGTGGTCGAATGAGTACGGCGGATTGGTCACAAGGACGTCGTGCTCGGGCGTTTCGGCGGCGTAGAAGTCCTCGCACTTGTTGTATACATTCTGGAACCCGAGGCGGCCGAGGTTCTTGACAACAGCGCCAGCGCAGTAGTACGGGTCGTAGATGCGCAAATCGGCGGGTTCCTTGCCGAGCCTCGCGGCGAGCGCGCGCAGGAGGGGCGCCACGTCCGCATAGGCCTCTGGCGCGGTCTCGCAGTGATCGTCGGAGGCGGTGTGGAAGGGGTGCTCGATGGATTCGTGCTGCGCCATGCAGCGCGACTTGTCTGCCTCGACGAGCTGGTCGCGCTCCTTCTTGCTGAAGGCTTTCCAGGACTTTTTCAGCTTGGACCAGTAGTGCTTGTGGGCCGGGTTGAGCCAATCCGAAAGCGTGCCGTCGCGCTCGTCGGCAATGGCCCGTGCCACGTCTTCGGGGCCGACCTCTTGGCCTTGGGCCCTGCGCGCCGTCTTTGCGGGTCTCTGGTCATCCCCCTCGCCGGCGCCATCTGCGTCGCCGTCCGTCTCCTGCTGTACGAGCGCGGCGGGCGGTGGCTTGCCCCGCGCCCCGCGCTTGCGCTTCTTCTTGTTGAGTCTGCGCCGCTCGCCGAGCGAGAGGGCCTCCGACATTCTCGTCCCAAGCGCAATGCAATGCAATCTCTCGCCGCGACTTCGCCGCCGCCGCCGCCCAGGTCGGGCCAGGTATCGTCGCGCCCGCCCGGGTCGGGGCCGAGTCGAGCTTGGTCTAGCTCGCCGCGAAGCGTCGCCGCGAAGCGTCTTCGACGGCCTAATAAGGTAAGGCACCTCGAGCTTGCCTTGCCAAGCTTGCACAACCAGGTGACGCACGACACGCACGACGATGCGAAGCAGCACGGGAAACGGGTGGTGCGCCGCGGCCTCGTGGCCACACAAAATGGTCGCCAGCTCGATGGGATGCAGCGACGGGTGATTATCGTCGTCAACGTGGTGACCATTGTCCGCCAACGATTCTCACATCATCATTGAGGGCATACGTACCATACCTCTAATTCACAGGCTGTCAATCAAGACCCGCCGACGGCCGCGATGCCGCAGGCGCGCCCGCTGCTCGCGGCGGCCGCCTGAGGCCGTGGTCAGCGAGCGGCGCCCCGACGCGGGCCGCGAGCGTCACGGCTCCGCGCGCGCGACCTGAGCTGAGGACAGTCTGAGGTGGAGGAGGTCGCCACCTGACCTTGGAGCCTTTGGGTGGCTATCAGCGACCGACACTAACGCCAAACGCCCGCGACGTGGACGCGAGCAAGCATCGTGCAAAGCGAGCGCGCGGCGTCGTGTGATGACGCGCGAGTGAAGGTGAGTCGCTTGGGAATAGAAGTGGCTGGCTGGATGAATTGGCAAGGAGGAGGAGGAGGAGGAGGAGAAAGCAGTAAACTATCTCTTGGGTCTACGCAGCACGCGATTCGGGCCCCGACGGGGCGTGAGCTCGTTGCAACCACGTGGCCCAAGTCATTCTATACTGCGAGAAGAACAGCATCGCCTCAATATGCTCGTGGCCGGGGTCCGGAATACTGGGCCTTGATAGACCTGCCACGGGTTCGAGGCCGTGTGCCACATCTGTGATAAGGACCTTCTGGTTCTAAATACATGATGACCGTATTGCTCGGTAAACACTGTTGCCGAAAACGGGACAATACGATCTCCTTGTTACGCATGTCCCATTGAATACTCTGACCCATTTCTCACAACCCTATTCCCTCGCCCTCTTTCCACGTTTGCAAGCAAGCAAGCAAGCATGCATGCATATGCATGCAGAGAAGGAGGCGAGGGATGTGAGGTCCTATCACGCCGGAGAGATCGAAGAGCGAGAGCGAGAGCGCGTTGTGCGTATGATTGAAGTGGCCTCGGTAACTAACTTTGGTGGAAACGTTGTGAAGGTCTGTACAAAAAAATAGCTCATCTCGTTCCTGCAGATAGCGACACGCGTCGTGCAAGCAGCGCGACGTTTGCATAACTGTATCATGAACCATTGTATTTATCATGTGTGACTACGTAATCTATGCTAGGCCCTAGGGCTTGCTTTGGTCGTCATGATGATGACGCTGCCTGGGCGGTCTCCTGTTTCTTGGCGTAGACGTGGACCTCATCCGTGCTCTCGACCTTGCGCCAGGAGGCCTCGTTGAGCGTGAACACGTTGCTGAAGATGAGGACGTCGTCCTTGCATTCGTCCAAGAGCTTGACGCTGAGGCGATCCATAATGGGCGAGAGTCCATAGACGAGAATGATGTCTGCGCTGTTCAGGTTGACCTTCCAAAGATCGCGACAATAGAACTCTGCAGAGGCGGACACCGGCCATGGCTTGCGCTTTGGTAGGATCCGGTGCGCCAGGTGCTGATCCCAAAAGGCCCACGTCTGCGAGAAGGCGACCAGCATCGGGTTGAGCTCGTACCCCACGGCCTTGTACCCGTTGCGCGCCGCCTCGATGACGACCCTGCCGTCTCCGGACCCAAGGTCGACCATGCGAGGGACTGCGGTGTCGGCCGCGGCGCCCTTGGGCACCGGCTTGACCTTTGGCAACACCTTGTGGAAGACCACGTCGAGCGACTTGCGCAGCGTAGGCATGTACGGCGCACCCTTGCCCGCGACGGCCGGCAACGCCGACACAAAGAGCGTCAGGTTCACGGCGAGCGCCGCGCCGAGCGCCGCCCCGACCATGCCGCCGAAGCCCATCGTGACAGGCCGCGTCACAAAGGGCCGGGAAGAGGGTCTGCCCATCATCGACGTCTCGTGTCGTCGCGTCCGGACCATGAATTCGCATGCACTGCAACCTGAAGAACGAAATGCTCCATCGACACTGCGCCCAGCCTTCGATGGTCATCCGCCTCCGCTTCGAAGTCTTTCCAGCCCTCAGTGTGCAGGCGCGTAGTTCGAGACCCGGGGCTTCGAGCGCCCTCTCCCCGATTCCGTCGTCCTCCTCTCCAGCTCCTCCAGGTCGTCCTCCTAGTCGTCCTCGCCGAGCCGCCCGAGCCCAAGCACGGGTCGGACGCAAGGTGTGCGTATGCGAGGATATTCTGCGCAACGCAATTATGCCGCAACCAGTCAACCAATCAATCGATCGTCTGGCCACGGCCAGAACTACATCGACGCCCGCCCCCGACGCCACGGCTGCGCGCGCCACGGGCTGCGCGCGAGACCCGCGAGACGCCCGCCTCCCGCTCGCCGCCGCCGCGCGGAGCCGCCGTCGCGAGCGCGCGGGCTCCCTCAGGAGGGCGGAGCTTGCCAGCGGAGGAGGGCCTCGGAACCCGGCCATCTACTAGGTGGTGTAGGCGGAGAAGCGCGACGCAACCATGGGCCGCAAGAAGAATCTCGTCAACGACAAGTACTACCAGCTCGCCAAGGAGCAGGGGTACAGAGCCCGGTCGAGCTTCAAGCTGATCCAGCTGAACCGCAAGTATGACCTGCTCAAGAACGCCACCCGCGTGATCGACCTGTGCGCGGCGCCCGGAGGATGGCTCCAGGTGCTGGAGAAGACGATGCCCAAGACAGCGGACCGCCAGATTGTCGGTGTTGATCTGCTGCCCATCAAGCCGATCCGCGGGTGCACGACCTTCGTGGAGGATATTACCTCGGACACGTGCCGGCAGCGAATCCGCAAGGAGATGCGTGGCAACAAGGCCGACGTCGTGCTTTGCGATGGCGCCCCCAACGTCGGTGCCGAATACAGCAAGGACGCCTTCGTTCAGAACGAGCTGGCCGTCTTCGCGCTCAAGTTCGCCTGCGAGCACCTCAAGCGCGGCGGCTCCTTCTGCACCAAGGTTTTCCGCTCCAACGACTACACCGCGCTCTTGTGGGCCTTTCAGCAGCTCTTCAAGAAGGTTGAGGCCACGAAACCGCCCTCGTCGCGTAACGTGTCCGCCGAGATCTTCGTCGTCTGCCGCGAGTACCTCGCGCCGCACAAAATCGACCCGCGTCTGCTCGACCCGCGCCACGTTCTGTCCCAGGTCGAACAGCAAGAAGAGCTCACCGAGCAGCAGGCCATCAACAAGCTCTTCCATAAGCGCGACAAGCAGCGCCGCAACCGCGGTGGCTACAGCGAGGACGCCGGTGCCCTCGTCTTCAAGTCCGCGTCCGCTGTAGACTTTATCAAGACCTCGGAGCCCGTTCAGGCCCTCGCCACGTTGTCCGAGATCAACTTCAAGGACGCGGCCTCCAAGGCCCTGCTCGCAAACCCGGCCACGACCTCTGAGATTGTTGAGTACCTGGGCGACCTCAAGGTCCTCGGCAAGGCCGAGCTTCGCGCTGTTCTGCAGTGGCGCGTCAAGGTCCGCCAAGAGTCCAAGGACGCCGCCGAAGACGGCGACGATGACCAGTCCGCGGACGAGAATGAACAGGAGGCCGGCAGCGAGAGCGATGGCGACGCCAAGAATGAGAACGGGGACTCGGACTCGGACGCGGATGACTCAGACGTTGAGGACATGGCCGACATCACCGACGAACTGAAAAAGCTCAAGGCCGAAGAGCTCAAGAAGCGCAAGCGCGAGATTAAGAAGATTCGTAAGCAGCGCGCCAAGATGCAGCGCCGCATCGATCTCGGCCTCGAAAACGAGTTCGCCCTCGACCTCTCGGAGCAGCAGGGCCCCTTTAGCCTGAAGAAGACGGGCCTCAAGTCCATGCAAGAGCTCGCCGAACTGCAGGAGGGCGCCTACGCCTCGGCCGGCTCCGATGACGAGGAGAGCGGCGACGAGGATGACGACGACAGCGAGAGCTTTGACGAGGAGAGCGACGAGGACAACGACGGCTCCGACCTGACGCTCTCTCACGAGAAGCGCAGGCTCCGGGAGCTCGAGCGCGAGGCCGAGGCCCTGTACAGGATGAGCCGCGTCAAGGACAACAACGCGGATCCCATGACCGTCCGAGAGCGCCGTCAAAAGCTCGCGGCCGAGAAGAAGGCCAAGGTCAAGAAGAAGACCCTCGAGGCGCTCGCTGAGCGTGACTTTGCCCGCGCCCTCGGCGAGGAGCAGGCCAAGGCCGCAAAGTCCGGACAGTATGAGGCCATGCTCAACGACCACCTCAGCAGTGATAGCGAGGACGAAGATGACGGCGTCGGCGAGGGCGAGGATGCCGCCAACCCACTCATCAAGTCGATCGGGTCCAAGCCTTCCGACACCGCGCGCGCCAAGCTCTGGTTCCAGCAGGAACTGTTTGACGGCGAGCGCGACGCGATGAGTTCTGATGACGAAGAAGAAGAGGAGGACGATGCAAACGCCAACGCCATGGACGAAGACGACGAGGAAGAGGAAGTGGACGGCGACGACGACGAGGAGGAGGAGAGCTCGGACGAGGAGGAGGAAGACGCGGACATGCCTCTGCCCTCGTCGCGAACCGAAAAGGCGAGGCGCAAGGAGAAGCGGCGCAAGCTTAAGCTGCGCAACGAGCGCAAGGCTGAGAAGCGCCGGATTGCGGCTGCGCGCGATGTGGACGGCGCCGTGAACGAAGAGCTTTTGCTGGCTGCCATGCCGGGCGGCTTTGAGATGGTCAAGTCGGACGGCGCGCGCTCCAAGAAGCGTCGACGTGAGGGCGGCGCCGAAACAGAGCTGGACCCGGACAGTCACAGGAACGCAGGCGACGAGGACGAGGAAGACGACGACGAGAAAACCCGCGAGAAGAAACGCGCGGCCCGCAAGGCCCGCAAGCTGATCGAAAAGGGCATGGGCAACCTCGGCAAGGTCGACGAACCAGCCGGCTTTGAGGTCGTCGCGCCTGAGCCCGCGGCTGACTCCGATGATGACGACGACGAGGAGGAAGACGAGGCGTACAACAGCGAAGACTACGACACCGACGAGCGGTCGCAACACATTGCCCTGGCCGCTATGCTCACGAAGAAGTCAAAACGGCGCAAGCTCTTGGACTCGGGCTACAACCGCTTCACCTTTAACGACGATGAGGCCCTTCCCGAGTGGTTCATCGAGGACGAAAACAAGCACAACCGACCGCAGCTGCCCGTGACCAAGGAGATGGTCGATGCTGTGCGCGCTCGCTACAAGGACATCGCCTCCAAGCCCATCAACAAGGTCGCCGAGGCGCGCGCCCGCAAGAAGCAGAAGCTCATGACCAAGATCGACAAGATCAAGAAGAAGGCCGCCGCGGTGGCCGACCAGCCCGATCTCACGCCTGGCAGCAAGATGCGCGCCATTGAAAAGCTCTACAAGGGCTCGCAGATGAAGAAGCCCGGGTCGGTCTATGTCGTTGCACGCAAGTCGAACCACGGCAAGGTAAACATGGGCGGCAAGCTCAAGGGCAAGTCTGTCAAGGTCGTCGATCGTCGCATGAAGGCTGATCAGGCCCGTAGCAAGGGCCGCGGCAAGCCTCGCGGTCGCGCTGGCAAGAAGGCCTCCAAGTCTCGCCGCTGATCATCGGTTTGCAGTAAAGATATTCATTCGAGATTTTCACTCGACGAGAGCGCTCGCAGAGCAGAAACAGGGCGTGTTTTGGACATGATGAAAACTTTAATGACCCTGACACTGTCAACACAATATTCTTTTATCTCGTAGTACCCGCGCCTAGCCGCAAGCAGCTGCTCGCGAGGCGCGTTCTCTCTTCACTCGTCGCTCTTCATCACTTTCACAATAAATCAGGTTTCTCCAGGACGTCTCGTTCCACGTGTCGCGTGGCTAGCCATCGTTAGAGGCAAAAAAAATAATAAGGCCCGTGATCTAGGCCTGCTCGGCGAAGGAGTGGAATAACTCGTTCCAGCGCACAACAGCAGAGGCCTTGGTGGGCCGTAGCGCTGGCAAAGATCAAACCCTTTGGCCTACCAGACGGCGCGATGGTTCTCGCATACGCCGTAGACATTGTCGATCTCAACGCGGTGGCGCACCCCTCGGCTTGGGTCACTGATCTGCACAAAGCCGGAGAACGATCCGTAGGGCTGCACAAAGTCGCTCACGATGCCTATCACGTCGCTGCCCGAGTGGTCCTCGCGGAGGCCGTGGGGCTGGAACTCGAGGAAAAGCGCCACGTCCGAGGCGTTTGCGCGAATAACCCAAGGTGATCCCGCTGGGTCCTCGAGCGGCATTTCAACGGAAACGGCCACGGGAAGCGCGTAGACCTTGTGGTCAATCCAGAGCGCATTCTCCACGGACGCGGGCGGCAAATGGGCTTGCACGCTGCGCACGTCGTAGACGAGTCTGCTGAGATTAATGCCGACGGGAACGGATCGCGCTGAGGCGTCGCCGGCGTTGCCTTCGCGGCCCACGCCGCGGGTTTCGACGCGGCACGAAGCGCAACTGAGCGAGACCCACTGCCACCGGGTCTCACGGAGCGCGCGCGTGAGCGTCCAGTCGATTGTCGCAGCGCCCTGCTTGAAAAGGTGCGGTTCGTTGGCCGTGCCCTGGGCCCCGCTGCTGTTTAGCAACGTAATTGATCCTCGAGCCTCCATGCCGGCCTCCTTGTGCACGTAGGCGGGGCGCTTGCGGTCGCCGCCGAGCGGGTACCACAGCGCGAGGGCCTCGGCACCCTTTGAGATCTGGATCTTGGCCTTGATGCGCGCCAGGTTCACGTTGAAGTGCCAGACGCCGCCCACGAAGCAGAGGTCGAGGGAGTCCTGGCCCCATCCAACGAACTTGCTGCAACCGTCCGTGGACGTGGCCGCTAGCTTGAGCGCGCGGCCAAAGGGCATCTGCCAGTGGAACTCGCCGACCATGCGCTGCGTCGATTTATCAATCACTGACAGGTAGACATCCTCGACGTAGTTGAACTGGACCGGGGTGACGGCCAAGAAGTACCGCGGCGTGGACACGGACACGTAGCTCCACGCCTTGAGCTGGAAAAACCTCTCGAGCCTGCTTCCGGCCTTGCGGAGCTGCTCGAGCGGCGCTGCCACGGGTGCCTTCCACCTCCCAAAGGCGTCCCCCTTTGCCGGCGCCGCGCCGGCCGCGACCTCGACGCCGCAGAGCCCCGGGAACTCCTCACACGACGGGATGCCGACCTCTTCGGGGACGCGGAGCGCGAATTGCAGCACGTACGCCAGCGAGGCGGCCAGCAGCAGGCCCGGCAGCACGAGCCTCGAGGCCCAGCCCTTGCCGCTCTTGGCGCCGCCGCTCTTGGCGCCGCTCATGGCGGCCATGTCGGGTACTACCTCCGCGCGCGCTCCCTGCACTGCGACTGCGCTCCTGCCCGCGGCGACGCGCGGGGCCGGAAGGGTCTGGCGGCGCGCGCGCGGGCGGGCGGGCGCGTCGCGGGCGCGCGGGCGCTGGCGGCTCGCGTTTGCGGTGGCCCTCGAAAGTACTTGCGTCACGATGCGCCAGCGTCAGGAAGCAGGAGGCGCCGCACGTGCACGCGCCGCGCGTCGCGAGACGAGACGAGACGGCGCGGGACGAGACGCTGCCCGGGCGCAGGACGGACGCGGCGCAGGAGAGGATGCCCGCGAGAATATCTGCCGGTGGGCCTGGCGAAGGACGGCCGGCAACGCGACTCGAGGCCAGAATTGCGCGCGAGGACCTCCGGATGGAGAAGGGCGGTACCATAGTAAGGTAAAGTGCGTAAAAACCTGCGATGGAAGGCGGCGATGAGGAGCAGAGTTGGTACTAAAGCTGCGATGAGCCCTGCTCATGTCACCGCTATCACCTGTCAGAGTGTCAGGCAACGTTCAGCGTCCCTAAAAAGATCACCCTCCGGCGCCGAGACCCTAACACCCGTAAATTCGCTCGCTCACTTGACAAGATCGCTCAGCCTTGCGGATTTGTCGACATTCCGACTGTGATGGAGTCGAGTCGCGCAGCTCGTGAATTTGTGAGAGGAAAATGGCCCGGGATCAAGTTCAATCGAGGTTAGGCCTCGGCAGTCGGCGGCACCGGCACGCAAATCACGTGCGTGAGCTCGTCTGGTGGCAGCTCGCTCGACGGGTCGTCCATGGCCGACGTGTACGGTACAGGCGGCAAGCGCACAGGCACCGGAAGCACGACCTCCTCATCAGAGTCCTGCTTTTTGGATAACTGCCTTGTTGTGCCGTGATCCTTCTTCTGAGAGCGCTCTGATTTGTAGCGGGCCCGCGGCGAGGCGACCAGACACTTGGGCGAGGACGGAGATCCGCAGAGCTGCGGCGTGAAAAGGACCCCGAGCTCCCAGGAGCGGATGCTGAGGTCGCCCTTTTGCGTAAAGCTGCCCCAGGCGGCTTTGGAGAGGTTGGCGCTCGTGATGCAGGCCCAGCTTAGATGCCGCGGATCCGCAGGATTGTACGCCAAGTACGACTTCATGTGTGGGAACGCGCGCGCGCGCGAGGGATACGCTTCTGCAGCGGTCCACGAGCACAGCCGCGGGCGGATCCGCGACTCGTACACAGGAGTGCTCTTGTCGGCGAAAAAGAGACCGTGCGCGTAGCCGACGATGGAGCGGCGGCAGTCGAGGTTCGAAGGGAATACCAAGTGCACAGGGGCCTCCGCATTCCGCGCAAGCGCGCGGCGCGCGAACTCGTCGAGCGCCCAGCAGGCCTGCGGGCCGTTCTTCTTGGACATGGTCTGCGACCCAAAGCTTGTGAACTGGCAGACGGCGGGCCAAGCACGCTCCGCGGCTGGCAACGCCTGTAGGTGCGCCTCCAAGGCGGCCTGGCCCCAAGTCGTGTCACCCGCGCGCAGCGTTCCCGGGACCGAGGCGATGAGCGCGACCCGGGCGGTTGAAAAGTCGTACTTCCATAGCGATGAGACCTCGGGCAGACGCTCCGCGACGCGGCGCTCCCCTCGCGCGCTCTCCTTGACGGCGTCCATTTGGGCGCCAAAGTACTTCAAGAGACGGGGGCCGAAGACCCTATTGCTCCCGCGCGGGCTCCCGTCCTCGCGCACGAGGTCAAAGTCCTCGTACCATACCGCATCCGTCTTGTTGAAGAGGTCAAAGGGGACGAGATTCGCGGTGTGGACCACCACGCGTAGCTTTTGTTCGTAAAAGAGCACGAAGCCCTTTGAGTGGTGCTTGCCGTATGGCTTTGGCGGCGGGTGAAAGCAGCGCACGTGCGGATTCACTTGCCGGAGCGTCTGCTCCAGCGCGCGGTTCGCCTCGTTGCGCCGGAACGGGCTGCCACCGTCCATGCCGTGAAACACAAAGAGCCTGCGCAGCTTGCGAAAGGCCGGGAAAACCCGAAAGAAGATGGCCGGGTCGAGGTCCATGGTCATGACCCAGGCTTCCTGCAGGCCCTCCAGCTCCAGGGTGAGCGCCGGGATGTTGGCCGTGGACGCGCGCTCGTTGTCGCCTTTTCCCACGCGGACGCCCTCGCGGTCGTGGATCTCGTTCAGCAGGAACCCGTGCGCGGGCCACTCGTCGGCGCGGAGATTTGCGCCGCACGTCTTGCACGCCGTGGCGGCCTCGTCATTGCTGCGCCCGCAGCGCCCGCACTTGACGACGAGGTTAGCCCGCGCCGCGGGGTCGTGCTCCTCGTCGCCCAGCGGCGACCCGCACAGCTCGCACGAGGTCGCCCCGGGCTTGCTCTCCAGCGTGCACAAGGAGCACGTCCTCGTCCCAGGAGGCGTCCTGGCGGCGGCCGCGGGTCTGCGCCGCTTGCGGGGCTCGGCGGCGGAGTTGGCGGCGGCGTCCGAGTCGGAGTCGGCGGTCAGGTCGACGACCTTGCGCTTGTCGGCCATGGTCCGCGCCTGCTGCAGCGCCCGCGACGTCCGCGGCAGCAGCAGCGGCCGCGCCTGCGGCAGCGCCGACGCCCGCGCCCGCGGCTCCCGCGCGCGCGTCGTCAGGCAGCGCACGAGGCCGCGGCGCATGCGGCTTCGAAGCCCGTTCTGCACGCACGAGTCAGCTTCAACTTGCGCCGAAGCCCGCGGCGCGCGGGGCGGGTCGCGCCCGGGCCGACGGCGGGGCGGGCCGCGAGAGCGCCGGCCGCGGCGAGCGTGGATCCCGGGCGCGCGAGCACATGGAGATGCGCGGAATTGGGACTCTGAAGGGAAGATCTTGAGGATCCTGGTCCTCGGGATCCCGGGCATCGAGGTCGCTCTCGTTGTTGGCGCTCCGCGTCGACGACGATTTTCGTGCAGGGCACCTACTCCCGAGGCATTTCTGGTCGCATGGACTTGAAGGCATACCCGTACGTACTAAAGCTGTAAAGTCTTGACGCTACTTGGCGCGCTCGCCGCTTGGAATCGATCACATCTTCGTCGTCCTCGTCCGAGCTCTCATTCTCGCCGTCCTCATCGTCGTCGTCGTCGACCTCGTAGAGTCCCTTGACCTCTCCCTCGTCGTCTTCGATCAATTGCTCCATGGTACAATGAAGAATCAGGTCCAAAGGCGCAGGCGCTAGCGGTGCCATCTCGTTTCTACATTGACGTCATTCTCGGTCCCGCTGATTGCACGCTGCCCGCTTGCTCAGCGCGAAGACCGTGCATGCGCGACTGGCTGACCTCCCCGCGTTCGTCTGCGCGCAGCTTTTATGGTGGAACATGGTCCTCTCGACCAACTCGTCTCCACCAGTGTCGACGATGCGCAACATCGGTCTCGGGATGCCAATTGACGATGATGGGCTTCAAGTTGACGATGATGGGCTTCAAGTTGACGAGGGAAGTCCCAAGGCGCGACTCGAATCACGCATTCGATGTCGTCCAGTACTACGCGTATCTTGTGCAGGCGCTCCTGGACCGCGATCTTCGTGTCCGCCAGAATCCGGGGTAAAACCAGCAGCGTCAGCGAAGCAACATCGCCGCGGAAGGCCTCGCAGACGCCCGACCGGCTGCTTTCGGGGTCGGCCTACCAGTAGAAAGAGTAGCCAGAACAGATTTTAGGCCTACCTTCGCGAAAGCCGACGTCCTTCGGGTTGTGTTGGAGACGTTGGGTTGTGGCGACAGAGCAAGTCCCCAAAGTCGCAGCCTGGCTCGTCCGCAGGGCAACGAGGCGTTGCAGCTGAAGACTTTCAAGGTCAAGCCTTGTCTGGTGATACGCAAGCTGATAGGCGAGCTGTCAAGGTCGACGCAACAGGTGACTAGCTAGTAGATCAGGCCAAAAAAATTAGCCGCCAAAGGCGGTATACTACCTAGATGATTAGCTATACTATGAGCCGTAGCACATGATCTGCGAGGTTGATCAGGTCCCGCAGACCAGGCACTAAGACCCTTTGTGCCTCCCCAGAGGCGACTCCGCCCGGGAGCGATCCCTGAATTTATCAATCGGTGGAAAGGGCCGACGCCCACGTGGGGGGCAACTTCTGCACCTTCGCGTCGATCAGAAAATATCTGCTCTCGCGGGAATCGAATTCCTGACAGGCACAGTCGCTTAGTCGAAACCAAGCTCGATCATGAGTGAGGCGCCATGGCCACGGCAGCAATCATTGTCCGCACGTCTTTTATACTTGCGGAAACGGCCCGTAAAATTCGGGCCTTCGATCGTATCCAGTGCAGTGCAAGCCTTGGACACGGGCTCGGGGCTCATCCTCGCCCCTGGCCGCGGTGCCCCGGCCGTGGGCGCTCGCCAGAGGCCGGCGAGCGCCCCTCGCTCTCCGCGCACGGCCGCCACGCGTGCTCGTCACTCGCGACGAGCGTCTCAGCGTGGCGGCGCAGAGTTGCTCGCGGCTAGTAGGCAGATATAGGGACGTAAGGAGCCTGGAGCTTGGATGCATTTTCGAGATCGAAGACGCCGTGGGATGATGACAGCACCATGGTGCCCTGGTAAGTAGCACTGCCCAAGTTTGTAGCCTCTGAGTTTCTGACCCCTGAGTGTCTGATCTCTGAGTTTACGACCCCTGAGATTCCGCCCCTGAGTTTATGGCCCCTGAGTATATGTGTCCCGAGTTTCTAGCGCCTGAGTTTCTGGCGCCTGAGTTTCTGGCGCCTGGCTCGGCGACAACACGCACGAAGGACGCTGTAGTCAAACTTGACCCTGGGATCGACTCTCAAACTTCCTGAGGGCCCGAAGTGGGTTGGACCTAGGTTGCGTGCGCCTCACAGGCCTCACAGTGATTCAAGGTGTGTTGGAAGTGGACTTCCAACGACTGCGCAAGGTTTGCGAGGATTGTCTCAGTTCACCAGCCAGCTCATCAAGCTCACCAAAGTGATGGAAAGCCCCAATAGTCCCATTGCACGCGCCGGCCGACTGAAAGCAGACCTGGCTCGCCGCAGCGCGGATGCTTTGAAGCCGCACAACTTCCGGGACACTCGCGCTCGCGCCCTTTCCAGGGCCTGGCCGACGAGGTCGCCCAGGTGAAGAAGATGGCCCGGACGCGCGTCTGTCTCGGGCAATTTAGCTTCCCGCGCAAGGCAGACGACGAGGTCTGCTACGAGTGCGCGCACAGGACCATCGTCGGACAATCGACCCGCGCATCTCCCTGCGCGCCATTGTGGAGATCCGCAAAGATGTGCTCCGCCAAGGGTGTACGTACGTCACGTACTACGGGGCCAATCGCGACCTCTCGGAAAAGGTTGAAGTGCCACCTTCCAGGCCCCGCGCAATGTGCCCGATGGGACTATGCAGGGCCGCGTGCCCGTCGACTAGCCTTAAAGTCCTCGTTGGAGTCTGGAGAGAGGACGCCGATCCCGAGACGCGCGCAGATTGGACCACCAGAGATGTCGCCGAGCTGGTAATGCTTGCTCTGACACGGGAATTGATCAAGGCGTAGCTCTACGCAAGCTATGTCGGCCAAGAGTTCCGAGACACCTTCTGATCAGTGACGAAGCGCGCGAGCGCCAGCCTTCATACGCCTGAGTCAGTGACGCAATTTCGCTGGCCGCCCGTCATGGTGTTGCTTTCCTTGCTCGCGTTCTCATCAATTTGCAATGACGAGAGGCGGCAAATGAGAATGATGTCAATCCGGGCGTACCCGTGGTACGTTCTGGTATCCTCTCGCCAGAATTCGATCCCGCCTTCATCATCAAGAGCGGAGCCCGAGAACCTCGCCGGCCATAAGTAGGCTAGTACGTGCCGGTCCATTCTCGACGAGGTCCTCGGTCGCAATCTTGGCAAGGTCCTTGGTTACAGTGGTGGCATACGTACGTACCCGGTACCCGGGTACGACGCACGTGCGGAATGCGTCTCGTCGTTCTCGTCCTCGGTAATCCCGCCCTCGCATCGCGGGACTTCGCCTTTCTCCCCGCCGCCGCCGCGCGCCTTGATACCTTCGCCGCGGGTGCCGCTTCTCTGCCACGTCGAAGTCCGCGCCGCTCGTCACCTCGATCGGAATGCGGGCCACAAAGCGTGCGGCGACGCGGCCCGACTGGTGCCCGAGGGCGCGGTCGTCAGAGACTCGTCGAGATCATCGAAGCTTTGGATCTTTGGATCGATCGATTCGAACTTGGAGAAGATCGAAGATCGCGATTCGCGGCTTCCTGGGAGCGAGCTGGAGCAGAATTCATTCGATCGCGGGCGCTGCAGGAGCGCGACCGCGAGGAGCGCGCCGCGCGGAGGAGCGGAGATCATCGCGACGATGGGGTCGCACGAGAGCCGCGCGTCGGAGACGCTGTACCTGGGCGTGGACGCCGGCACGCAGTCGATCAAGGCGAGCGTGTACGACGGCGCAATGAAGCACGTCGAGGAGCGCGCGGTGAACTTTGACAAGGAGCTGCCGCAGTACGGGACGAGGGCCGGCATGATCTACGAGGACGAGGCCGCCGGCGTGGTGCGGTCGCCGGTTCTCATGTGGATCGAGGCGCTCGATATGGCGCTCGGCGACCTCGCCAAGGCCGTCGACCTCTCGCGCGTCGCCGCCGTCTCGGGCAGCGCGCAGCAGCACTCGAGCGTGTGGTGGCGCGCCTTCCCCGAGACCTTTGACCCCAGCAAGAGGCTCGTGGACCAGCTGCGCGAGCAGAACGCCTTTTCTACGGAGCTTTCGCCCATCTGGGCCGACTCGAGCACCTCGGAGGAGGTCAAGAGCGCCGAGGACAAGGTCGGCGGCCCGGCGGCCATGCAGCGGCTGACCGGGTCGGTCGGCACCGAGCGGTTCACGGGCAACCAGATCTCCCGCATGGCCAAGCACGAGCCCGAAACGTACGAGAACACCGAGCGCGTCATGCTGCTCAGCACGGCGCTCACCAGCCTCTTCCTGGGCAAGCCCGCCGCCACCGAGGCCGGCGACGGCGCCGGCATGAACATGATGCAGCTCGACAAGAACGCCTGGCTCGACGACCTCGACGCTGTCTTTGACGCGCCGGGACTCGCGACCAAGGCCGGGGACCTCTGCGAGGCCAACGCCAAGCTCGGGCCGGTCTCGGACTACATGGTGGAGCGCTTCGGCTTCTCGCCCAAGTGCCAGGTCGCCGCGTTCACAGGCGACAATCTCGCCACGCTCATTGGCTGCGTCGACAGGCCCAACGACCTCATTGTCAGCCTCGGCACCTCGGACACGGTGCTCTCACAGCAGTCCACGCGCGACGACGTCAACCAAGCGGCGCTCGTCTTTCCGCACCCCACGGACCGTAAGCTCTACATGATCATGATTTGCTACAAGAACGGTGGCGCCGTGCGCAACGACGTCAAAAGCCCCGATCATTCCTGGGCCGACGTGGACGCGGCGCTCTTGGCCGACGCTGACCCAGACGAGCCGGATGTGATTTGCATCAACTTCCCGCAAAAAGAGATTGCGCCCCGCCCCATGGACGCCTGTGAGCGCGCGTTTCGTGTCGAAGACGGCGAGGAGGTCGACATTGCAACGCTCTCGTGGCGCCAGCGCGTACGCGGGCTCATTCTGGCCCGCGCGCTCTCCATCAAGACGCATCTCGAGGACTGCAAGTCTTCGTACGACCGCGTCGTCATCACGGGTGGCGGGAGCAACAGCAAGGGTATTCCGGCCGTCTTTCGCCAGGTTCTAGGCGTCCACGTCTACAGCTCGCAGCAGGTGGACGGCGCCTCGCGCGGCGCGGCCCTCAAGGCCATGATTGCCGCCGGCAAGGCGCCCAAGGGACACGCCATCATGGACGAGCGCAAAGAGGAGGCGCGCTTTGCTGTCATCCCGTCCACGGACCTCTACCGCGAAATCGAGGCGCAGCTGTAGGCGCGACCGGTCGCGGCCCCATTACCGGTTACTTATTTCTAATTTACGTAAAACTTCTTGTACTACCGAGAGCAAGCAGATCGCATCACTTTTAATATCATCGACCGGGGGAGTCTCGTCCATAAGTTACCATCGTTGCTTACTTTTCTCCAAAAACTAGACTTTTCGTTACAGTACATGTCCGCGCAGCTCCGCCCCTCTCCGCTGGGTAGATGGAATGTGAAGCATTGCGTCTTTCGCTGCGTGCGGCAGGCAGGTCATCCATCATCGGCCAGGACAGGCCAAAATGGACGGTCAGCCAAAGATATCGTCGAATTCGTTCATGCCGCCCATGCCGCCGGATCCGTACATCCGATTTCCGTACATGCTCGAGCCGCCATAACCGCCCGAGCCGTACATGCTGTTACCGTACATGCCCGAGCCGCCGTACATGCTGTTGCCGTACATGCCCGAGCCGCCGTACATGCTGTTCCCATACATGCCCGAGCCGCCGTACATGCCCGAGCCGTACATGCTGTTACCGTACATGCCGTTGCCGTACATACTGTTGCCGTACATGCCGGCGCCGGCCATCATGGGCCCCGCGGCACCGGCGACAAGCCCCTGATTGTTGATGCTATCCCACTGCTGCGAAAGCATGCTCTCATTTGGGGTCTTGGAGCGGGACATGCGCTTGAGCATGTACTTGATGCCGCGGTAGCCGGCATAGAGAATGACAATGCCAATGAGCCAGCGGACCATGCGGCGTCGGCGCTCGGCTTTGACTTCCTCCGGAGAGGGCAGAGGCATGGGCTGGCCGGTGTGCGGGTCGATTTGCGGTAATGGCGGCGCGCCCGTGAAGAAGCCGATCACCTCGTGCGCGGCGCCGCCAATGCGCTCGACAAAGTGCGCAAAGGATCCAAAGGCGTACTGAATGGCCTCTGCGTTCATGCCCAAGAGCTCTGTCATCTGGCCCAGGTTGCCGACCGTCTGGTGCATGGCGCCAAGCCAGCCCATCTGCCCCATCATCATCGGATTCATGCCCATACCCATGCCCATGCCCATGCCACCGCCGTACATGCCTCCTCCGTACATGCCTCCGCCGTACATCCCGCCGCCGTAGCCGCCGCCGTAGCCTCCGTAGCCGCCGCCATACATGCCGCCGCCGCCGAGACGGCTCCCGTACATACCGCCGCCGTACGTGCTGCCGCCGTATCCGCCGTAGCCGCCAGTGGCACCGTAGCCGGTGGTGGCACCATAAGCGCCGGTGGTCCCGTACGCGCTCGTCCCGTAGGGCGACGAGCCGTACATGCCCGCGGTGCCGGCCGCCGTGGTCGCGCCGTAGGGCGAGGTCGCGGCGGTGGCGCCATAGGGTTGTGCTGTCTGCCCGTAGGGACTCCCGGTGCCAGCCGCCGCTGCCGCTGCCGTCGCTGCGGTATTAGCCGCGGTCGCCGGCGCTCCGGGCGCCCCGGGCGTCGCCGTGGTGGCGCCAGGCGCCGCGCCAGGCACCGTCGCAGTCCCTGCGGCGGGCGTCGCCGTCGTAGCGGCGGTGCCACTCGCGGTCTCCCAGGGTTTAGGCGGCGATGCCGTCGCCATGGTCCCTCTCCGCGGGTCCGGCTCCGACTATGGGCTCTCCAGAATTCCCCAATTCCTGCCTCCCGGGCCTCGTCGGCGTCGCTGCTCTGCTCGCGCGCCTCGCGGTCTTCGTCTTCGTCGGCGTCCGCCGCGTCCGAGGCGCTCCAATATCACCCCTGTTCAAACCCGCTCTCGCTCCGTGCTGGGCCTGCGCGACCCCACCGGCGCAGCGCGGCGCAGCGCAGCGGAGCTCGGCGGCCGCGCGCCGCTCGGCTCGGTTGAAGCTGCGCGCGTCGGCGGCGGGCGGCTTCGGAGGCGTTGGAGGTCTGCGGCGGCCTCGAAGGCCTCGAGAAGACGCCGATTCCCACGGAACGGACGCGGACCCAACGCGGAACGTGGCCTCCGCGGAGGTCAAGCTTGACCGTAGGCCTGGCAGATGATTTCAAACGGAGATCGACGACGCGCGGACGCGCACGCCAGAGCGACGGCGGAGGCGCGCGACGGCGGAGGCCCGGCGCCCGCCCGCCCGCGCGCAGGAGAGATGGCCAAACCGCAGCTGGTACGCGGAAAAGAGCTCGCCCGGGATGGTGGACCTGGGGACGAGCGATGCAGGCGGCGGCAGCTGACGAACGAAGACGACGCCGAGAGACACAGACCAAGGTGAAGAAAGTCATGCAGGAGGTTGAGGGGACAGGGCAGATCCCGCAAGGGGTCGTGAACACCATGGTGGAACTCGTGGAGATCTTTGTGGATGACCTCGTTGATCGGGCCGTGGACATGATCAAAAAATCGCCCGACTGCACGAACAAGCGAAAGATGCTGGACGAGTCGACACTGTGAGTTTTGCGTCATGAGATGATTCTTTCTTGCCCCGGGCACGCGAGAGTTCACGCATGTGGCTGACTTTGCGAGGCGTTTACTAGAAGGGCCGTTGTGGAGCGAGAGAAGAGATTCGACTTTCTACGTAACGTGCGCGTCGCGCCGCAAGCGGCGACCCACGCGCCGCGGCCCGCGAAACGCAAACGCACCGGGAAGTCGGCGGCGTCTTCGTCCTCGTCCTCATCAGCTTCTGCTGCTGCTACTGCGGCGACGGCGGCTGCCGGTGTAGGTCGCGAGCCCCCCCAAAATGCCGAGGACGCGGACGATGACGGGGCCCGCTTCGATACTGGGACCTACCAGCTCGCTCCCGTTCCGACGAGCGCCGCCGCGCCATCGTCGTCAGACACACGTGCGCATGGCGGCGACGGCGACGGCGAAGACGACGCGGACAGTGACGAGTACGACTGAGGATTCAGCAAGCTCTCGCGTGTAACCTATACAAACCTGATTAGTCTACAACCTGCAGCTTTGAAGGCTGACGGTATGGCGCCCCTGTGCCGGTGAGAGGGCCCCCGCCCTTTGCGTTGACGGTAAAGGGCGCGCTTGAAAAGGCGCGCGTGGTGATGCCGAGGCAGCAGTCAATGGGCTCAAAGCCCGGCTCCGCGACCAGACTCATGCCCGAGACTGAGTAGTGGGCGTGCAGGATATCCGGATACATGTCGGGGGGCTTGCCCGGGTGCTTAGAGAAGCCGCCAATGGGGGACTGGCAGGTGAGCAGGAAGGACTTTGTCGACGCGGCGTCAATCCAATCGACGCGGCCGAGCATCTGCAACGATCCGCCGACCCAGAATGTGTAGCAGGTGTCCGGGACCTTGTTGATTCGGCCGTTGAAGCCGCCGACCTGGCGGGAGACGAGGAAGCGCTCGAGACTCTCTCGATTTATGTCCTCGAGGCGGCCCAGGAGCGCGAGCGAGGCCACCGCCGTGTATATGGCGCCCGCATGGGTCTCCTGATCGGGCAAAATGCCAAAGCCGCCATCGAAGGACTGCGAGGCGAGAATGAAGCGCGCCGTGGCGTCGACGTCGATGCCAGAAAAATCCTGGAGCATGAAGGACACGGCGCAGGCGCAAAAGACGAAGCGCATGTCGTTCTCTGTGCCACAGGCCACGGCTTGTAACGAGCCGTCCGGCTGCTGCAGGCTGCGCAGACCGGCGACCGCGGCCGCCCGGTCGACGCGCGAGTAGTCGTCGCCCAGAATTGCCAGCACCAGCAGCGCGCAGTATGTCATGGACACGTGTGCCTGGTGGTATCTGCTGACTTGCTGCGCATCGTCCATGGGGCCGAGGAAGCCGCCGCCCAGAAAGCCTCCGCAGCCCGGGCCATTCTTGCCGTTGACCACGGTCACCTGCTGCCTGTACACCCAGTCGATGATCTCCTCCTTGTTCTCAATGCGGTCGAGCGCGCCGAGCATGTCGAGCGCGTTGACCGCGAAGTAGACCACCATGAGCCTGTTCGTGTCGAGCGAGGTGTACGCCTTGGGCGCGATGCCCAGGAAGAGCGCGAAGTAGCGTATGTGCGCCTCGCGGCGCAGCTCCTCCGTGGGCGCGTCCATGGTCCTGCCCGCCGCAGCGCCTGGCCTGCCAGTGAGCCGGCGCAGGGCCCCGTCTCCTCTCGGCAGGCTGCGCGAGCGGGCCCGGGCGTGCTGCGGCGCGTGGTTGGCGTTCTGCCGCGCGGCGCCCGGTCGTGGTCTGGATCAGATCAGATCAGATCAGTTCCGCGCCGCCATGTGGCAGAAGCTGCGCCGCGCGCCCCTCAGGTACGTCGCTCCCGCCCTCCCGCTCCCGCGCCGCCCGCGCCAGGCGCCAGCAGCGCCGGCTCGCTCGCGGTGCGGTCCCGTCTCGTCTCGTGTCGCATGCTCGGCCTCGTCGCGGCGCTACCCGTCCATCCTCATCCCGCCCGCCGATGCGTTGCGTGAGCCCGTCCGCTCCGTCGCGGGCGCGCGCGCGCGGGCGGCCTCTGCCTGCGCCGCGCCAGGCAGGCAGGGCCGGGCGGGCGGGGCGGGCGGAGTCGGCCGCGAGAGCCTCCATGCCGCCGTCCATCCGTGCCCATGCCGCACCGCGCCGCGCCATGCCGTGCGGACGCGCAACGCGCCGAGCCCGGGCATGCGCGGCACTGCGGCGCTGCGCGCGGCGAGGGGAAGGGAAGGGCGTCGCCAGACACCGCCAGGGCCTCGCCGTGAATTCACAGGGCCGCGCCACAGCGGCGGCGGGGCAGGATCTTGGCTCGAAGTCCGGCGTGAAGCGAAGCCGTGGCGCCCGCGGCCTCGAGACGAAGCCCGAGGCGGAGCTGCTGCTGCTGCTCCCGCTGCTGCTCGACGACGAGAGGAGCAGGGCGTTGCAGCCGTTGCGTGATGAACTCGGGCCGCAGCCACTGCCCCAGGCGGCCCTGGGGAAAGGGCGCGATACGCGGTACCTACCCCCGAATCCTACGCAAACGAAAGATCCAACACCGCACCGCGTCGTGTGTGGCAGCGGGAGGAGCGGAAGCATACCCGTAACTCGCCGGCGACTGACGAGGGGCGCGACGAACGACCGCGCGAGCGCGAACGCAGGTGGAAAATCTTGCTGGGAGGCCAGGCCGTCGTGTCGGTGCTCATCATCAAGTCCAGACTGAGCACGATCCGGGCGTTGCAAGAGGCCGAGAGGGCAGGGGAGCTCCCTGGACGTCCTGGATATCAAGGGGGACGTTTGGACCAGCGCAGCCACGAGCCGGACGAGGAGGATGTTGACGTTGCTTTTGGTGGCCTTGCCGATCCTCCTGGGCGTGCAAGGGTTTAGGACGTACGATGCCTTTGGCTTTGCCAAGGAAGTCGGGCCCAACAAGCCCGAAGGATGCTTCCTCCTCGATAGCGAAAGCGGACTTGGCGAGGGCACCATCCTTCCCGTGGAGGACCTCGTGCAGTATCGTCCGGGCATCTTGATCGGTACGTGACTTGACACGCGCGCTCGCTCGCGTGCAACAATATAGCGCACGCCCCGCCCCCTGAAGGAACCAGCGAGCGTGGCGACTGACTTTTTATTCTGGCCATAGGCGGCGCCGGCGGCGTTATCGAGGGCGAGCGCTTCGGGCCCGAGTCGCGGCCTCAGGGTCACATGCTCGCTGTCGACGCCCGCAAGGACGGCAGCAAGCCCGTCGTGCGCAAGCTGAAGATGACCAAGTTCACGCCCGAGGTCCGCTTTCTCCCGCACGGTATCTTTTACTCGGACAAGACGGAACGTCTGTACGTAATCAACCACGCCGGCACTTCAAGCGTCGGCTCGCGCATCGAGGTTTTTGACGTCACAGAGGGCGACGATGGGATCCCGGAATTGGCGTGGCGCACGGCGCTGGGCGGGCCGGACGTTTTCCCCAACGTCGCGATCAACAGCGTCATCGAGGGCGACGGCGACGAGATCTACGTCACGCAGTGGCAGTCCGCGCCCGTTCCAGTCAAGGGCAGCCATCACCCCGAGACGATCATGGAGCGCGCAGGCCGCGCTGTGCACGACCTCGGCACGGCTCTCGTCCTGCCCGGCAACCAGGGCGTGTACCGGTGCACCTTTGACGCGAACTCGCCGGCGGACCCCAAGCTGTCCTGCAGCACTGCGTCGTGGGGCTTTGTCGCCGCCAACGGCATCACGGCCACCAAGGACCTCTCGCGCATCTTCGTTGTGGACGTGGTCGCCCACAAGATCTACGTCTACGCTCGCGACCCCAAGAACGGCGCTCTCAATCTCCTGTCCAACGAGACCATCACGACGCCGGACGCGCCCGACAATGTGCACATCGACTACGAGACCGGTGACTTGTACACGGGCACCCTGCACCGCCTCAAGGAGCTGCTCATCCCGTCTGGCTCGATCTCTGGAAGCTTTCAGGTCTTTTCCCGCTCATCGCCCACCTCGCGCTACGATCAGGTCGAGCTCCGCGTCGAGCACGACGGCTCGATGCTCAGCCAGATCTCGGCCTGCATGCCCGTCTCTGGAGCTTCCAAGTCCTGGTCGGTCTGCGGCAGTCCCCTTTCGAACGGGCTCTTGGTCTGCCCGGCCGCCTAGCCTCATCAGCAAAACCAAATTGTCCCAAGAATCTGAACTCACGCGGTTGCTTTTCGTGAAAAACGCCCCGACGCGACCCGCGTGCATACTTGGGTCGTGCGTGTCTCGCTCGCCGACGGCGGATGAGGTGGACCCCGCTTCGCCAGTACGTACGTATACGAATTAGTACACGGAGAAGAAGTTAGCCATGACCTCGCTGGCGAAGTTCGGGTAGCACGGCGAGTATTACTACACGTACGAGCATTTGAGCCAGACGTTATTCGAAAGGGTGAGCAGCTCAGAGTCAGGGCCTTGGCGAGACCTTGCACAAGACTCCCGCTCTGTAAAGATCTCAAGACTTCTCCGACCCAGATCTTGACGCCTTTCTTCTTGCGGGGCCAGCAAAATTGACAATTCTGCAACGACATTCTATTCTCGCGCGCGAAGATCTTCTCCGCGACATCCATCAATCATCAACGCCAGTCAGTCACAGACGAAGTTCGCCTCGCGGTCGCCAAAGCAATCCTGTGGAGAATGATGATGTATGAGTCTTGGACAATGGACAAACCGGTCGATTGATGAAAGGCGAGACGTCTTCAGCGAAACCTTCCAGCACACTCCCAGAGTGCCGCGCACAGGTCCTGGACCGGCGGCCGACAAGGAGGTGTCCAAGACCGCAAGGGGGTAGGCTGCGCAGTTACAGTGCACGTGCTGCGCGTGCACAACTTGAACAGGGCGGAAAGCACAAGCGCACAAGCGGAGCGAGAGGGCCACGCTCGGGATGGCCAAGGACATAAATCACTCGGACGGACATCGATCGATCGGCCACGGGCCCCGACGACCTCCCCGAGGCAGGCTCGTAGTACGTACCCGCACCCGGCGGCAAAGACGGAACTGGCCCGGGGTCGTCCATCGCGCGGCGGGCGAGGGCGTCTTGCTTGTCGGACAGGCTTTCGCGCGCGATCGCCATCTCCGAGGGTACGTACGAACGTAGTACGAACGTACGACGGACGAACGGCGCGCGTGAGCTCGTAGGCGGAGCCCGAGCCCGAGCTCGTTGAGGATGGCGTCCACTGATATCGAGGCCAGGCCAGGCGAGGTGCTCCCGGAGATCGACGTGGAGGCCGGGGTCTTTGAGACCGAGGAGGATGACCCCAAGGACGGCGCCGGCGGCGAGGCGCGGCCGGGTTCCGTCGTGGTGGCGAGCAAGATGAACGAGGACTTTCGGCTGGCGCTGCGCAAGCACCTAGTGGTCGAGGAGCAGATCAACCCGTTCGCGTACCAGGGACACTGGACCCCGTGGGAGTTCGTCAAGCTGATTCTGGGCATTGCGGTCATTCCGGTGCGGCTCTTTTTCGCCGGCTCGACGATCGTGCTGGTATTTCTGTTCGCCAAGGCGGCGACTTCGTTTGGCTACGACGACTCGAAGCCTTTAAAGGGTTGCCGCCGCGTGATGCTCTGGCCACTGCGGCCGCTCTGCAGGGCCTTTATCTTCTTCTTTGGCGTGTACTGGATCAGCGTCAAGGGCAAGAAGGCGCGCAAGGGCGAGGCGACCGTGGCCGTGCTTGCGCCTCACTCGACCTTTCTGGACACCATGACGTACTACGCCGTGTACGGACGGTGGTCCGGCATGGGCAAGAAGGAGGTGACCAAGACGCCCCTCTTTGGCACGATTTTCCGCGGTCTCCAGCTGATCGCCGTGGATCGCGAGGACCCGAACGGGCGCAAGAAGGCGCTCGAGGCCTTTGTGGACCGCGCCAGGAACAACGAGGGCTGGCCCCAGCTCGCCGTCTTTCCCGAGGGCACCTGCACGAACCGCCGCAGCCTCATCCAATTCAAGCGCGGGCCCTTTGTCCCCGGCGTCCCCGTGCAGCCGGTTGTCCTGCGCTGGCCGTGGCGGTTCTTCGACCCCTCTTGGACGTCGAGCGGGCCGAACCGGATCGCCTTGGTTTTCAGGCTCATGACTCAGATCTACACGCGCGTCGAGGTGGAGTTTCTCCCCGTGTACACGCCAAATGAGGAGGAAAAGGAGGACCCGGAGCTCTTTGCACAGAACGTCCGCCAGGTCATGGCCGAGGCCCTCGGCGTGCCGACCACGGAGCACTCGTACGAGGACGCGTTTCTGAGCGTGAGCGCGAAAAAGTCAAAGTTTCACCCGGACCAGATCGTGGACTTCGAGTTCGCACAGGTGAAGGAGCTCTTGCACCTGGACCTCAAGGAGGCGCGCCGCCTGCTCAAGCGCTTTGGCGCGGACCCAAAGGTGCGCAAGTCGGGCAAGATGGACGCGAAACAGTTCGCCAAGGCGCTCGACCTGCCACTCACCGACGCCATCATCGAGCTCTTCAACCTGCTCGACAGCGATGGACTCGGGCTCATCGACTACAAGACCTTCCTCATCGGTCTCACGTTCATCTCGCAAAACACCACCACGGACGAAGCCATCGACCTCTTGTACCAGGCACTCGACCCGGATAACACCGGGTCGATCTCGCAGGCCTCGCTCCGCTCCGTGCTGGCGTCGGTCTTCCGCAAGGTCGACCGCCGCACGGTGAGCCGGTTGCTCAAGGCCGCCGACAAGGCGGGCACGGGCCGCATCGACCGCGAGCAGTTCAAGGCCTTTCTGGAGCGCAACCCGGAGATGCTCGTGGCCGGCCTCGAGATTCGCGAGGCGTTTGGAGAGCAGGGCCACGTGCTCGACATCCGCAAACGGGCGCCCGTGAGCCCGGCCAGCGAGATCTGACGTTCCTTTCTGCTGCCTCTGGCTGCGTAGCGAGTGGCGACACCCCTTTTGTTCGTAGAAGTTAGCAAAGCCGGCCATCTTGTCTGTGTGACCTTGACGATCGACGATGACGAGTCGGCGACGACGATGACGTCGTGCGACGAATGATGAGCAAGACTCGTTGTACTAGGCCTAGTAAGTGCGTTCGTACCCGGGTACGTACGTACATCTGGTGCTCGATCCCGAGCGACACGTTTCGCCTCGACCAAAATCACAAGAGCCACGGTGGCCAGATGATGTGCTAGCCTCAAATGAGGCCCTCGCGGTTGCTCACGTCACGCTGCGTCTTCCTGAGCGCACGATCTTTGTGGACTCCGAGCGCATGTACGAGCATGACGTGTATCGTGGCCGAGATCATGCTCGTGGCCAATTCGCATTCGCTCGCAAAGGAGATATGCTCGCGGTCGCGGCTAGGACGGCCGCCGCGCTGGGGCGGGCGGGCGCACGCGGCGGGCGGTCGCACGGCCTCCGCAGGGGCCTGTGCAGCGGCAGCAAAAGCAGCAGCGCGCCGCAGCTGCGCGCCGACCCGGCCCTGGTCGATCATTCGCGGGGCCATGGGCTCGACCTCGGCGCCGCGGACGCGGTCGTCTTCCCGGACGCCGTGACGCAGGAGGAGCACGACGCGCTCGTGGAGGAGATTGTGCGCGGCGCGAGCGATCGCGCCATGCGCAAGTTCCGCAAGCGAAAGTACGAGGAGGACCATTGGGACGCCGTCATCGTGGGCTACAAGGAGATTGAGCGCGCGCTGCCGCTGTGGCCGCAGGCGCAGGCCGCCGTGCTCCAGCGCCTGCAGAATTTTGTGCAGCAATACCTCGAGGACCACGTCGAGGCGGTGACGGGGCCCCTGGAGTATCTTCCGCCTCACGTGATCGACCTCGCTGCGGACGGCGAAATTCGGGCCCACGTGGACAGCGTCAAGTTCTCCGGCCAGGTCGTGGCAGGCCTCTCTCTCCTTAGCGGCCGCACAATGAAGCTGCGCAAGGGCCGTGACGATCCGCACGCGTACACGCCCGACGAGCCGGCTGTTGACCTCGTGCTGCCGCCTCGTTCGCTGTATATCCTGTGCAACCGTGCCCGCTTCGACATGGGCCACTCTGTGGAGCGGGTCGAACCACCAGAGCGCCGCTTTTCCATCATTTTCCGCGACGCCATCCCGCTAGACAGCGACAACGACCCAGGCGTCTTCCTGTCCCGCCACGTTGCCTGAGCGGACATTTTGTACTTGCGGCGCCCGGGATAAGCGCCGTACCTTCGGCGTCTGTGTCAAGAAAGCGTGCGCCTCGGGCGTCCGCGAATTCGATTCAAGCCTCGAGCCGAGTAGCGACTCGAGGTCTAGCAAAAGAGTGGGCAAGCCAGGCATAGGTATGTAGAATGGCTCTGTTTTGTTCAAAGTTGAAAGCTCGGGCCGGAAGCAAGGCGGCGGGCTCGTGGCCCGGTCAATGGACTTCCTGTGAGGCGCGTAATCGCTCACCGCGGCGCGCAGCAGTGGGCACCACGCTGCCCTCGTCCTGGTCCATCGGGTCGGCCGTCTCGGAGGAGCGCGCGTGCTTGGCAGGGCCGACGCCCTCGCCAGTCCCGTTTGAGGAAGACGAGCTGCTCGCACCATCGCGCGTGCGCTTGGCTGCAACGGAAGATGATGAAGAGGACGAGCTGGTGGCGGCGGCGAGACCGGCGTCAGCCTCCTGTTGGATTTCCTCGGCCTCGAGCGTGGCAACGACGAGCTCGGCCTGAAAGGTCTGGATGGCGCCCGAGGCAGTGGCCCCGGCGGAGCCGCCGCCCATGTTCTGGACACCGGCCAGCGATTCGTCGGTAGAGAACAAAAAGGGAGAACCGGCCCCGTTGCAAAGAAAAGCGACGTTGACGACGCCGACGAGCTCGCAAAATTGCAGCAGCGCCTTCATCTCCTTGAGCCCAAAGGCGATCTCGCCGCTGCCCTGGTCGAGGCCGACCTCGAGACGCTCGAGCTCGGTGGCGGCGATGCCCACGTCCGTGCGCAGGGTGTCGAGCTCGGTACTGCGGTCGACGTGCTGGTAGTGCGAGCGCAGACGCACGCCCTGGTCCGGAACCATGATGAGCGAGGCCTCCTCGGCGCCGTAAATGTGTGCGAGAGATTTGGTGAAGATGCTTGCCCGCGCAACGATGCGGTTTCTGGCCTCGGAGCGGTCGAACGAAGCGTGAACTACGCTGGTGTCCTCGTAGTGCAGTTCGTGGGTTTTGACGAGCCCGCCTTTGCACTGCGAGCTAAAGACGACGACGTGGCGCGGCCCCTGGTTCTGCATGCTAATGGTCATGCGCTCTGTCGTCCGGATGGACTTGAAGACGCTGGCCAGCGACCGCAGCGGTACCTTGATGGCCAGCAGACCGGCAGCGTCCATGTGGATGTTTTCGAAGAAAGCCTGGAAGAAGGTAAACACGCTAAAGGCCGTCTTGGCGTCGTTCATGGTGCTCAGCGTCATCGTCGTGGCGCCGCCCGCGCGTCCGCGGCTGCACTCGAGCACCATCTCCTTGCCCACCTTGCTCAGGCACTGCACGCACGCCGCGAAGACGCGGATGCTCTTCTCCGGGATGGTGCACCGCATGGTCGGTGCGCTCATGCTTCCTCCTCCGCGGCGCTCGGCCGCGCGGCGAGACTTTCGATTTCGGGGCGGCGACCGCGGGCTCCTGCGAGCCTCCTCGGCTTGCCTCGCCTCGCGTCGCGGGCGTGAGCGCGCGCGTTCCGTGCCTGCCGAGCCTCTGGACGAGGAGCCTCGCGCGGCTCTCCCCGAATCTGGGTTGCGCAGCCCAACCACCGCTGCGCAACCCGTTTTGGAGGAGATATGGGTTGCGCAGATGGGCCACTTTCTAGTGCGCGTGGCGAGGCGGCCGGCGACCAGTTGGGGCGGTTTGAGCATTACACGAGCGTCCAAGTTTACAGAGGGGTCGAGAGCAGGTTTCGCGCCCAAGTCGCTGGCGCAAGACGTCCACGAGCGCCAGATCGCCAAACCTCTCGCAGCAGACTCGTGCAGCCCGAGTGAGAAGAAGTCTGACCTGGGTCTGACGTTCCGGCTCGGCCTGCGCGAAGAGCGATCAAGAAAAGGCCGCGCGTGGAAAGGCAAAGGCAAAGCTTGCTTGCGTACGTGCGCAGCGTGCACCTGGAGCAGGCGGGCGACGACAAGATGGGCCTGCTGGAGACGACGGTCAAGAACGGCATCGCGACGATCCGGTTCAATAACCCGCGCAAGCTAAATGCGTGGTCGCAGTCGATGATGAAGGCGAAGCGCGGGGCCCTGGCGCAGGCCTCGGCGGATGAGAACGTCAAAGCTGTCGTCCTGACGGGCACTGGAGATTACTACTGCGCCGGCGTGGACCTCGCGGCCGTGCTCAAGCCCATGATGCCCGGCAAGCTCGTCAAGATGCTCAAGGAGCTGAACGAGGAGCTCTTTGACCAGTTCATCCGCTTCGACAAGCCCATCTTTGCCGCGGTCAACGGGCCGGCCATCGGCGCCGCCGTGACGAGCTCGACGCTCTGCGACGGGATCCTGGCGAGCAACCGCGCCACCTTTCACACGCCCTTTGCCAGCCTTGGACTCGTGCCGGAAGGCTGCAGCTCGGTGCTCTTTCCGGAGCTCCTCGGCGACGAGCTGGCAAACAAGATGCTCAACGAAAATTACAAGCTCTCGGCCGAGGAGGCCGCCAAGACGCGCATGCTGGTGTCCATGGTGCAGACGGGCGACGCTGCGCCGGACAGCGGCGTCGACGAGGCCCTCCTCGACGCGACCTACGCGCACGTCGACGAGTACCTGACCAAGCACGGCGTGCAGCGCTCGCGGAGCCCCGAGGAGACCGCGCGCCTGCGCGAGGTGAATGCCAAGGAGTCGGCCGCACTGGCCGAGGCCTTTGTGTCGCCGCCGTTCTTCCACGCCATGGAGGCCAACGCCGAGCGGCGCGGGCGCACCAACGCCAAACTGGCCTTCCAGGCCCTCCGCGTGACCCGTCCCGTGTGGGGCCTGCTTTTGTGAAAATGTCCCGCTCCGCCTGTTCTAGCCTCGAAGCCGGGGCGTGAGGAGTCACTCTGGGAGCCTCTGCGTGAGCTATTTGTCGCCTCTGCAGTGCTGCTGCTGCTGCTGCTGCTGCTGCTGCTGCTGCTGCTGCTGCTGCTGCTGCAAAAGTAATTATGAATATTCCTCTATTCTCAGTCGCTTCGAACCTGGGCGTCGGCCACGTGAGGGAGTGCTAGTGCTCTGTGAGCTTCCTGGCCCGAAAAATCCTGACCTACCTCTCGTCTACTACGCCTGCTCGTCCGAGCTCACGCGCGAGGCGACGGTGAACTTGACGGCCTTGGCGAAGTTCCGCATCTTGAGGGTGTCTGCGTGCGTGTCTTCGACCTCGAGCCCGTAAGGCTGCATCCAGCTGGCCAGCGTCGCCTGCGGGAGCTCCTCGTCGAACTCGCAGACCAAGAGGTGGCCGTCCGGTTTCACGGTCTGACAGAGGCGCTCGAACAGAGTCTTGGGCTCCATGGTGTGGTGCAGCACGAAGCAGACCATGGCCAGGTCCGCCTTCTCCGCAAAGGCCTCGAGCTCCTCGCCGTTCTTGGCACCGTCTATCTGCATCAGGCTCACAACATCGCCGAGCCCCTTCTCGTTAATCTTGCGGCGCGCGACCGTGAGCATGCCTTCCGAGACGTCGAGCCCAAAGCTGCCAGGCGCCAAAGCATTGCCAAGCTCGCTCAGCAGCTGCGCGGGTCCGCACCCAAAGTCCACCGTGAGCAGGCCGGAACCCGCGGCGCCGCTCTCCGGCCACCATGCCTGCTTGCGCAAGAAGTCGAGCTCCTTGTTCACGAGGCGCAAGCCCTCCTCCATTTGCGCATACTCTTCCGCCTTTTCGCCTTCGAAGGCGTCCTGGTCATAGTTCATCCCAATGCCGCTGTGCGAGTGCCCGTGCGAGTGCGAGTGCCCGTGCGAGTGCGAGTGCCCGTGCGAGTGCGAGTGCCCACGGTCGCCGCCACCTTCAGCGGCGTTGGGCTCGTTGCCGGCCATGGAGCTTCGGAGCGACGCTGGAGCTGCCCGCGTCGCGCGCTCTTCGCGCAGGTCTGAGCCTGCTGCTCGCGTCCCGCGTGCCCCAGACCTTAAGCGGCACGGCTCGCTCGGATGCAAGACGGACTGCCGCAGCGCCGATGATCTTGAAGGGCGACATGCGCTTGTCCCGGGTCGATAACCCCGAGCTCCAAGGAGCAAAGAACCCCCAACAGTAGTCAGTCAGGCCTTGGTTGACTTGCGAGCAAGCGGCGGCAGCCAGATACGTACCTCGCAATCTTGACATCGCTTTCGGAGCGAGCTCCATCCTTGCTGGCCTCAGCGCGCGCGGTGGCCCGGGGACCCGCGCGGGCGGCGTCGTGATCATGATCTTGGGCTCTTGGCGCGACCCCACGACGCGGAACGTCTAAGGAACGGCGCGGTACCGTTCCGTGGGAGTTCCAGGTTTTGAAAAGAGTTTTTGGTTTGAAAATTTCGAAATTTTGGTTTCGCCGAGCGAGGCCGAGACGAGACGCTCTGTCTGTCGGCGCCTCGGCTGACGCGCGCGCAGGCAGACCGGCGCCCGGCGGCGCGCGGGACCGGGCGCGCGGGCGAGGCGATGTCCAGGCACCCCGCCGGCCTGGCGCGCGCGCTCGAGGAGTACCAGGAGGCGGAGGCGCTGCGGATCGCCGCGCTCGAGTCCGATGGCCGCGACCGGAATGCCCGCGGAGACCGCGCGGCGCGGGCCGGGACCGTGCGCGACCGCGCGGCGGCGGCGGGGCCCGCGGAGGCCGCGGCGAGGACGCCGGAAGCCGGCGCAGAGACCGAGGCCGCTGGAGCCAAATCAACAGAGACGCGCGAGGGCGAGAACGAGCGCGAGCACGTGGGCCCCGACGCCGTCGACGCCGACGCGCAGGAGAACCACCCGGACATGGTCCTCGAGCAGCTAGGCGCGCGGAACGAGCTCGTCGAGAGGTTCTCGACAGCGCTGCGCGCGCCGGAGGATGACGAGTACGAGGATGACGGCGAGCACCTCCTGCCGCGGTTCTGGCTCCGCAAGGGCGTCCCAATGTCAAGACGAAGCGCGGCCGCGGGGCGGGACCCGCAGCAGCAGCAGCAGCGACAGCAGCAAGCACAGCAGGTCGAAAAGCGCGCGGCAGGAGGCGGTATTCTCGTGGAGCACGACGCCCACGTCGAGGATGAAGAAGACCCGGCGGACCTGGGCGAGTGGTTCGAGCCCCTGCCCCGCGACGCGCTCCTGCGAGTCCTGTACTTTCTCGACGAGGACGCTCTCGATCTCCTGCGCGTGTGCAACCCGGCGTGGCACGAGGAGCTCCTCTCCGAATCGCTGTGGCGCCACGTCTGCGAGCGCGTCTTCGTCCCGCCCGCCTTCCGACCCATGCGCGTCGTGGAAAGCCCAAGCGGGGCGCTTGCGCCGCGCAAGTTCGAGACCTGGGAGCGCGCGCGCCGATTACGGCCCCGAGTCCGCATGGAGACCGGCGTTTATATTCTCCAGTCGACCTACGTTCGCGCAGCCGGTCCACGCACCCTGTGGTCCCCTGAGGACTACAAGGCGGTCTTAGAGATTAAGCATTACCGGTACCTGCTCTTCAAGCCCGACGGCCAGGTCCTCTATGCGTCGACGCCTCTGCCGCCGTCCAAAATGCGCTCCAAGATCAGGGAGAAGCTCTTCGAGGACTGGGTGCACGATGGCTTCACCCGCCACGTCGAGGAGGCGAACGAGGAAACCGACGAGGGCGCTGACAGCGGCGCGCAGGCGGTCAAGGACGGCACGGTGCCGGCGCAGCCCAAGCCGGTCGAGCGCATGTCGCGCCGGAAGCGCGCCGAGCACCTGCGCCAGCAGCGCCAGATGATGAACACCTCGCGCGCCGATGTCATTCACTCCGGGCTCTACACCGTGTCCGGAGGCGTCGCTTCAGTGGTGATCAATCTTGTCAAGTACACGGTCACCTTTGATCTCAAATTGCACCCTCGCGGCGGCTCGCACGACATTCTGCAGACCGTCAAGCACCAGTCCGTCTACCACAAGGACGGCGAGCGCGTTGTCGACTACGACCTCAGCAATAGTATGCTCGAGCGCCTCTGGAGCTATTATGCCTTCAGCGATCCCTCGGACCCGAGCTAGCCCGCGGGGTCCTTCAATTTTGCTTTCTCTAGACCGTGTACGTACGTACGTAGTAGTAGTAAATAGTGGGCACCACCATTACTAGCGACCCATATACGTACGTACCTCTGACGCAGCGGCGCGCCTCAGCGTTGAAAATCACCTTGCTCTTTGTAGTCTTCATCAGCCAGCATCATCAGCATCAGCGCGGCAAGGCATTTGGCAGTCTCGTCCTTGGAGAGTCTCTCGCGAAGATCTGACTTGCCCACAATGGATCTGTCTCTTCGAATTCGCAAAACGAAGACAGCCAAACCTTGGTCGATCATCTCCGACCGCGCGCAAGCTGTGAGCGTTGCGGCGCGCGCGCGGGCCGGCGACGGTCGATGGGCCGCACGCACGCGCGGACGGCGAGCGAGCACGGGAACGGGCGACCATGGCGAGCGCGGCGTGGCTCGACACCCAGGATGTGCACAGCTGCGCGGCGGCGGGCATGTACCACTCGGCCGCGCTCACGGAGACCCTGAGCGTGATCTCGTTCGGGAGCAACCACAAGGGCCAGCTGGGCATTGGCAAGGACAAGGCGATGCGCGAGGTTCCGACGTACGTCTGGGACCCGCGCGCTGCCGACTCGCAGGACCCGAGCTGGCGAAACGCCCCGATCCAGATCGCCTGCGGCGCCCTGCACAGCGTTCTCCTGCTCGCCAATGGAGAGCTCTACGTCTGGGGGCTAGCGGACGGCGGGAGGCTCGGAATTGGCAGCATCGCAAGCGACGGCGCAACCTCCTTCTCCGTCAGCCACTTGCCAGTGCCCGTGCCCCACTTCACAGCGCAGACCCGCGTGGTCCAGGTCGCCTGCGGGACGGACCACACGCTCTGCGTCGACCAAGACGGCGACGTGTGGTCCTGGGGCATTGGCAGCTACGGCAATTTGGGCCACGGCAGCAACAAGAACGAGCAGTCGCCCCGCGCCGTCGAGGCGCTTCGCGGCAAGGCCATGCGCATGGTTGCTGGCGGTGCCAAGCACTCGGCGTGCGTCTCTGTAAAGGGCGAAGTGTACACGTGGGGTCACGGCGACAAGGGCCGCCTTGGCAACGGCGCGCAGCGTGGCACCAGCGTCCCCGAGTCCGTGGACGCCCTGCAGCACGAGTTCTGCGTCTTTGTAGATTGCGGCGAGGCCAACTCGGCCGCCATCTCAGATGGCGGCGAGCTGTGGACCTGGGGCGCCGGCGGCTACGGCCGGCTCGGCCACGGCGAGGAGTCGGACGCCTTCTTACCGGTCAAAGTGGAAGCTCTCGTGGGAAACCAGATCGTCCACGTCTCCCTCGGTGTCTTTCACTCTGTCGCCGTCGCCAAGAGCGGGGCGCTTTGGGCTTGGGGCGGCGCCCAGTACGGCAAGCTCGGCTTTGACACCAGCGCCAACATGCTATCGCCGCACATCATTCCGGCGACCTCGTTCGACAACAATCCCGTCGTCCAGGCTTTCGCGGGCGTCTCGCATACGATGGCCATTTGCAGCAATGGTACCATGTACACGTGGGGCGACCCCATGCAGGGCAAGCTCGGCCGCCCGCTGCCCGCGACTGCGACTCTAGGTCCCTCGGTGTCGCGCGCTGCGACTTCGGCCTCCAGCGTCCCGGCCGCTATCCTCCTGCAGGGCGCGCTACACGGCGTGCGCGTCGCGCCGACAAAGGCCGGTCTCGCGCTACCGGCACACGGCGGCACTGCCCAAGAACGAGGAGGAGGCGCCGGCGGAAATCCAGCGGCGGGCAAGGCCCTGGGCCTGGGCGGCGCGCGAGGAGGCGCTCCCTCGAGTGTCCCACGATCGCTTGATGCGGGTAGCAACGCCGTTAGCCACGTGGCTGTGGGCGCCAAGCACTCGCTCGTGCTGACTTTCAACGGCGCCGTCTTTGCGTGGGGCGGCAACGAGTTCGGACAAATTGGCAACGGGTCCCGGGAGGATGCACGGATGCCGGTGCGTGTCAAGTTTAGCAGCTCGACGACCCAGCGCGTCACCCACCTGGCGGCGGGTGCCAACCACAGTCTCTGCTGCCTCAATCAGGGGGATTTGTACGCGTGGGGCCGCGGCAACGAGGCCCAGATCGGGACCGGGTCCACCATCACCGAAACGTCCCCGATTCTCGTGCAAGGGCTCCAGGGCCAGCGCGTCACCAAGGTCTTTGGCGGCGAATGCCACAGCGCTGCCGTCACGGACGAGGGCCGCTTGTTCACCTGGGGCGACCCAGACCAGGGAAAGCTGGGCCAAGGCCGCGCGCGCACCGAGGCAGACGCGCACCTTGACTCGCTCGCGCTCCCTTGTGCCGTCGAGGGCCATCTGGCCACGGTCGAGGTCGTTGACGTCTCCCTCGGGGCCAATCACTCTGCGTGCGTCGATAATCTCGGCAAAGTTTACACGTGGGGCGCAGGCTGGCAGGGCAAGCTCGGGCTCGGGACCACGGAGAACCAGTACACCCCGCAGCGCGTGCTTGCTCTGCAGTTTCTCAATATTCGCTCCGTCTCGTGCGGCGCGTACCACACGCTCTTTGTCACCAACGATGGCGACCTATATGCCTGCGGTCGCGGGGACGCGCGCCTCGGGCTCGGCGAAACGACGGACAAGCTCGTTCCGGAGCTCAACGCAACGCTGCGCGCCGCGGGCGCCGACGTTGTATTCGCATGCGCCGCCGAGGAGCACTCGCTCGCCGTGACGCTCGACGGCCGCGTGTGGACCTGGGGAAAGGACGCCTACGCCAAGCTCGGCCTCGGCCGCCGCCACGGGACTGTGCGTAAGGGTGGCGGGGACGCCGTCGAGATGGAGGCCTTGCCTCGCGTGATCGACGCCAGCACGCTCAGTCTCAACAATGATCGCTACGGGGGGCGCGACGACATCCGCAAGGTAGCTGCCTTTGCCAACCATTGCCTTGCGCTAGCTCAAGACAGCCGCGTGTACGCGTGGGGCTCAAATGGCAACGGGCGCCTCGGTCTCGAGGAGAATGGCACCGCGAGGATTCCCAAGGTTGTGGACACCCCGAGACTGGTTCCGCACTTTCAGCAGCGCCTGCAGCATCTTTCACGCGGGGGCTACACGCAGCCAGGCCAGGTTGCCGGTGAGAACGGGTCTGCGGGGGGCGCTGATTCATCTTCCGCGGCTGCCTTTGCGCTGCCGCCGCGCGGCAAAGGGGCCGAAGTCACTGACGTTGAAACCGCCTCGGCCTCTGCAGCGCTCTTGGCCTCGGCAAGGAACGGGTCGACCGCAGTCAGGGGCGCCGGGGAGTCGATGGCAGCCTCACTTGGCATTCTGGGCGCAACAGCGGCGGCGTCGACGACCTCAAAGCACCTCGGCAACGACGCTGCTGCTCTCGAAGCCCATATTCGAGACTACATGGAAAATGGCAAGGTTCCACCCCTGTACATTGTGCAGCTCTTCCTCAAGGCCGAGCCCAAGGAGCGACAGGCCCAGACAATTCTTGTCGATAACCGCGAGCGCGCAGACGCCGAAGATGCTCTGTACCGCACGTTACTGGCCCTTATTCGCGCAGAGCGCCAGGTGCAGCGGCTTGATTACACCATTGGGCTTACGGTGGCCTCGACCATGCGCCGACTCAATCTACCCGGCACCGGCGGCGGCCCTGGCGGGGGGGTTGGCCCTGGGAATGCGGCGCCCGCGCTGGGGCCGAGCGACCGGTCCAAGATGAGCGCGTTCGCGAGCGCTCGGCCGAGGCCCAGCGCCAAGCACTCGCCCATGCTGACGCGCGAGCTCGCTGCGCATATTCCTGCGTACGAGAAGATCTTTGTGCTTCTCCTTGCCAACCCGCGGTACCTGATCAACCTGTACAAAGTGTACGTCGCGCAGCAGCAGCAGCAGCAGCTCGAAGCGCGAGCGCAGATGCGGTCGACTCGAGTCCAGGATGAGCGCGGCGCGCAAGTGGAGCGAGACGAGACGTCGAAGGACGCCGGCGGCATGCTCGTGTCCTTGCCGCAGGGCCCCGACTGGCGCGAGCTGTACTTTGAGCTGGTAGAGAGCGTCTATGTCTTTGGAGACCCGCACTGCGACCACCTGGCGCTGGTCCTCGCACGGTCGGTGCTCCGCCAGGAACTGGAGGCCTTTATGGGCGCGATGAGCGTCAGGGCCGCCATGGCCACCGAGGAGGCCTGGAATCACGGCGACTCAGGCGCGAACAGTGAATACTTTGGCCAATTCCGGGAACAGGGCCGCGACGCCCAAGGGCGAAAGACGCTACGGTCGTTCCTGGACGATAGCCGGACCCAGTCCGGGTCCTTTGTGGAGCTCGCTTCGCGGTTCTTTGCCCAAGACACAGTCACGAAGTGGCTGCGCGACAGTTTTCAGGCAATTCTTATTGATCTGTACCGCGGGCATCGATCGCGGACGGCCATGGGGAGAGAGCTGCGACTCAACCTCGACCCGATCAAAATTTACAATGAGCTTCAAGGTAACGAGGACGACGCAAGTCTGCCCATGAACTCGGCGCGTGCCGCTCAGGTGCGCGAGGAGTACGCTGGGTACCCTGACGTGCGTCATGAGCTGGATACGCGTCTCAGTCTGTTGCGGGAGATCACGCTCATGTTTCTGAACCAAATCTCGAAGGTGGCGGCGAGCATCCCGCGCGAAGTGAGACTGTTTTGCCGTGTGTACCACGAGGAGCTGCAGCGCCACTTTGAGTTCGATATGGAAGCGTCCCCAATTCGATACGACCAGGCCGTGGCCAAGTTTGTGCTTGACCACCTTTTGCGTCCAGCGTTTCTGGCGCCCAAGCAGCGGCACCTTGTTCCGCGGCACTTTGACCCGATCACGCCACAGCAGCACCAGAACATGCTTCAGATTGTCAAGCTCTTGCAGGCGATCATGTGCGATCGACCGTATCGCAAGGAGCGGCTCGAGCCGCTCAATGTTGCGATCCGGCAGCACCATGTTCAAGTGCAATCCATGGTGAACGACGTGCTCAATGTGCCGAGCACCCTGGACGACGTTCTGTACACGGATGTAATCATGGAATACCTGCGTCCGCGCGGGGACCCCCTTCGACTGCGTGTAGCGAAGCGGAGCTTGCGTTTCGTTCGCTTCGCGTTGCACCACGCCTCAGCGCGCATCATTTGCTCGGAAGAAGATCCGCTCGCCCGCGTGGCGTCGGAGTCGGGCGGAATCCTGTCACGACCGACGGACCGCATTGGCGCGGAGAGTTTTGCGCAAGAGGTGGTCCTGCTCCGAGAGGAGGACAACTTCAAGGTGAACATTGCGGTGGAGATGCGGTTTCTGGACCTGGACCCAGAGGCCGAGGAGGCGGCGGCACGGCGGCGCAGCCTTGGGTTTGTACCGGAATACGAGGCCCAGGGCCAAAAGCTCCGCGCGGGTCTTCTCGTGGACCCCGTGTCGAGGGTGCCGGTGCCGGCGTGGATGCTGGAGCATGACATGAAGGCGGTGTCGACGCTCGAGGACCTGGATCTGGGTCAGACGACCACGGACGTGGAAAACTTTCGCAGCGAGCTGGTGGACCTGCCGGAGCTGCCCCAGACTGGAGACTGGTCCGCGTTCCGCGAGAACCTCGGGACGCGACTCGATGACGAGGTGAGACGGTGCGACTTTGAGCGCGCTGCCGGGCTCCACCGCGTCATTTCCCGTCTCAATGAGCTGGAGCTCTCGCTCGGGCCCGAGGCCAAGGACGGGGTTTTGCGGCAGTTGCTGACCTCTCTGTTGCAGCGGCGCAAGGCTGCATTCCGGCTTCACCACCAACTCGCCGAGGCCCGTCAGTTGGGGAAAAAGGCGGCGGCACGTCTAGAAGCGCTCGAGGTGGAGCGCGTTGCGCTGGAGGAGTATATGCAATTTCTGCGCACGCGCCCGAGTCTGAGCGGCCCCGCCGAGGGATCTCGCGGCGCTGACGCCCCATCGCAGGATTCGTTTTTCTACCCTTTGCTGGATCAGGACCCTCAGCAGAACAAATTCAAGGCTGCAAATGGGGCGCGCGGGCCCGAGAGGGACGGCGGCGACGCCCAGGCGCGCGCGGCGCGGCGGCGTTCGTCGGCGGGCAGCACTGGCGGCCTCAAGCGTCCAAGCAGCGCTGGCAGGCTGCGCGCCGCCATTGTCGCTGCCGACGTCCCCGTTGGCGCCTACATGGAGTTCACCCTTGCTAGGCTCTTGGAGCAAGGCGTGGTGACCCAGGTTAGTCGTGCTGCTGCTTATTCGGACGATGTCGGCGGCGGCAGCGGTCGCAGCGGCAAATCTGCAGAGAGGCAGCGACAGCAGCTCCGCCGGGCCGAGGCGCTTGGTGGGCTGGGCGCTGAAGCATTTGCCAAGAACAAGACTTCCATCAAGCTTCAGTTCTACTCGAAAGACACGGGCGTCTTTACTGTGTTTGTGCTCTTGCGCCCGGACACGCTGCTGGACACCTTCGAAATCAGTATGCCGCGTCTCATGGAGATGGAGCGCGTCTTGAAGCAGACATTTCACCCCAGCGCCAAGCTCCCCTTTGAGTTTTCTGTCTTGCAGGTCAAGATCCTGCTCGAGGAGATCACAATGAAGATGCTTCAAATTGGGTAGATGGGCGACTACCACCAGCGGGCAAGATCGGCTGTGAGCCTTTGCACTGCATTGCGTTGATGTCGTATGTATAAGCTACGCTTATTATTATGAAAACAGTTTTTGGAACATGCGGACGATGCCCTTTGCACAGGGCCAACAAACGTTGCGGATGACCTGGCGGATGAAGGAGCCAATAAGACGCAGGCCGTAGCGGCCCCCAGGGAGGTTCCCAAAGGCGTAGTAGCCGAGCGCGCAGACCTGTACGACGGCAAAGAACATGACGAATACATAGGAGCGCATCACCAAGCAGGCGTAGAGCGTCCCGAAGATGGACAGGAAATAGGCGAGCGTGAAGGGAAGCTGGCCGCCGCTGCACACGGACTTTGCCCAGACGGTGGGGCCCTTGATGAGCGCAAAGGCCGACATGTAGCACACCGAGCCCATGGTGAAGGAGAAGGCGAACTTTGCCGGAAAGACGACGATGACGCTGGTGAAGAAGAAGGCGAGCAAGAAGAAGAAGACGCTCAGACAGAGCAGCAGGACAAAGCCGCGGAAGCGCTCGGAGCGCGAGAGCGCGTTCCATGACTCTCCGCCCTCGGCGGGCGCGGCCTTACCCTGGTCGAGGGCGTCGACGTCGTCGCCGGCCTCGAGGTCGACGGTGGCGAGCGAGGTGCCTGCGAAGACGCTGGACCTGCCGACGGAGCGCATGCCCGCCTGGACGGAGTCCCCCAGCGCCGAGAGGCTCCCGGGGAAGGCGAAGCCCGCGAACGGGCTGGGCGCCGTGGCGGTGGCCGGCGTGTTGGGGCCCTGGCCCTGCAGCGTGCCCGTGGGGTCCGCCTCGTACGCCGCCATGAACTCGCCGAAGCTGCCCGACATCGTCCCCGGGCGCCGCGTCGTGCCTGCCTCCGGCGGCCGCCACGCCGGTCGCCGCGCGCGGTCTGGCGGCGGGGCGGCGTCGCGGGGCGCGGGCTTTCGAAGTCTGCAAACAAGACTTGGAGGAGCCGTTCCTAGCTAGAGATTGATTGTCGACAATAGTGTCTACGATACGGGTCTCCCGTGGACGCAGGGTAAATCCAGTGTCTACGATAGTGTCTACGATACGGGTCGGGCCTCCTGCCAGCGCGCGCGGCCAGACAGACGCGGGCGCGCGGGCGGGCTGCGCGGCGGGACGCCCGCGGAGGCCCCAGGCCGGCGCGCGCCGCGCGGGAGGCCCGGGAGCCGCGGCGTTGCGAGCGAAGGGGAGATTTGATTCGAAGGGAATCGAGGGCCAGCCGCCACCAACCGGGGCCGCGAGGCCGAGACGACGACGACGACGGCGATGATGGCGGACGCCGCGTGGGACGGGGACGCCGAGGAGGAGAACCGCGGGGAGATGGAGCAGGAGGTGGAGCTGCTCCAGGCCATGTACACGCCGGAAGAGCTGTCCGTGGAGCCGAGGGACCAGGAGACCGGCAAGGACGCCGCGGTTGTCCTGGAGGTGGCCCTGGAAAACGTGCGTGCGACCTTCCGCTTCGAGCTGCCGGAGAGGTTCCCGATGGCCGCCCCGCCGCGCGTGAGCCTGGCGCGGAGCCGCGGGCTCGTGGACTCTGAGGAGGCGGACATGTGCAAGCGGCTCGAGGCGCAGATTGCCGAGACGCACGAGGCGATGGGGCGTTACAGCCTTGTGGACCTTTTGCTGCTGGCCAAGGACCTCGTGCAGGAGTGCAGCGACCAGGGGGGCACGTGCGCGATCTGCCTGTGCGAGCTCGATACGGACGACGCCCCCTTCCGCGCCAGCTGCTGGCACACGTTCCATCGCGCGTGCTTTGCGGCGTGGTTCAAGCAGGTCGAGGCGCGGCGCACGCAGGCCGGGACGGCGCACTCGCAGGCGTCGCTGCAGCGGAAGCAGGCGTTGAGCGCTATGACTGCCCGGGTTGCCGAGCGCCAGCGGTCCGTGACCAAGGCGGAGGACCGCGTGCAGCACCTGCGCGCCGAGAAGGAGCGCTTCGAGGGCCTAGCGGACCACCTTGCGGCCGGGGGCGAGGCGGCGAACTACGCTCAGGTCGGCGAGGGCGAGGCGGAGCTAACAGAGGGCGCGGCGCGCAAGCGCGCGGCCGCCATGGACGCCGAAGCCAAGCGCGTGCGGGGCGAGGTGGGCGTGACGCGGTCCAAGTTGCACAAGGCGACGGAGGAGCTGGCGGCGATGCAGTCGATTTACGACGCGCAGGCGTCTCTCGAGGAGCAGCAGGGGCTCGACTGCCCGATGTGCAAGCTGCCCATCGCCCACGAAGAGTTTTGCGACGCCTTGGCGGACGCCGTCCCGGGGCTCTTGGCCGTGGGCGACGACGGGGCCGGCACCCTACTGCCTCGCGCGTGGTCCGGCGGCGGGACTGCCTCTGGTCTGTCGGAAAGTCTCTTTTCGAGCGAGGACCGCGAGGCGCTGGCGCGGCAGGCGGCGGAGCGCCAGGCCCTCTTTGAAGCGCAGCGGCTCAAGGGCGGGATTATCGAGGAGTCCGAGGCCGCAGGCGACTTTGTGATCATCGACGGCCAGACCGAGACACCGAATGGCGCGACGCCGGCCTCGGACGCGGCCGCGGCGCCCGCACCCGCGCCCGCTCAGCGCAATGACGTCGAAAGCAAGAACAGCGGCGAAAACAGCTCTGACGCCGGCTCGCGCGGCGGCAAGACCGGGCGCCGGTCTCGACGGGGCCGCGGGCGGGAGCGGCGGCAACGAACGGGGAAGAAGTCATAACAGTCGCCAGCTCCGAGCTAGTATCGAAGCCGCTGCCGATATTTATTGTGAGCGAGGAAAAGTCAGTCGCCAGACAGGAACCGACGCCTCCCTGAACACGCTCTTCCGACGTCATCGCCGGCCCTTTTTGTCCGTGGACGTGAGGTCGCCCTGCGCAGCGAGATTCTTTAGAGTAATCGTCTGGCGGTGGAACTGGCGAATGGGCACGGCGGGCAGGCCGCCGACCTTGGCGTTTTCTGGCACATTGGCATGGACGCCGGACTTTGCGGCAATCTGCGCCCCGCTGCCAATTTGCAAGTGCTGCGCAATGCCCGCCTGGCCACCGATGAGAACCCCGTCGCCCACGGTGGTGCTCCCGGCGATGCCGACCTGCGCGGCGATGAGGCAGCGCGCCCCGATGTGCACGTTGTGGCCAATTTGTATCTGTGTAGTATACGCGCACGAGGCCGTGAGCCAGCGTCGTCGCGACGTCCACGCCTGGGCGCGAGATGAACGCACGAGGTTGTCCAACTTAGTCCCGGGTCCGATCTCTGTGTCGCGCCAGCTGCCGCGGTCGATGGTGCAGTTCGCGCTGTGATGGTTCGTCCGCGAGAGCGAGGAGGGGGCGCGTGAGCAAAGCCAGCAAAAGTCGGGGCAGCGCGTCAAGCAGGATCTTCGCGGTTGGTTGCAAGACCGGGTCAACGATCCCCCGTGCCGGGCGCGCGGGGAAGCGTGCAAGTCTCAGCGAGCTATGGATGGAGCAAGTAAGCAATATTGCGTGTCGCAGCGTCGTCCCGCGCGGTTCTCTCTCCTTGCCCGCCAACTTGCACGAGGTCGGCGCCGTCCACGTACCCGATCTCGACGTCGTTGTGCAGGACGACGCGGAGCGTCTGCGGCTTCTTGGCCGGGTCGCGACCGGAGTCCGCGACGTGGAAGCCGAAGCCGTCCTGGCCGACGCAGGTGCCCGGGTGCAGCACGCAGCGCGCGCCGACGGAGGCGTGCTGCAGCACGACGGCGGCGGCCACGGTGACGTCGTCGGCGAGGTCGACGTCCGGGCCGAGCACCGCGTGCGCGCCGACGACGCAGCGCTCGCCGACGCGCACGGGCGGCAGCAGCGCCGCCGTCGGGTGCAGCCGCGCGGAGGCGGCGACGCGCGCGAGGGCCATGGGCGGGGCGGGGCGGGGCGGGGCGGGGGATGGCGCTCTGGATGGACGGGATGGATGGACGGAGCGCGCCACGTGGCGCAGTCCGCGACCATGGAGGAGCCCAGCAGGGAGGACCTGCTGCGGTTCGTGAAGAAGAAGGCCAAGCAGCTCAAGGCGCGCGAGGAGGAGGTCGCCCGCCTGCAGGCACGCGTGCGCGCGCTCGAGCAGGGCGGCGGCGGCGCCGAGGCCGGCGATGATGATGATCATGGTGGAGATGGCGAGCATGGAGGCGACGCCGCTCGCCAGGAGGCCGTTGCCGCCGCGGCCAAGAAGGACGAGACCGTGAAGAAGCTGCGCGAGGTCGCCGCCAAGTTCAAGGCCCTGCAGACGAGGTTCGCCAAGGTCAAGGCCGAGCAGGCGGAAACGGCGCAGAAGAACGAGGCCCTAGAGAGGGAGCTCGTCGCCGCCAGGCAGCGCGTCGAGGAGCTCGAGGTCAATGTGGGCAACCTGCAGGAGATGGTGCGCTCCGGCATCGCCGACGTCGAGGGCGCCGAGAAACGCGCGCAAGAGGCTCTGGCCGAGACCCAGGAGCAGCTCGTCAACCGCGAGAGATTCATCGGCGACCTGCAGGCACAGCTCGAGGGGCTCCAGCAGGAGCGCGACGAAGGCGCGGCGAGCCTCGAGACGGAGCGCCAGACGGCCGCCCAAGCCCGCGCCGACCTCGATCAGGCGCGGGCGACGCACGCCGAGACCATCGAGCGCCTCGAGAGAGACCTCGAAGAGGCGCGGACGAGGACTCCTCCCGCGGACGTCAACGCGCTCGACGGCTTGCAAACGGAGCTCGAGGACGCGCTCGCGAGCAGCTCGGCCACCATTGAGCAGCTCCGCAAAGAGCTTGACAACGCGCGCACTAGTTGCGCCCCCAATGCGGAGGATGAGGAGATTATGAGCGAGACCATCGAGACCCTGCGCAGGGACCTCGAGGAGGCCCGGGCGCGCAGCGCAATGCGGGAGGAAAACGAAACTGCCTTTACGCAGACCATTGGCAACCTTCGCGACGAGCTCGACGCCGCTCAGAAGAAGCTGGAGACAAGCGAGGGCACCATCGCAAATTTGCGAGAGGAGCTCTCGCAGGTGGAGGCACGGCTCAAGGCGGAGAATGAGGAGAACGTTTCCACGATTGCCGAGTTGCGCAAGGAGCTCGCCGCGATGCAAGAACGGCCTGATGCTGGTGGCGAAGAAGACGCCGCTACGATCACCGAGTTGCGCAAGGAGCTCGCCGAGATGCAAGAGCGGCTTTCTGCTGGTCACGAAGAAGACGCCTCTACGATCGCCGAGCTGCGCAAAGAGCTCGCTGAGATGCAAGAACGGGCGGATGCTGGTGGCGAAGAAGACGCCGCTGCGATTGCCGAGTTGCGCAAAGAGCTCGCCGAGATGCAAGAACGGCTCGATGCTGGTCACGAAGACGACGCCTCTACGATCGCCGAGCTGCGCAAGGCACTCTCAGAGGCCCAGGAGCGGCTCAATACCGGCAACGAAGACGACGCTTCCACGATCGCCGAGCTGCGCAACGAACTCGCAGTGGCCCAGGAACGGCTCAATACCAGCAACGAAGACGACGCTTCTACGATCGCCGAGCTGCGCAAGGAGCTCGCCGAATTACAAGAACGGCTTGATGCTGGTCACGAAGACGACGCTCCTACGATCGCCGAGCTGCGCAAGGAACTTGCAGAGGCCCAGGAACGGCTCGTCTCCGAGGGTAACAACGAAGAGGACATTGATAAGCTGCGCAAGGAGCTCGCCGACGCGCAAGGTCGCATCTCGACCGTGGAGCAAGAGACGAGCGCGACGATCGAGGGACTACAACGGGCGCTGGCGGAAGCTCAGGACAGCACCGCGGATTCTGAGGTCGCCGCTTTGGTGACGACCGGGGCCAGTGCTGATGCGGTGAGCGCCAGCAGTCTTGATGGACTGTTGCAGGCGCTAGCACTGGCAGAGAGCAGAGAAGAGCTCGCGATGGATGCATCATTGCGGGCAACGGCGGCGCTGGCGGCCGCGCAGGAAGACCGAAAACTCCGGGAGGAGGAAAGCGCCAACGAGCGCGCAGCCATCGAGCGTAAGGTGTTGGAGTGGAAGAAGCGATGCGCGGAGCTGAGCAAGCGGTTCAAGGCGCTCAAGGACCGTTTCGGGGTCGCCAATGCGGCGCACGATGAAGCAAAACGCAAGCATCTGGGCGCCGTCCTGCAGTTGATTGACCGCTCGTGGCGCGTGCGCCAGCAGCAAGCGGCGGCACTCTCCCATTGGCGGCGACTCACGACTGCCAAAGCCCGAGCAGAGGTCTTGGCCCAAGTGGACGAAGCGCGAGCAGAGGCTGGGCGCTTTGCGGATGAGGAGCGCGAGGGCCGCGGCAAGATGGAACAAGAGTGCAAGCGCCTGGAAGAGGAGGTTCGGGGCCACGAAGCCTTCTCGCAAAAGCTGAAGCGGATGCTGTCAGAGGCCCGAGAGGAGGCAGGTCGCCTTAGGGAGTCCGAGGCAGCGGCACAGGCAGCCCCTGCGGGCTTTGACCCCGCCAAGGACGCCATGTGCGTAGTCAAGGTGGACGACTCACGCTGGGTGTGCGTGCGCGGCGGGCACTCGCATACTGAGATGAGCAGTGCCGGGGTTGAGTCCGGTCAAGAAGGCGAAGATGCCGGAGCGAACGTGGCGGGAACCGCGGAAGCGGCGCTGCGCTGGGTTCGTGTAGAAACCTTTGCGAGCTGGGCCAAGGGCAAGCGATACACGCTCCCTGATCCTGTGGACGATCTCGTGCGACGAGAGTGCGAACACCGGGTGCACGAGTTTCGCGAGCAGGCCGCTTGGGCACTGGCGGAGAAGGAGCACCTGGAAAACGACCTGGCCAAGGCGAAGCGGAATGCGCAGCTGGCCGTCAAGGCCGCCAAAGAAGGTGCCAAGAAGGTGGACGCCAAGGCAAAGGCAACGGAGGCAAAGCTTCGCGCGCAACTGGAATCTGAGCTCGCCCGCGTCACGCGCCAGGCCGACAAGCGGCAGGAAGAGATTGAGACGATCCAGGCGGAGAAGGCCAACATCGACATCGCGCTGTCGGCGGCGCGGCGAGACCTCGCAGCTGCGGAGAAGTCAAAGAATGTCCTGGAGGCGTCCATCGCGGAGCGCTTTGAGGACATGCGGTCGCGACTTAGCCGCGTGAACGAGGAGGCCCTCGAGAGCGCGCGGATCGAGCATCAAGAGGCCATTGCGGCACTGAGCGCAAAGAGCGAGAAGCTGGCTGCGGAGCTGGAGGCTGCCCGCGAGGCTGCCGCAAACGCAGAAAAGTCGGTCAAAGCTCTGGAGTCTGAGCGGAAACGCAGCGAGAGCGCGCGCGCTGCAGCCGTGCAAGAGGCGGAGGAGCTCCGGGCGCGGCTGGAAAAGGTGCAGCAGGACATGGCAACCCGCAAGACGCCCGCTCCGGTGTACTGGGGCGCGGGGAGCGGGCGCCAGGTGCGCGGCGCTGCGGGCTTTGAGCCAGAAACTACGGGGGCCGAGTCGGAGCGGGATGTCGCGATCGCGCAAGCTTTGGGCAACGAGGGTTCCGCCGGCGATGGCGAGAGATCGATCATGCGTGTCCTGAACGGCAGCAAGGACGACGAGGGCGGCGGGATGAACAGCGGACGCGCGTCGAGCTTTGGCAGCGGGCTCGACGACGCGGAGGCCCTCGCTGCGCAGCGGCGGCGGCAGCAGCAAAACTCCGTGGACCCATTGCTCGCAGCCGCGGCCGCGGCTTCAGCGTCGGGGTCTGCGTTTGGGGACGTAGCGCTCGGCGCGGATGCCGCAGACAGCGCAGCGTCGGTGGCCTCGCAGAGGCAGTCGCAGTCTCTCTTCGTGGAACAGCTCGATGTTCTTCGCACGCAGCAAGCGCGTGAGCGCGTGGTGTGGCAACGCGAGCGGGACGAGCTCCAGGATCGCGTGACTGATGCGGAAAATGCGCGACGTCTGCTCTTGGAGCAGGCCGAGGTCCTCAAGGAGGAGATCCGAGAGTCCCGTCGATCGCAGGCGCGCACGCAGACCTTATCTGCAGAGGGCTCCGGCCCCGACGTGCAGCGGGCCGAGGAGAACCTGACCTACCTCAAGCACGTGGTGTTTAAGTACATGGTGGCGACGGATGCGAGCGAACGCAAGACGCTTCTGCCCGTGGTGGGCACGATCCTGCAATTTGGACCGCAAGACCTGGCGAAGATCAAGGACCAGATTGAGGCCGAGAGCGGCGGCGCCGGCGTCGCTGCCGCTCGTGGCGTCGTGGGCATGCTATTTGGCGGCGGCGGAAGCGGCTAAGCAAGCCAAGCAGAATAATTTGCACATAGATTTTCATAAAAGAGTGGAGTTCACTTTGCCACGGCAGCAGCGCGTTCGAGCGACTCGTCAAGAGCCTGTGATGATTCCTGCGGAGGGAGTTGAACCAGGTAGCCGAGGAGCAGGGCGTGGAGTTTCGGAGAGTTCAGAATGGCGCGATGCTCGACGCCGCTGACCTCGGCAAAGCGGACGTTGCACTGGGCGCTCCAGGTTGCTGGGTGCTTGAGCACTGCATACGGCACAGTGCCGTCTCCCGAAGCAGTGCGGCGGTTGGCCTGGAGCGTCTTGCGCGTCTCGTACAGGACGCCACGGCGGAGCTTGAGCCCGCGGGATTTGGCAAAGCTGCGGTCGATTCTGGCGGTGGTGTCGATCTTGTAGTCACTGGAGAGTCGGTCAGACCGCACCTGCTTTGGAGCCCGCTTGAAGACGCAGGACACCATGGTGTCGATGTTGACGCCATGAATGGCGTACACGTCCTTCACGGGGGGCGCGGTCGTTTGGACATATGGATCCTTTTGGTAATAGTCGCCTTGCCATAAGTCGACGGTCTGCTGAAGGCCCTCGATTTTGAGCAGGTCGAGGGGCGTACAGCGCGCGTACGCCGAGCTTTCTGCGTAAAAGGCGCGAGAGCGGCGCCTGGTTTTGTGCCGAGTGGTGAAGGGCGCGGCGGCGGTGGGGAGGCGGGCATCCTTTTCCCGATGGAGCGCTTCAGGCGGGGCCCAGCTCACTTCCATTTCAACCTCCGCGGAGCAGCCCGTGCGGGTCCTCGTCTTTTTGGCGTTGGCGAGGAAGAAGGTGAGCCGCTTGGGCGTGCCCGGCTCGTAGACGGAATCTCCGCCGCTCGCGGGCTGGGCCAGGATCTGTGCGAGCTGAAACTTGTTTTTGCAGACGACTGTGCCCGGATCTAGCGCCTTGAGGGTGCCGATGGAATTTTGCACAGCCGCGTCGACGCCTTTGCCGAGACCGGTACTGTCGCACAAGAAGCGAGAAATGCAATTTCTCTTTCGAAAGCGGCGCAGCGTAACGTGTGGGGCGAGGACCTGCTCGACGAGCTCGACAGTGAAGACGTCGTCGCCCTTGCCGAGCTCGACCGGGGCCTCCATCTCGTACATGATGTAGTCGTTCTCGCCGTCGACGGGCCGCACCGGGTGGATGGGGTGCCCTTGGTACCAAGGCGTGCTCAGCGTGGTCGGGCCGAGCTTGATGCGCAGGCGCAAGAGCCCGAGGTGTCGGTAGAAAGAGGCGAGTTGGCGCAGGTCGATTTTTGTGATTTTGATGCGCAGCATCCCCGTCTGTTTGACAATGGCCGGGTACATGCAGGTGCCCACGGCCTCGTCCTCCTCAATGACGCCACTCGGCCCGACCGGGAGTAGGTATGGGGTGGAACCGAGAGAGCGACCCATGATGAGCGCGGCGTGAGATGAGAGAAAGGCCCGAGGAAGACCCATATTTGACCCGCGGACAATGCTTGGCACGGCGCTTGGCGACCCGAGGTGCGGGCCGCCAATGGGCATGTAGGTGTCGATGTGGCGGTCGATCCAAGCGCGGCCGCGGTGGCCCTGGGCAAAGCGAAGCAGGTACTCGCCGACTTGACAGCCCATGGAGTGGCAAAGGAGGACGACGCGCCGGCCCTCATTCTCTGCCACCATTTTCTCGATGCGGTCCATGGTCTCAGTAAAGTACTGGTCTCGCTCCTCGAGCACGGCGGGCGGGACGCGCCAATCGTACGAGGCGGCGTCGAGGTCGACTTCGGGCGTGTAGCCTCCGCGCTTGACGAGGGCTCGAATAAGAGGCCCGAAGACGTAGGTCTGGCCGTTCATGATGATGCCCGGCTCGAGGAAGTCAACGCCGTGGAGCCCTGGAATAGCGCGCACGCGAATGCCCTCGCGCTCGGAGATCAAGTCGGTCTGCAGGGTGAGGTGTAGGAGCCAGTCGTTGCGCATGCGGACCTGCTCAACGTCCTCGTCGCAGGTCTCAAAGACGCTGGGCGAGCCGAGAAACTTGCCGGTAAACCCGAGGCGAGAAAGCGACATCCAGATGCGCTTGCCCTCCCAGCGCGGCACGACAGAGGAGGCTTCGACCATGAGGGCGCTCGACATGAAGCCTGGGATGATGAGCACGGGCTTGCGCGTCGTTCCTTCAGGAAAGTCGGGCCCGGGCGTCGCCTGCGCCGCCTCTTCCGGCGACGCGGTCGCCTCGAAGTCATAGGCGATGCGCACGCGGCCCTGGCCGTCGGCGGGGCTGCCGAAGACGGGCTGCAGTATCCGCGGCTGGCGCGCCTCGTGCACGGTGGAGCCGCTGGACCCGAGTTGGCGCTCGGCCTCGGGCTCGCCGGCCGGCGCCGCCTCGGGCGGCATCTCCTCGCAGCGGGCAACTAGCATGCCAGTGCCCGGCAATGCAGGTCTGGACGAGCCGCGTCTGCGGCGTCTCGCGCCTCTCGCGCGAGGCCACTCGGGTCTGTCTGTGTGAGACACGTGATCATCGTTGGAGACAACTGTGTCCAACGCGCGCAAGAATGGACTCTGTTTGATTGATCAGTGTTCATGTACTGCACGTACGTGCAGCCGCAGCCAGCGAACTTCTGGTCCATCGCGTCATGCGGCGAACCTCGCACGGCGAGCTGGCACGTGAGGAGTCTCTGTGGATGCGATCCGGGTGTCGACGAGGGCCCTCTTTCAGGATCTGGGTATTGGGCCTACTAGGGTGTCCTACCAGCTGACTAGCTAGCCTCGGGCTGGGAGTTCCGACTTGCTGCGGTGCCATTCCTGGCCCCGGGACTGGGAGTGCCGCACCGATCAACCAAGGGAGGTTGACACCAACACGCTGGACGAAGTCTTGATGACCCCGATTGCCACGGCAAGCAATCAATCAACTTGAAGGCAAACAACTTGAAATTACTCGTTCAACAGTGCCGAGAACTTGACCCTTTGGGATGGCGCAAGGGTCGCGCAAGGGGTCATTGTCATTTCGGTTCAACATCGGTGGATCCCCGAAGACATCTAGAGATCAGGAAGAGTCAGGTTGTCGACCGCGCGATGGCGCGCGCGGCGGCGCTTCACGAAGACGGCAGCGGCAGCGGCAAGGGCGACAAAACCCCCGAGAGAGGCGCCGACAATGGTGTAGGTGGTCATGCTGGTGGGCGAGGATGTTTCGCCAGAGGCGGTCGGAACCACGCAGGCGTCGTAGGAAACGACGGCGGCGTCCTGGGGAAAACCAAAGTCCTGGCAGACGTTGGCGGCGGCGACATCGGAGCGCACGCAATAATTGGAGTTTGTGTCGTTGAGCGCGCAACCAGTGGCCCGCAGCTCAATGGTCCCGTGCCACATCATGGGCGGGATGCGCATGCCGTCGCGAATGTAGTATTCAGGTTCGCTATCGAGAGTGCCGAACGCAGGCGTCTGAGAAAAGTCCAGGGTGCTCATGCGCTGCTGCACGTATCGAAAGTAGAGCAGGTGACTTGCGGAGTCGTAAAAGTACGTGTCGCCCTTTCCCTCAACCACCTGCTGGACGGAGGACACCGAAGTGAAGTCGTGCTCGCAGACGTCCCAGCACCAGTAGGCGGCCACGTACGAGATGTCAAAGACTGTCTCGGGCGGGTATGGGATTGCGACGATGAGGGTGTCGTCTTCGTCGATTTGCGCACGCTTGAAGCTGATCGAGACCGGAGATCCGGCGTCAAAGAGTACGAGCCAAGCGAGGCCGTTGCTTGGACCGGTCACGACCGCGTTGGCGCGTATGGGCAGGCCGACCTGGTCTGGATCGCCGTCGACGCCCAGATGCATGACTGATCCGACGCGCGGACACGATATGCGGTTGCCGTTGCCGCAAATGGTGGAGTGGTCGAACTGGTATTTTAGGTCCGGGTCAAAGTCCATGGCGAAACTGGCCACGCCCCTACGGTTTCCCGTGGCGGCGGATATTTTGTTGCAGGCGAAGTAGTCGCCGTCCTCAATGCAGTTACTGTCGAGGCGCCACCATTCGATGCCTTCGCGGGCAGCGCCTATGATCCGAGGCCCAATGACGCTGTTGCGCTCGCCATGCACGGAGCCGTCAGCGTCGATGAAATTCGCCAAATAGCCGCTCACAGAGAGGTAGTCGCTGATGGTCGAACCGAGCAGCATGGAAAAGTCGTTGCCCGACTCGTAAACGACGTTGCGTGTGATTTGGATGAGCTCGGGCACGAAGCGATCGGAGTGAGTGAGGAGACGCCAAATCGGAGAATTTGTCGTGGGGTCACCGCAATTACGCACTGTGAGACCGTCAATGATGTGATGCTGGTGCGTGTCGTAGAGCTCGTACATGACGTGGCCGGAGAACCAGCGCTGTTCGTAGTAGCGGTAGCCGCTGCTGCCCAGACGCTCGGGCACGAAGGAATGGGTACGGCACACAAAGAGGAGATTGGTGAAGAAGTGATCGCCGAGGACGCCGACCGGGCGGTAGGTGTCGTGCACCTCGAGACCATCGTAGCGGCCACGCTTGCCCCAATGGTTGATGCCCCAGTTGCTGAGAAAGATTTTGGTGTTGGTGAAGACGAGCTCACAATCGACAACGGAGGCGCCTTCGAGGCATTTTGTCTCACGGGCGTCGACCTCCCGACCAGGGTTATACTGCATCACGTCGGAATCTTGACTTTCATGCTCGAGACGTCCGCCGACGTAAATGCAGGGAGCCCGATTCCACCAGTAGCCCCCGCCGTGGCATGAGTTGCCGTCGAACTCGATAAAGGGTCGATTCTCCGGCTTGGTGCCTTCAGGAAAGGCGACGTTCCGGTAGTTCATGGTGGGTTCGGGCATGCGGACGATGGCAAAGCCGGCGTAGCCTCCGGACGCCGCGTTTCCGAAAATGCGGTGGTAGGCGCGAGTAATATAAAAGGGCGACGCGGTGACGTCGGCGGGCTGGGTGAGATTTGCGTAGCTCTTGACGACTGGCATGTATTGGTCGGACGAGGTGCGCGGGTACTCCATAAAGTGCACGTGCGCCCCAAGGTTGTAGGCGACGGTAGAGTTTTCCTCGACCCCGTCTTCGGCAATGTAGTAGCAATGCCCAATGACATCGTAGGCAACGTTGTCCTGCACAAGGGTGCTGTTTGTACCGTGTACGGAGGCGCAGCGGTAGAAGGAGTGATAGATGCTGGAGTGCTTGATGTAAGAACGAAAGCCATTCTCCCCCACGTGGTGGACGTGCCACGGATAGCGCGCAAGTACGTTGGTCTGGCCCATGCGGTAGAGCTGAACGCCCTCGAACCGGATGGTGGCGTCCTCGCCGATGGCCATGGTGTGGCCGCCAAAGCCCGTGAGCCACTTGTTCTCACACGGATAGGTGCCAAAGCTGCCGTCCTCGCAGACGTCGTCTTCGGTATCGGTTGGCTCGGATGCCTCGTCGCCCTGGATGACGATGTTGCGCGAGAGGAGACCGACTTCGCCCTGGTACTCGACGCCGCCATAGTGCGTGTAGTTGAGCGGCGCGGTCAAGGTGATGCGCGCAAAGGGTCCGCTGCGCTCGACGGCCTGAATTTCGCGGACCTCGTTGCGGTGCCAGTCGCGCGAGTCCTTGATTTCGGTCCCCGTGAGCACGAGCGTCTGGCCAGGCTGCCAGTTGACGCGGTGCTGGAGGTAGATTTGGGTATCCCCGGTCGCGGCGGTGGCAGCTAAGCGGGACCAGGTCGGGTGGAAAATACTTCCGTGCACGTCGACGGTGCCGCCCTCGACCGCAGCAATGCCTTTGTACGACGGCGCAGCCGGGACCGTGGCCGGCCTCTCGCCGTGGAGCGTGATGACGATTTGGCTGTGCAGACGGCAGGTCTCGGAGCCGAGGGTGAGCTTGCCCTCTACGAGAAAGCCCTGCGCGTCGAACTCGATGTCCTCGTCCGCGAAAATGAGCTCCGACGAGGCCGGGATGGTGATTGTGCCAAAGACGACGCCCTCGGCGATGGAGCAGCCCGACACGAGCACACGCGTGTCCTCGGGGAGCGTGACGTCGTCGCCGTCTCCGGGAACGGGGTCGCCCGACCATGTGGCGGTCGCTTCCCAGGCGACGAGGTCGCCGTCATCGTAGGGGCAGTTTTCGGAGGCGTCGTAGCCGTTTGGCAGCTCGTTGGGCGTGATGCGCAGAGCCACGAGCTCCGCGGCTTCGCTCACGAGGTCGCTCGTGTCGAAGCTGTTGTCCGCGGCCGGATACTCGGGCGCGAGCGTGGCGGACGAGACGGTACATGCCGCGTCGGCCCGGTGGACCCCGGGCGGGCCCAAGAGCGCGCAGACCGCCGCCGCCGCCACCACCACCACGAGACCGGGCGCGCGCATCCTGTTCAGCTGGCACGGCGGGTTCGTGCGGCCGGGCCGGCCATCCGAGATTGGTCGAGAGAGTTGGCGAGCGCGCGAGCCGGGCCGACGTGGGTCTGGCGAGCGCGCTAATTTACACACTCCCGAAACTGTGCGCGCGCCCGGGCCGTACTACCTTTGTGCGTACCGTCTGTGACTGACCTTCTGCCAAATGCACTGCCCCGAGTGAGAGCTCCCAGATCACGACAAATCATGATAAATGCCCACGCCTCACGGGAGAACGGGACTAATTTACCCATTTACGCCTTTTACCCACTGTCTCTCGTATAAAAGGGTCAGAAATACCGAATTTACCCACGTAACGAAGGCCATGAACAGACCTCCTTCGACGCGGCCTTGCCCGCGCGCAAGTGCACGCACGAGGGCTCGTGCGGTGCGAGCGCCTCGACCGCACTCCGGCGGACAACTTCACCAAGTTTGATTGTCGCACGCGCCCTAGTCCCTGTGCTAGAGGGTTCGGGGCACCAGCGCCGCGACACCCTCGACGCCGGCGGCGCCGACAGCGCGTCACCGCGCACGCCGGCTTAGCTGGACGCACTCCCGGGTCGAGTTCACCGTGTACGCCATCAAGCGCGTGCAGAACGTGGTCGACCGCCTCGACAATGTCCTTGAGTCATGGGCGAGGCCGTGCGCCGAGTGAATCCCTGGGTCGCCCCCTGACCTTCTCGGCCGACCTCGGCCTGGACCCCGACGCCTGCGAGGCCAACCGCGCCGCCGCTGCCACGCGCCAGGTCGACACGGAGATGGCAAGCTTGCGGCTCGAGCACGCCGGCAACTGCGTCCTCTTCGACCTCAAGGACTGCTTCACCAACTACAACACGAATGGACCTGAGCCAGCATCTGCAAGATTTGAGCGCGCCGCCTGCCGCCGGATGCAGAGACGCGAGAGCGAGATGCGTGACGGGATCTTGGTCGCGGCCCTAGACTTTGTCACTGAAAGCACCCAGCGCGGCACCGACCTTTTTAGCATCCAGATCGACGACAGTAAGTCATCCAGATCGACGACAGTAAGTCCTAGAAAGCCCTGGAACTCCTCCACGAAGCGGCAGCGCACCAGAACCTGCTCGATCCCCAATATCTCGTTGTCGGGCACGTCGACCTCGGGCGCGAAGACGGTTAGCTCGAAGACGTGGTCGCCGGAGAAGCGGCGCACCACGTTCGGGGCCACATGCCAGGAGCAGCAGGGCCCTTGGCGTCGGCATCGCGCGTCGACGGGCCGACCGACGAGACGCGCATACACATACGCGGTCCCCCCCGCCTTGACGCACAAGCACCAGCGCCAGCAGCATGCGCACGCTGGCGTCGATGCCGGCGGCGCAGCTGCTGAGATTCTCGGTCTTCCTGGCCAGCGCGGTGGTCTTCGTGAACAACGCGCTGGACCTGCGGTACCGCTACGAGCTACTCGCGGAGCTCAAGAATGCGGTCGCCTCGGACGACGACCTGCTGCGCTCCCTAATCTCGCTCGCGGCCAGCGAGATGGTGGAGGACCCGGCGGTGCTGTTTGCAGACTTTCGCGCCGGGCTGGTCAGCCTCACGGCCGAGGCGACCGCGATCGGCGCCAGCGGCTCCGCGGTCCTGGGCGCCATCGGCATCGCGCTGTCGGGCCTGCCGACTGCAGCGCAACCCACGATGCGCAACCTGCGGAGCAACGCGAGGGCGCGCGCCGTCCTGCTGGGCCTATTGGGCTTATGCGCGTGGTCCGTCTACGCGCAGAATTTCGCCGCCGTGATCGAGAGCCGCGACGCGCAGGTGCGCGTGCATCAGCTGGCTACACTGGGCGCGCGCGGCGCGCTGGACGTTCTGGGCGCCAATCTCACGGCCGCCGAGCCGGGCGGGGGCTGGCGCTGGCCGGCGCGTCACGGCGCTGCCAAATTTGCTGCTGGCCCTCATGACAGCGGCGTACGCGGTGCTCTTTGACCGGCGGCCCGAGTTCGCGTTGCCCCTGCTACCGGCCACCAGCTCGCAAAACCTGGTCGTGGTCGGAGAAGTCACGTCCGATGAGGTGCCGTACGCGGCCATACTGCTGGGCATGCTGGGGCTGTCCGTGGCGCTCGTCATAACCTTTTCGCGCTGCGCATTGGGCTCGCGCTCCCGCCGGCCATCGCTGAGGCCGCCGTGCTGGGCGCATGACATTTTACCCGGCCGCCTTCTTGTCCGAAGTGCTAGCCGCCATGCTCGACTTCCTCGTGCGCGTCGCTGTCCGCGTCGCCGTCGGCCTGCACAGCATGGAGAGCGCCTTCCACGCCCTCTCGGTCGCCGTCAACCTGCTGCACGAAGCGCGCGAGGCGCTCGCCGTTCGGGATCTA
>KQ758885.1:18593-103143 GCA_001462505.1 Aurantiochytrium sp. T66 | reverse complement strand
GGGGGGAGACGGACGGCCCGCGCAGGCTCGCTCGCTCGCTCGCTCGCTCGTTCTCGCGCGCGCGGCGCTGCGGCGGCGGCGGAGCGGAGTGGACTTTGAATCGAGGTCTACTCCTCTTTTCTTTTTCTTCTCCTTTCTTTTTAATTTAAGAGCCCCGCCGCGCGCGGAACTCCTAACGTTTAGCGTAGACACGACTAGGCCCGCTCCGCGGCGCCGACGCCGGCTAGGCGAAACGACTAGGGAACTCCTACCAAGGCTCGCGCGCTCGCGAGAAAAAACTTCTTGAAAGGTGATGATGATGAACTTGATGATGACCTTCAAGTCGCTGGTGATCAGGATGAAGGCCAAGGACACCCAGGACACCCAGGACACCCAGGACGCCGCGCTGTGCAAGTGGACAAGCCCGAAATGCATGCAAATGGTTGTTCAAGTTCTTGATTGTTGTTGAGGCGAACCAACGCTTTTACTTTAGTACATCCCCCGCTGGACCTTGCTGCTGCTGCTGCTACTGACGCACGCCTTCACTGACAGCCGGGATCAATTTCTCTCAGTCAGGCTCTGCTGCTGCTGCAGGACTTGCTGGTTTTACACAGAGTGTTTAGCACGTACGGCCGCGTTGTCTGGCCTGGCCGGCCACGCGAGTACGTACTGTACGTACCACGGTCCTATGACATCGGAGATGCAGCGCAGCGTCACCGCCGTGCCCCTTCAACTAGCCTAAAGGAGAGGGCAAGAGTCAGGGCAAGATGCATGTGCATGCACACCTCATCACATACGTACAAACTCCGGGTCCTCGCGCGCGCAGTCTGAGTTCGACAGTCGCTCGAGTCTCGACATCCCGCTGCTGGGTGCGGCTTGCAGTGCTCATCATCATCCCGGACTTGATGGACACCTTGGTGTCGTCTGGAATGTCTTTGGAGTTCTAGCCTTGTGTAGCTTTGCCGGGAGTGAGCTTGTGAGGCCTGGCCGGGGTTCTTGGAAAGCCAGGCGACTTCGTCGAACCCGTCAGGCCACTTTAGCAGCTTGGAAACCAGCAAACGATACTCGGTGCTTCTAGCTACTAGTAGCAAACGATGATGATGCTCAGACGCATCATCATTTTGACCTCGAATGCGTGTCACAACATCCACGGGATAGCCGGATAGCCGCACGCTTTGGTATGAGATGGTGAATCGTAACATCCACCTTGCCCACACGTACGCACGCACGTACGCAATACATTCGTGCTGGTACGTTTATCACGGCCCCCGCATAGTTCAATAAAGGCGTCCGTCCACCTTGTTCATGATCATCGTCAGGCCCAGCAGGGCCATCGTGACGGCATCGTCATCGCTGTCGCCAACGTCACCCACGAAGGTGCGCGCTCGGGCCGAGTCGAGTCTTCGGCACCTGCAAGTCGCGCAAACCGCTCCGCAAGTGCGCTATTTCGCCCCACAAGTGCGCTATTTCGCCCCGCACAGAGACTACGCTACCTATATCCTATCTGCCGCAGAGGCCCAACCCCGATCGCCTAACCCCGAGCCGCCGCGCCGCGCCCGCCGCGCCGCTCCTCGAGCGCCGCCCGGCCCCGAGCGCCGCTCGCCCTCGCGCGCCCGCGCCGAGCGCGGACCGTGCGCGCGGCGCGTTGGGCGGAGTTGGGTTGGATCGGATCGGATCTCAGAGGCTTGGGCCGCGGACCCGTGCGCGAGCGCGCGCACGTGGGGGCCGGCAGGCAAGGCAGGCAGGCCTCCGCGCGGGAGGCTGCGGCGCCAGCAGCGAGCTCGCCGCGCGCCGCGCCTTGCCTCGGCTCGGCTCGGCTCCCAGGTACGAACCGGGGATTGACGCGCTTAGGATGGCCGACTTTCACGACCACAGCCACGGGATGCACGCGCACGCCAACAGCATCATGGGCGGCCAGCAGGCGGACCTCTCGGCGCAGCAGACGCAGCAGCGCCAGCACCTGCACCAGCAGCACCAGGACGACGGCGATTCCGACGACTCTGATGGCGAGGGCACGGCGATCGTGTCTGGCTACGCCGTGAGCGACCCTTCGTGCCCGTTGGTGCTCTACTGGGGCTCGGGGAGCCCTCCGGCGTGGCGCGCGCGCCTCTGCCTCGAAGAGAAGCAGATCAACTACCGGAGCGTCATGCTCTCATTTGAGAAGAAGCAGCACAAAACGCCCCAAATTCTCTCGCTCAACCCGCGCGGCATGGTGCCCATCTTTGTGGACGGGGGCACCGTCCTGTACGAGTCGCTCGGCATCATCCAGTACATTGACAGCGAGGTCCCGTCGCCGCGCAAGCTCATGCCCAAGAGCAAGCGCCTGCGCGCACGAGCTCTCATCCGCATGAACGAGGCCAACAATGTCAGTGCGGTGGTTGGCGAAGTCGTCTATTACCTAAGGAGAACCAACCCAACGATGATCGACGCCGACTACCTTCGCGTCAAGCGGGACGCACTTTACAAAGAGATCGCGCTCTGGGAGGGCTACCTGGACGCGAGCGACTACCTCGCCGGCGAGGAGGTTACGCTTGCAGACATTAGCTTCTTCCCGACTATTGCCTACACGGTGCGCCTTGGCTTTGACCTTGCCAAGTAAGTTTTTCCTCACGCCCGCGCGCGCGCGCTTTTCGCTACGGAGTACTCGAGTCTGGCCAAACTAACATTCGCGTGCGCGTGCCGCTCTTGTCGCCAGGTTCCCGCGCCTCAACGACTACTACTCTCGCATGGTGCAGCGCGAATCGGTGAAAAACTCGTGGCCGCCGCACTGGCACCACCAGGCGTCTGCGAGCCCGCTCAAGGGCCTGTGAGCCATCGAGCCAGCCTCACGCGACGTCGAAGGACCCGAGTCAATCAAACGTATGATCATGAAACCAAACAAATCTGTTCACCTGATCGGGCCGTGTGAACAGCAGCAGCAGACCCAATAGTATGATCGTTGATGAGGACGCCTCGAAACTCAAACTTCGGGCGAGAGGCCTGCGTCCTTTACCCCTGTCGACTCCAGTGGTATTTTCAGAAAATTGAGGCACTTCTTGAGATCGATGGGCGCAGCAGCGGTCTTGGTCTGCGGCTCCTACTTCAGAACTACCTCCGCAGGCTGCGGGCATTAGTGATCTACAAGCTCATGAACGGATACAAGCGCGCAATGAAGTCGCCTTCCCCAGATGTGCGTGCGACCCAGGGCACGTTGTGGCCGTTCGTTGAAAATTGCACGATAGACTTGGATACGCTGTAAAGGAAAGCAAAGATGCTCTGATATGAAGTATCGCGTCTCCCGAACTGGCAAAGCCTCCGGCCAGCGAGCTTGCGCCGCTGCCCGGGCATCAAGGGCCGTCACATTTGCAGATGTTGTCATTACTTGGTCCGAGACTTGCATTGACCCTGATCTTTCCTGCTGGTATGCGTAGTGCATACGTATACGTACGTACTTGCCGTGGATCCTCTGGGTGGAACTAGCCTAGGATGTAGAGAAGGCCTTGTCGCTATCCGCATGGAGCGAGAGGCAGCGGTGCTTCCGGATGATGGTGTCAATGCAAGGCCCTTGGATTTGCACGAACAAAGACGGCTCAGGGGCGAGACTGCCGATACGACGGGTGGCCACACGCCAATCATCAAACAAGCTTGTGGTGTATTCAAAAAGAAAGTAGTAAGAAAAACGATGTGGTACGATTTGCATGCAGAGCAGCGCGTTGTCACCTTGTGGCGGAACGGCTGCGCTGCAGACGGGCAGGCGGGTCGAGGTCCAGCAGCGGGGCGGCACCAGAAGCACGCGACTTGACGCTGCAACTGTGCGAGAGGGGCTGTCCGTCTACGGCTCCGCAAAGAGGCGCAGGGACAGGGAGATAATTTTGCTGCTGGGAACCGTCGAACCCGTCGTGAGATCCAAAGTCAAAGGCGTGCGCGTGCGCCTGCAAGGCGTCCGTGTCGGATTTACTGCGCATCGGGGGCTTGAAATCGTGATCCATCATGACCACAGCTCCGGGCGGGGCGCCCTCATCGGCTTCCATGGCCTCTATATCGTGAGGGCGGCCCGCGCCGCGAAACGTTGGTACTGATGCGTGCCCGTTCTTGTGAGGGTAGCGGGGGGCGTCTTGAGCATACGGCGCCGAGTACATTTCGGCGTCGTCGTCATGGCCCTGAGGAGCTTCGTCCCCGCGGGGCGTGGCGAAGGGGAACCGCCGGGAGGCCCACGTCCTGGCATTGTGCGACGAGTCGGAGAAGGAGAGCTCCTCGACGCCGACGGGAGAAACGACCTGTTCAGCGCGGTCGCCACAGACCGGCACGGCGGAGGCAGACCCTTTGGCCGTCTCGGCGCCGACAACGCCCGGCGTGAGGTAGGGCCCCTCCTCGGACGTCTGCATCCGCATCTCCTCCTCGTCTTGCTGCTGCTGCTGCTGAGGAGCCATCATGTTGTCGAAGATGTCGAGCATGCGCATTCCACATTCCTTGACCTGGGGAGAGTCGAGAATGCCAAAGCAAGCGACTGACGCGGCCCACGCGCGCGTCATGTCGACATGCACCCTGGCGGTCTCGAAGGCGCACAGCACGGCGGCGGTGCCGACAACGCTAGGTGTGAAGCGGAGGAACTCGTACTCCGGGATGGCGACGTCGAGAAAGGTGACCGCTTCGTCGTGGACGAGGCGGCGGGCTTCGGGGCACGGGATGAACTGGATGAGGTGGGTCATGAACGACTGAGGCGTGACCGGCGTGAGCTTCCACTGGATCACCCGGAGGAGCTCGAGTTCCATCAGCTTTATGTCCGACTCGAGGTAGGTCCCATCGGCGAGGTCGCGCAGCTCGTGCATGCCAATGGGCACGGTCTCGTGCAGCTTGGTCGCGACGAAGATGGCGCCCATGGCCAGGAGCTGCAGGATGCATTTTTTCGTGGAGATCTCGCTGAGATACCTGTCCATGTAGTTCACGGCCACGGCGATGGTCTCCTGGGTGATGCCGAACTCCTCCTCGAACTCGATGAGCCACGAGGCGACCTTGGACCGCCAGACAACCCGCATGCCGTCCTTTTGTACATTCTCGATGTAGTCTGGGCGCGGCAGGCAGTTACCTTCGGTCTCCATCATGATGCGGATCCTTTCGAGCAGGTCGGCCTGCGAGAGCCTGCAGACCTCGCCCGCCTGCTCGTGCTCGCGTGGCCAGTCCGCGCCGAGTGAATCGTGCGACACGCGCGCGTCCAACGCGGCCTGCTGCTCTCGAAACTCCTCGTACTTGTCCTGCTCCCTCCGCAGGCACCTCGCGGGTGCCGCGGCGCCCGGGGCGCCGGTGCCCTGCGCCATCGCGCTCTGCTCCCCGCGCTCCATCGCGCTCTGCTCTGCTCCTTCGCAGGGCGAGCGCTGCTGCTGGCGAGGCGCCTCTTGATATCTGCGGCTGGCTGCCAGCCCGGCCCCGTCTCCACTGCCCACACCTCGCCCCGCACAGTCGAGCAAACGGACGCGCACACTCGCTCTTCACTGCGCTATCCGCGCCGCTACAGTGCGGAAAAGAGACTCGCAAAGAAAGACCGCGAGAGGCGAAACTAAAAGCCCGCCACCCGAGGGGACACCTGCTCTCGGTCCCTCCCGGCTTGTTTCCCTTCCTTTCTCCTTTCCTTTCAACAACGACCAACGTCGCTCGCTCCGCTCCGGTCGCTTCGCGCGCGGCCGGCGTCGTGCTGCGCTGCGCTGCGCGGCTCTCGGCGGCGGTAAGCTGGGCGGGCTGCGGCGCTCGGCGGCGGCGGCGGCCTGGGCCGGGCGAGGGAAGGAGTCGGGGCTGGAGAAGAAGGAGGAGGCCGAGGAGGCACGTCACGCGCGGGGCCTTTGGGCCACGCGTCCATCAACTGCCACCTCGCCTTTACCTCTCCCTTACTTGTAAGGCTCCTCCGCCTCGGCTCGCGCCGACTGGGCGAGCGCGCGGGCGGGCGCCGCCGACGCCCCGCGCGCGCGGCACCGCCGTCACGCACGGCACGGCACGCAGCGGGCTCGATCTGGTCTGGTCTTGTCTTGTCTTGTCTTGTCCTTATCTTGTCTTGTCTTGCAGCCTGCAGAGCACGTCTCGCGGCCGACCGACCAACTGGCTAAGGCAGCCGCGGCCGCGGCCGCACCGACGACGGCGACGAGCGCCGCGCCGCGCCGCAGGCCTGCCTGCCTTCGCGACGGCGCCGAGCCGTGCCGTGCCGAGCCGTGCCGTGCCACGCGCCGCGTGACCTCCCGGGACGGCCGAGGATTTACGTGCGCGACGCGGACGCGGCGCGACCCCTCCCTGCGGGCGGAGGTGGCAGGACTCCCGGACGGCGCGGGGTCGTGTCCCGCGTCGCGTCGCGTCGCCGCGCGTCGTCTCGCGCGTGCGTGCGTGCTCGGCGCGCGCGGATTCTGGATTGAATTGGAGTAGTATGAAGATTGGGATGCAGATAGATCCTGGCCTGGCAGGCAGGCGGGCAGACAGTCGAACTCGAACCGATCGAGATCGCGCCCCCCGGCCGCGGGCCGCGCGCGCGCTCGCTGGCTGGCTTGCTGGCTGGCTGGCTGACCGGCCGCCCCCGCGCGCGGGGTCGAGCGCAGGAGCACGGCGGCGCAGGATGCGCGGCGCGGCGGTGCAAGCGAAGCGCCTAGCTTAGCTCGTTTTGGATTTGAAATTGTTCGAGGACGTAGACGGGGCCCAAGCTGAGCGCCGCGGAGGCCTAGTGTTGCAGGTAGCAGCCGTCTACGGTCGGCCGCGCGCAAACAAACAAACGAATTCGAAAACAAAAAGAAAGAGAAAATAATTATTATGTTGTCTTTTCATTTCGAAAGCGCGGTAGCGCAGCTACAGGTGTGGGTAGGCATGGCGGAAGTTAGTTTGAAAAAGATTGCTGATCATGAAAGTTATGATAGTATGATGATGCGGATCTCTGACTCTGAAAAAGGAAATCCGGGGAGGGAGGGAGGAAGGGAGGGAGGGAGGGAGCCTGAGGGCCGCAAGCAAGCCGGACCAACGGAGGCGTACCGGCCGCTGCAGGTTGGCTTCGATCATTGCCTGGGCATAAAGCCGCGGACTTACGGCTGATGATGCTGGCTCAGGCGGGCTCGCCTGGCCAGGTCCAGCAGCAGAAGCATGCGGCGAAGATCGATCGATCGATCGGTCGATTGATCGATGGCGATCGATCGAGATCTCGATCAATCACCCGGAGGCGCGGCCGGCAGGGAGTGCGTCGATCAAGCGATCGCAGTCGACTGGCCCTCGCCTCGTGGCCAATGCCGCCAATCCCGCCTCGTCGTGACCTTGTCCAGAACGATGAAGGAGAGGAGACTGGAGCCGCCGCAGAGCGGTCAACCGTGGACACGATCGACTCGACAAGTCATTTCATTCACATTCATTCATTCATTCATTCATTCATTCATATTCATTCATTCATCCTGCTTCCCCTGACAGCCAGACGCGGCTGCTGACGGACTGCTGCTGCTTTCCACGCAATCTTCGCCGCTGAGCGCGCCGCCGAGCGCCGCCGAGGCAGGCAAGCCAAGCAAGGCAACGCGCCCGGAGAAGCCGCCACAGGCAGCCTGCTCTTCAGACTTGATCTGATGGATGCCATTGGATGATGGGTTTCTTCTTCCGTGTCCGAGTGGGACGGCTCCCGGAGCACACTGAGCATAGGGCTTCATATGATGTCCCGAATGGCCTGCCTTCAAAATCGGCATCATCGTCGATCGATATCTCATCTGAATGATTGATTGAGCGTCGAGTCGACTGCTCGGCTGACTGATTGGCTGATCGAGGATCGAAAGCGCAGCAAGCGTCGTGGCTTATGCCTAGCTTGCTGTCGCCGTCGCGGCGCGCAGGCTGAGAAATCCATCGAGACGAGATCCACACCTTTAGTTTCAAATATTTTCAAAGCAATCACAAAGCAATGGACCGTCCCTCCTCAGGCCTTTCGGCTTTCGCGAACCATCGCATTTTCCCACATCGCCCCCTTCGTCCACTGGCGATTCGCGTAGGGAAGGTGGCCAGTGGGTCACGACTCAATCGTTACAGAAAGTCCGGCACGCCATCCGACGTTTCGCACTGGCAACCATACGGGTGGAGCGCACTGCAACTTCCGGCGCGCTTAGTAGGCAGTGGGCGCCCCCCGGCGATACCCAGTGGCCAACGTCTAGAAACTTAGTTTCGCAATGGTGGCGCGAGGCTATTCCAAAAGTGCGCCGGCTGTGGAGAAATCTCCCGGCAGTTGGCAGCGTCGCTTGAAGCTTCTGGCTGCTGCTTTCAGCCACGCCCTGACAGAGGCCGGCTGCTCGTGGGTGTAGCGCAGTCAATCGCACCTGTCTGCTCCGGTCTCCCTACCTGATGAGCAGTACGTAGTACGAACAGTACGTACGTACGTACGTAGTACGTACGTACCCGTGCGTACGTTTACGGACGCCTGCCGCAGCTCGCCTGCGCGTATATAATTTCGCGGCCAGGCTGCGCATGCCAGGCGCCAAGCCTATCCCACAGTGCTGTCCCAGCAGCAGCGGGACCCCTCACTGCCCACCGTCAGTTGCCCCGCAAATGAAAGACCGCGCTGCCGCTGGCACCGACCGATGAAAGACCGGGCTAAGCCAACCAAATGAATCCCTGCGAACAGCAGCTGAGCGTGCGTGGCTGCAGCCGGCACGGAGCTCTCTCGCGCCGACAACCGCCTCCGCTGCGCGGCTGCGCGGCTGCGCGGCTGCGTGGCTGCGCGGCTGCGCGGCGGCTTGACTGCGAGTACTACGCACGCACCCAGGCACCCTGGTTCGTATGCACGCAAGTACTATGTACGGGTACGAACGCAAGTGCGCGCATCGCCTGCACCCAGCCTCCGAGAAAGAAGGTGTCTCGGGGAGGGAGTCCTCGTGCGGCGTCGCCTGGGCCGGAAAAGGCCAGCCCGGGCCAGGCCACGGATCGTCGTCATCACAGTCAGTCCCGGCCCTCGGGTGCAAGAATAATAAGAGTGGGCCTCTGCTCGTTTGCTGTCAGATGCCTACGCACCGACCGCACTCGGAGGCGGGCCTCGCTCGACCATTCCCTGGTCCGAGGCCTCATTCCCCGGTCGGCTCTTGCACCCAGGACTGCTGCCTGCGCCAGGACGCCAGGAGCTTTGCCTCGGTGGTGAGTCTCTGAGCACGCGTCGACGCCGCTCGCTGCGACCGCCCGCGCCGCAAACGTCGACGGGGCCGCGGCCTTCGGGGCCGGAGGCCGTCACGAGATCTTGAGACGAAGCGCAGCCCAGGCGTTGGTGGCAGGCACTGGGAGGCCATGATGAAAGACGCCACTGGCAATCAAGGAAAGCGAACATAGGCTACAAAGAGTCCCAGGGATGATGAGATGATGAGACTCTCGTCGATGAGACTCATCATACCTGCCAGTGGCTTTTGTTTCGCGCGGCTCGTGTCTACTTGCGCCCGGGGGTCGCCTTCAGCGCGTCCCTGAACGCTCGTGAAAGATCGACAAGGGTCCGGTCGCGCCGCTCTCGCCATCGGTCGACTGCGCGAGCAACCGAAGGAGAACCGATGCGACCACTCCGGACAGCCACAAAATCCTTGCGCCCTTGGTGAATCGCCTGGCTGGTGGTGACAACCGTCTACGTAGTAGGCCTATGTACGCAGTACCAGTACGTGGTACGTACCGTACGTAGGTAACACCAACGAAAGGAAGTAGACTGGGTCTTTTGCGGCTCGGGCCGGCCGGCAATGATGGCCTTTGTAAGGGAGGTGGCGAATTCAAGATGATCTTGAACTCATAGAATTTGCTTTCCTTCGGAACCTCTGGCCGCTCGATCGCTTGATCGCTCGCTCGCTTGCGACGTGCTTCCTCCTGCGCTCCACTACCGGGAGTCGTTTGAGCTCGAAAAGAGGATGATGCGACGGCGTCGTTGCTGCACGCGCTTACGGCCTTCCTCTTTCATGTGCAAGCGCCTGCAAGCCAGCAGCTGTCCATGTCATTGGCCTGGAGTCTGGACGGCGCACCTGAGGCAGTTACTGCAGGCTTTTGCGGGTTGCGGACGGCATCGGTCGGCTGGCCGCGACGGATTGCTGTTCGTAGGCCTCGGTCCGCGCCAAACTTCATCCGGCACGGAACTTCTTCTTGAATGTTGCCTCTTGGCCGTGACGCCTTTTCGGCCGCTGTGCGCGTCCCATTCTGCGACTCGCTAGGTCGACTCGGCCAAAGATGCGGACGATTATACCTTCGTCCCACACAAGCAAGTATGATGTGGCGAACCGGAGACTTGCGCATTCTTTCGCGCGCCGCGCGCCATTGCGCTAGGCTGCAAGGCTGTGCAAGCGGCTCGAGTGTCAAAGTGTTTATCCTCCGGCCCGGCCCCCGCCGGAGTCCGAATTCCGGACGCATGTGGCCCGGGATTGATTTCCTGCGGCGTCAAACGCTGGCTCGCCGGCGGCCGCGCGAGGCTACGTGGCGTCCAGCCCCTGGCTGGCTGGCCTGGCTGGCTGGCTTGCGTGGGTCGCGCGCGTCTTCTCTTCTCGCATGGAATCGTCCCACTTCTCGCTCGTAAAATCGCGCGCGCAGGACGAGTTATTTCGCTGCAGGATTCTCAAAGATCGACTCGAGTCTTCTTTCGCCGCCTCCGAGTCCGCCAAGGATGGATGGATCGTTCGATGGGTCCGCCCCACGGAAACGCCATACCGCGACGCCTCTCTGTCAGTTTACGCAAGCTCGCGGCTCGCTCGCGCGCCCTGGCAGGCTGGCAGTGCACGCACGAGGCACGTCGCAGCCTCGTCCGTCAGTCGATCAACCGCCGCCGCGCCGACGAGAAGAAGGGAGAAGGTTAGCCGGATGTGGCGTTTGCAAACGCCCGTGCGCGCCGCCGCGCGCCGTTTTCCAGCAGCCTCTCCGAGTTGGAGCCAGCCCAGGCTCGAGAAAAGCCGGCCGGCCAGGCAGGGAAAAGATGCTTGCTCTCTCAGCTCCCTCTCCGTGCATGCATGCCAGCCAGCCAGCCAGCTAGCCCGCGTCCTGCGTCCCGACCGCGGTCCGCGCGGCCTGCGCCGCCTGCGCGCGCGGCCTGCGGCATTTGGCGGCGCTCGGCACGGGTCTTTCAAACAAGTTGAAAATCGCCGGCGCCCTCCCACTGAAAGACCGCCGCCCCCGCAGGCAGAACAGAAGAAAGAAAGAAAGAAAGAAAGAAAGAAAGAAAGAAAGAAAGAAAGAAAGAAGGACCTGAAGTAAGTAGAAAGAAAGTAGAAAGAAAGACCGTGAGACGGTGAGAGGAGTCTAGCCGACCCGCCGCCTTTCCGGGGGACACCGGCGGCGGTGCCGGCCGCGCGGACTTCTGCGTGCCTCGCCGACGCGGTACGTACGTACGTACGTACGTACCTGCCTGCGAGCGAGACGCCAGCGGGCCCGCCCGATCGGTCCGGAGCCGCATTGCGCGGGCGCCGCCCGCACGCCCGCCGGCTGGCTGTCGACACGCACGGCAGCGGCACGGGCTCGTTTGGCAGTTATGTTATAAAATGCAAGGTCCCCGGGTGCCGTGCCACGGCGTGCCGCGCGTGGCCCGAGCAGCATGGCACGACCCGGCCGCAACGAGCGAGCGACACGACCAGGCAAGGCTGGGTCCGGGGAGGTCAAAGTGCAGGACACGCGCAAGTTGTGCACCCAGGCCTTTTGCGATCTAATCTAATCAACCGCCCACTTTAGGGGCAGGAACGCAGCCTGAGCTTGGCAAGCACAAACGGCTCGAAGCGAACCCAATGCTGTCCCCCATGCCAGTATACAGGCAGTAGTACGTACAAGTGGCCGCGTGTCAAGTCGCTCTGCACGTTCTCTGCACGCAGAAAAGCAGAGTGCCAACTGCCAAGCGTCGAGTGGTCCCTGAGTACTATATAGGACGTGTACCCACGTACTACGTATACGTAGGAAGGCGCACTCTCAAATCCGTTCATCAGCGCGGCACGGCCAACGCGCAAGCCTCGCCGCTGCGGTGCGGATGCAGGCTCGCCGCTGCGGTGCGGATATTGAGGCAGGCTCGTGCAAAGCTGCGACGAGCGCCAAGTCAAGGATTGCCCGAGCGTGCTGGCTGCGCAGCTCGTCGGCGACGCGACGATCGGAATTCGAAGGCTTCCTCGGCTATGCCAAAACAATGAAGCAAGCGTTCGTTGAACTTCGTTCTGTAAACGCGACCGAAACCCGCGACCGTCGCCTGCAAAACTTTCCTTTTTCGTTGTAGGTTACTAGTAGTCCATCGCCAGCTTTGCATCGAACGAACGAGCGGAGGTGGCGAGCTTGGCTGCTCTGCGACTGGCAGCGCACGCCTCGAGTCTCAAGTTCTCAACGGCGTGGTGCAGCCCGTGACCATAGAAGCCGCAACCGCCGACAGCCGCAACTTCACTTCAAGTTCAAGGCCGCCCAACTTGCGGCCCAAGGCGACGCTGCGGGTCAAAAGGAAAACCGTTAGGCCTAGCAGCAGCCTGAGCCTGCAGCAGCAGTGCAGCACGCACTGGCACTGGCACTGCACGACACTGCACTGCAGTGGCAGGTCGTGGCAGGCTGCAGCTCAACTGTTGGTTACACTTCAAGTCCGTCTCAAAACTTGTATGACTCGGAATGTTATGAATGTTATGTATGACTCGGCCGGACGATCGATGAAGACTCGACTCGAGGAAACAGGTTTTTGATCAACGTCGAACAGACTTGAAGAGGCCAGTTGACCAGCCAGCGCCGACCGGGACTCGGAGGCGCCCGGACGAGACGTTCTCCGCCGCTGGCTGGTCGTATAGGCTAGGGTACGTACGTACTACGTACCCCGGGTACTAGCCTACCTGGTACGTACTTTTACTAGGCGAGTCGGGCCAGCAGCCGATCGGAGAAAGCACTGCCGTCCGACCAGCCAGGAACCGATGTGGCCACCGCGCGTGCGCACGCGCCGTTGTCGGGCTCGTCAAATTACTTTGAACGTATCGGCGAATCCGCCGACGACCGTCGATGCTTTAATTTCACTCAACTTGCGCGCGGCTCCACACAGGATCTCTGGACCGGCGCGCGGAGGCTGCAGAGATCCATCCACCGTCGGATTCCGTTCGATTGGATGCCTGATGAAGATCGGGGGAGACGCCCGCGCCGTCAAAAGAGGATCCCAGACTAGGCTCTAGCCTACGTAGCGTCGATCTGAGAGATCAAATTGCGGGGTCTGGACGAGGCCTGATGGTCATGACTCCGTTTACATTAGCGGTACTGCCAGCCTGGGTGCGCTCCCGCTTGATTAGGCCCATTACCGGTTCCTCGGCCCGGGCTTGAGACGCCAGCCAGGTGCCCGTGAATCCCGTGATTGTCTCCCGCTTGGTCGGTGACGGATCCGAGCCAATAAGATCGGTTCTGGCCCGCAAAGGTATTACAAGGTACGTGGGTACCCTACGTACGTACGTACCTGGGTTAGGCTAGGCCTAGCGGCTGCGAGTGTGCGGTACGTAGTACCCGTACGTACGTACGTACGTTCGTACGTACGTATACGTACGTAGTAGGCCTACCCGGACTTCGCTTGGCTTGGCTGGCTGGTGATCTTTTACTGATCAGGTGTCGATGTCACGCGAATCCGGGGAGACCTGCAGGCCGTGTGTGGTCTGTCTCCAAGACGGTTCTTCTTCAAGACCTTTGCGAGCAAGCAAGCGCAATCCGAGGGGCCGCCGCGGTTCGTGTGGTGCCGCCCTGACGTCCGCAGGGGTCATCAGTCAGATTGTCAGATCATCATTATCGCAAGAAGACTGCCGCAGGTTCGCTCGCTTCCTGCGACGAGGCGCAGGGCTGTCACGCCCGCGAGCGAAAAGCAGGCTTGCCAGTGTGGCACGGCATCACGACGATCCTACGTACCCGGGTACGTACCGAATCTTACCGCCAAGTAGGCGAGCCAAGCAACCTGAAAGGTGACAAGGGTCCTGGTTGTTGGTGAGCTTGGAGCCTTGCCTTGCCACGCCGGCCCGCCAAGGCCACGCAGCCACCAGCGATTTGTAGACGTGATGCGCGCTAAACTCGAGCCCTTCCAGTGCTCAAGGCCTTGTTGTCGTTGAGCTCTCCGATCGGGATCTTGCACCAACTTGCGAGCGCATATCACCCAAGCTCATCACGTTGACAGGTCCGAGCCTCGGGCTGCTCTGTTCTAAGTCTTCTTCGTTGAATTTTGCTCGCGCTCGCGCAGTAGAAGTAGCTCTCGGAGTAGCTCTCGGCGTCGCTCGCGGCGTCGCTCGCGGCGTCGCCGAGGACGGAGATGACGGTCACGAATTCTTCTTTGAGGAGCGCTCGCGCTCGCAGCTCTCGGAGTAGGTCTCGGAATCCCTCTCGGAATCTCGCTCGGAGCAGCTCGCGGCGTCGCTCTCGGCGTCCGTGACGGGCGGCGTAGACGGTGATGATGGTCACGATGATGGTCACGATGATGGTCACGATGATGGACGAAATGGTCGCCATGACGATGATGATTGCGATGATGACGTCCACGAAGATCTCTTCGTTTGGCCCAGGCCGCGATCCCGCGCGGCGCGACGGCGGCCGGCCCGCGCCCGCCCCGTGGCGCCGGCGCGCAGCGGGCAGGCCTGCGGGCAGGCCAGCGGGCAGGCGGGGGCGAGACCGGCAATGAGCGTCGCGATGGACCTGGAGCTGCAGCCGCCGCGCGTGCTGCCGGCGGCCGGCGGCGGCGAGCCCGCGGCCGAGGCGGACGAGGACCTGCGCATCCGGGACGCAGAGGTCCGGAACACGAACCTGCCGCCGCGGAGCGCCTGGAAAGCGGAGAACTGCTGCGTCCCGCTCGAGCTCTTGCTCGAGAACTATGACGTCAAGGTGAGGCGCGGCAAGCTTAAGCGCGGCATGCTTTTCTACACGCTGTGGCTCGCGGTGCTCCTGGTCTTCGCGTTCGTGGCCTTTGGCAGCCCCGACTCGGCGCTCCTCTACACGGCGGCCCTGCTGCGCGCCAGTGTGACGGCCTCGACCTTTGCCTCGCGCTCGTACTTCTTCTTCACCGGCAGCGACGACAGCGCCGCTGAGGGAAGCGAGCTTCCCGACGACTTGGCCAACCTCCGCCGCCGTGCCGATGATGACAGGCGGTTGCAATCATCGTCGACGTCCTCGTGCGAGTTTTCCGCGACGCTACCCGCGGAATTCTTCAGGCGCGACTTCACGCAGCGCATTCGCCCCTTCGAGGCCACCCTGATTGAGGACTACTTTGCGTACTTTGCCAACTATCTGTCCTTGTACGCGTGCCAGCCGGGCGCCCCGAACGGTGTCTGTGCCCCGGCCTCGTTCCAGAAGCAGAAACGGAGCAATGCCGACGACGCGCCGGCCTGCCTCGCGTACACCGATGGGGGCGAGGCGGCGTTCCCGAACCCGGACTTTCTTTGCTCGGCCGTCAAGCTACTCCCGTCCTCGAAAGTATTCTGCTTCGGCGGCTTTGGCGTCCGCGAGGGCGCGCAGGATGACCTCAACGAGCTGTGGACCCGTTTCGCGGATCAGGCTGGCTTCTATTCCTCGGACGCGAGAGGCGTCAACGGCTGCCTTGCCATCCCTTTCGGATCGCAGACCGGGTGCTACCTCGGCAGCAGCGACTGGTACTCCTACCCGCTCAATACATCCACCTCGAATGCCGCTTTCGTGGAACGCATCGCCAACCTTAAGTTTAGCATGCAGCTCAACCGCGCGACTCCATCCACAGTGGACCCGGACAGCTACGAATTCGCGTGGGTCGACGGCAACACACGCAGTCTCACGACGGCCATCACCACGACCAACTCGCCGGCTGACGCCCAGTCCATGCTCCGCATCTCCTTCCAGGTCAGTCTAAGCGGCGTCGTCACCGTCACTCGGCAGGTGCTGGCGCTCGCTCAGCTCAACGTCGCCGCAGAGGACGCAAAGAGCGCGAGCACGCCCGGCACGCTGATGGCCGTGACGCTCGCTTTCGTCATCACCTACATTGCCACGACCATCTTTTTCCCGCTGGCCCGCGCCCTCTTCTCCTTGCGGTCGAACCCGACCGGGCTCGTGCACTACTGGAAGTACTGGTCCTGGTGGAATCTCGTCGACATTGTCCTCCTCGTGCTCTACAGCTTCCTGCTCATGCGCATCGTGCGCAGCGGCTTCGCGCGCGGCAGGCTTGCCCCGGCCAGCGCCGCGGGCCTCGTCGCCGACTGCGAGCTCGAGAGCTACATGGCCGAGATTAACAAGACCAAGCAGCTCACAGGCCTGCTCCTGCTCTTCACCTCGATGCGGCTCATGAAGTACATTGCCCTCGTCCCGGCGCTGAGTCAGACGTGGGGCGCCATTCTCAGCGGGTTCTACTACTATACCCCTGCGCTCATCATGCTGGCGGCGCTCTGGCTCGTCTTCGCGCTGGTGAACCTGATTGCGCTCCACAACCACTTTGCGCAGTTTAGCGACTTCTACAACGCGCTTCTTTCAGTCGTTATCATGCACATTGATTCGGGCAGCGCAGCGTGGTCCGCGCTCATGGAGCCGCAGCGGCTCGTCGGGCTCCCTTCCGAGGCCGCGCAGGACTCCGAGGTCCAGTTCTTCACGCTCCTCTGGCTCTTCGAGTTCTTCGTGGTCATCCCGTTCACGGCTCTCGCCATTGCCGCCTTCTATTTTGCCGTCGTCTTTACCTCCGTCAACTATCGCCAGCGCAACGAGCAGGCCATTGCGGACGCGCGCGCGTCCAAGGCACAAAAGGTCCTCTCGGAGCTCCGCGAAAGCGCGAGCGTCTCGGCCACGGCCACTAACGCGCCAGCAGCTTCTGGGCAGACCGCGCCCGGGGGCTCCTCCACGCAGACGGCGCGCATCGTCGGCGCGGGGCCCGACGAACTAGCGACTGGCGAGTCCGAGCGGACGCGGTACACGACGAGGCTGGACAAGATCCTCGACACCTACGCGGGCGCTCCCGAGCATGCGGGCACGCTGCCCACGTCGGCTCTTGCTCGCGCAGGTTTGTCTGGTAATGGGCTGCGTCAGAGCGCGCGTGCGGTCAAGGAATTCTTTCTGCACTGCTTCCTGCGCACAAAGCTCTTCTTTACCAACTCGGAGCGCGCCCTGGAGGCGGTCGCGGACCTGCGCAACCGTAAACGAAATCGCATCTCCCAAGGTCAGGCCCTCTACCGCTTGCAAGTCTTCGCAGCCAAGCCCGAAAACGCCGACAAGGTATTCATCTCCTACAACGAATTCGTCACGGTGATTGGTACCAAGAGCAATGGCAAGCGCGTCAATGTGCCCGAAGACATGGTCGTGGCCACCATGAACCTTGTGGGCGCCGGCAACGTGTACTACAGCAACGTGAAGCGCCGCTACGAGACCCGCGGCGCGCTGCGCGCCAGGGCCGGCGCCCTTGTCAAGCCCACGGCCACCGATATTGCTGCTGCCGAAGGCCGACGCCGGCGCATTGCCATCGACCAATGGCAAGAGGCGACGACCGACGCCGCGGTGGTCCACGCCTTGACCGAGCGCCTTCACAAACTCGAGGAGACGAGCAGCGTCTCTCTCAAGATCCTGCTTCACGACTTTCGCTCCGTCAACGCGCAGCAGGACCAAATGCTTCGCTACATCGAGAACATACGTCGCAACGTAGAAATTCTACGGGATCCGCCTCCTTCCGCGACGTACGCATGACCACATGAGAGTCAATTGTAAATTATAGAAGCACGTGGGGGCACCAATGGAGCTCGTGGGGCGACGCAAGCGCATAGGCAGAGAGGTGACGACCGACTCCGCAGTAATTCATGCCATGACCGAGAGTCGAGCAGTGGTTCACGCCATGACCGAGTGTCGAGCAGTGTCTGACCATCTTCACGACTTCTGCTGCAGCAGAACTAGATTCCACCTCGACGTCGAAGACAGCGGGGCTGCGAGTCTGGGAGATTAGAATAGACGCTACGGGTAGGAATTCTACGCCGGGCAGACCGTCAAGTCAGAGGAAATCCCCCGCAATCAATCTTAAAGTCGATGCAAGGTGCTCGAATGAACCTAAGGAGAGAATCCTGCGCGACCAAGAGATGTGAATCAATGGTTTAGAAAGGAAAAGGTTTTTGTGGGACCCCGGGCAGAGGCTGGGCGCCACACGCCCCGCACGAGCTCCAATACGCTAGAATAAAGCGAACAGGAGACGAGCGGGGCGCTAAAGGCGGCCACCCCTGCGCGACGGCGTGCCGGCTTGGGCCCCGGTAAGCCAGGCACTGGAGAAAGCGAGCCAGCGAGAGCAAGCAGACGCAGCTTCGTAAAGGACGACGACCCTAGGACGCCCGCCAGAGCGAGAATCAGGGGCCTCGCCCTGCCACGAAAGACGACGGCCGCGCACTCGACGCTAGGTCGCTCGCGGAAAGCACGGAGAGAGCGAAGGAAGCATCAGAGCGAGCGCGCAAGCCACACCTTGGAGAAGGGCGGCTTACAGGCGGCGACCACGCTTACCGCCCTTGCGGCGGGTGCTATCGTGGGGGATGGGAGTGACATCCTCGATGCGGCCAATGGTCATGCCCGCGCGCGCGAGGGCGCGCATGGCCGACTGGGCGCCGGGGCCCGGGGTCTTTGTCTTGGAGCCACCGGTGGCGCGGAGCTTGATGTGCAGGGCGGTGACGCCGAGCTCCTTGAGGCGCGCGGCGACGTCCTGGGCGGCAAGCATGGCAGCGTACGGCGACGACTCGTCGCGATCGGCCTTGACCTTCATGCCGCCGGTGACGCGGACGAGGGTCTCGCGGCCCGAGATATCGGTCACATGGACGAAGGTGTCGTTGAAGCTGGCGAAGATGTGCGCCACGGCGAAGAGGTGGTCGTTCTCGCGCCGGTTCGGGCCGAGCGTCGTCTTCTCCTCCACGGCCGCGCCCTTCTTCTTGATGGTCGTCATCCTGCTGCTGCTGCTGCGCGCGTGCTTTCCTTGCTGCTGCTGCTGCTGCTCTAGTTGCTGATCTACACGCCATCCATCCTCGACCTTGCCTAACATGGGCCGCCCCACTATGCGCTATACGCGCTGCGCACTATGCGCTATGCGCATTCCGCACTGTGGAGACGCCGGCCCACAGGGCCCAAACGAAAAGCGCCCCGCCCGCCGCGGCGCGTTCCCCGCGTTACCCGCGCTGCTTGGCGACCACGAATCTGGGAGGAGGGTGTACCTTATTTAGATAAGGGAGACTGAGGTGTGAAGAGGGGTGAGTTAAGGTGGAGGGAGGAGAGCCAAGGGACAGGTTTGCCCGAGTGGGGGAAGGACACAGTGAGCGAGACTCGGGGAAATCTATAAGCCCAACCCAGGGATTGACCGGAAAAAGTCAGATTGATGAGTGACGGAGAAATAAAGTGGCACGCAGTGGAGACAGACGTAGAATGGGCCAAGAGAAGACGAGCAAGCAAGACGATCCGTTGCGGAACGCAATTTGAGGGGGCGCCTGGGAGCGCGATTTCATGACACCGTGCGGATGATGAGAAAGTCTACGCCCGAGACGAACCGAGCTAGATCAGACTGTCGAGTCGCGCCAGGGGCCTGCCTCGCTTGGCTAGACTCCGCAAGAATATTTACGCCCGAGTCGAGCTGAGCTGGATCAGACCGTCGCAGGCAAAAGACCAGGCCAGCAGGGTTTGGCTAAAACTCTGCAAGAACTTCTACGCTCGAGACGAGCTGAGCTGGATCAGACGGTCGGGTTGGCTAAATTCCGCAAGACAGAACAGACTGCCATCGCTTCTACGTCTCTGCGTCTCAGCAGGTGCCTTCCGATGGCCGGGCCGGACGACGCCGCGCCGCTGGCCGCGACGCCAACACCGAGGGAGCAAAAGACCAGCGACGAGGAGCGCGCGGATCATCTTGGCCAGGCTCTCGTACGTTTTCGCATCTCGGCCGCAGAAATTGCTGCTGCTGCTGCTGATGATGATGATGATGATGATGATGATGATGATGATGATGATGATGATGATGATGAATAAGTTGGCTAACCGCGACCTTTTACGATGCACCAGGCGCTCAACTGGACCTTTGGGCTTAACAAGGACGTGCGCGGAAGCGTGCACAATCTCTCCGACGACAACCGCAATGTAAGTACAAGATCCTTTTCGGCGGCCGACGGTACTTGTATCGCTGACTCTCCTTTCGAAACGACAGGTTGTGTTCTACCTCAGCGCGCACACGGGCGTGCTCTACGACTACGTCCACCGTAAACAGACCTTGTTGCAAGGCCACTGCAACCCCATCACAGCCTGCGCGGTGAGCGCCGACAAGCGGTGGATCGTCACCGCGGACGCCGGCGCCGACTCGATGATCGTCGTCTGGGACTCGTACTCGGGCACTCCGATCAAGACCATCTTCACCCCGCATGAGCTCGGCGTCGTCGACGTGGACATCTCCCCCGACGCGATGCTCATCGCCTCGCTCGGGGCATGCGGCGCCGGCCAAGAGGTCTCCGTTTGGGAGTGGACCGTGGATCACGAGGGCGCGCTGTACACGCGCGCGTGTCCGCAAAGTGCGGCAGACCCGACGCCACTGCCCTCCCCGAGCCCGTCTTGCTCGTCGTCCGACCCCGAGGACGACGGCGAGCTCGACGCTGCGGCGAACGACCCGTCCCTGTACACTAGCATCGTGTTCAACGGCGCGGACGTCCACGAGTTCGTCACGACCGCGCCCCGCCGAGTCACCTTCTGGTCGTGGGCGGCTCACAAGCTCGAATGCCGCACGCCGCCGCCCCTCGACGCGGCGGACTTTGGCGCCAAGGTTGGCGACTTCGCGCACACAATCTTTCTCTGCCCGACCACCAAGGCCAAAGCGGGCGGCGCCGCGCGCGCCGTCTCGGGCACCACGGAGGGCAACCTGGTGCTCTGGGAGCCCACACTGGCGCCGTCGGGCGTGACGACTGCCGGCTCTGCAGGTCTCGGCGGCGCCGCCGCGGGCGCCGCTGCGGGCGCGGAGCTCTTCCTCGACGAAACAACGCTCGAGACCAAGACCACGACGCTCTCGCAAATGCGGGCTCGCGTCGCGGTCAAGGTCGTCAAGCTGAACCGCGTGGGCGGCATCCCATTCATGACTATGTGCGATGACCTTCTTGTGGTCTGCGGCGCCGACGAGAGCGTTCGCTTCTACGATATGGACTTCCGCATCGTGGCCTGGTACGAAGACCTCGAGGCTGGGGCCATCAACAGCGTGTCCTTTGCCAACACCTCTCGGGTCCACTACGTCGACGTACCGGTGAACGAGGCCTCGCAGGACCCCTCGTCCGCGTCCGCAGCAGCAGAGGCTGGATATGGCGGGAGCGACGGCGGGGCGGCCGGCCCGCCGAATTCCCGGCGCAAGAGCATCAAGCACGGCATCCCCGACTTTGTCGTCGGCACCACACGGGCACTGCTCGTCGGCGTCGACGCGGCCATCTTCGAGGAGGCCTCCTCCGACCAGCGACATGGCACTCTGCTCCTGCAAGGCTTCGACGGCGCGCTTGCGGCCATTTGCACGCACCCCATGGAGCCCTTTCTCGTGGCCGTCTCGCGGAGCGGCGTCTTCCAGGGCTGGGAGTACCAAGACCGCCGGCTGGAAATCGTAAAGGTAATGCACCCCGACGATGTGCCGGCGTGCATGGCGTTTTCGCCGGACGGCGCTTTTCTCGCCGTCGGCTTTGAGAACGGTATGGTCCGCATCTTGCGCTGGGGCGCCAAGCACGACCTTGCCGAGGTCTCCTGTTTCCAGATTCGCCCCGGGACTGGCATCACGAGCATCAAATTCTCGCTCGATGGCCGCTTCCTCGGTGTCGCCGACACGCAGCACGCCGTCGGCCTGTACCGCTTCGTGGCGAGCGACGTGGTCAGCGCGAACGGCCAGGGCTTCATCAGCGTCGACCACATGAAGGTGGATCGCGGCAAGCGGCGCGGCGAGGCGGGCCCAGGCCTCGAGCCTGGCGATGGCAGCGAGCCCCGCAACGGGTGGAACTACCTCGGCCGCTACATTAGCCACACGGCCCCGGTGGCCTGCCTGACCTTTGGGCTCTCCGTAGACGGCGCCAACCGGTTCTTCTCGACCGGCCGCGACGGCTACCTCGTCGAGTACGATCTGGGGCGAAGCTCGGTGGTCGACGGCATCCGGCTGGCTGCGGACCCGTCTCGTATCGAGCATGGGACGTGCGAGCCCACCTTTTGCATCGCGCAGACGGCCTCGCGCGAAGCCCGCGAGGACACCGTCATCTGCTCCAACACCGACTTCAAGCTCAAGATTTTCAACGCCAACAATCGCAGCTGCCGCAAGACCACTCTCGGCCCGACCTTTGGCGGACCCATCACCTGCATGGAGGTGCTCGGCGGCAGGCGGGCCGCCGACGCCGCGGGCGCGCCCGCAGGGCTCGCCGCGGGCCTTTCTTCCAGTGTGAACTACATTGCCTACGCGACGGCCGACAAGGTGATTGGCCTCATCAAGACCCCGCTCGACGGCAACCCCTTCAAGACAATGGGGCTCATTGCGCATCCTGGGGTCATTTCTGGCTTCGCTGCCTCCTACGACGGCAAGTACCTCGTCACCGCCGGGGGGGCAGACATGACCTTTAATCTGTGGACGGTAAACACGCCGGCGCTGGACGTGGCCGCGATCTCGGCCAACGTGGCGCCCATTCCGGGCGTCCCGGCGTCTCTCTTGCCGTACATGCCCCTCCTCGACCCCGAGGCCGCTCAGACAGATCGTACATCTGATTCTCGAAGCGCTGTCTACGAGGACATCGTCGACTTCTTCTACTACGCACAGATCCGCTGCCAGGGCGAGGAGACGACCTCGCCTCGCCGCGCCGAGGGCAAGGTGCCTCTACGCGAAATTCCGAACCTGATGCGCGCGCTGAGCTTCTACCCGAGTGAGCAGCAGATCGAAGACATGTGCGTTGAGGTACGATACACCGACTTTGCTTCTACCGCGCAGACCAGGGACTCGATCAACCTCGAGGATCTTGTGCGACTCTATATTAACCACCGGCCTGTTGCGGGCGCGACACTCGACGAGATCAAGGCCGCGTTCGGCGCCTTGATCGAGTCCACGTCCACCGAGCCTTCTGCGACCTGGACTGCGCTGCAGGCCTTTCTCGCAGACCATGCCGAGCGCCTCTCAGCCGCCGAGCTCCAAAGCTGCCTGGTGATGCTCATGGGCCGGGCCGCTGTGGACGCGCTCAAGCCCACCTCCAAGGTCACCGCCGAATCCTTCTGCGCCAACGTACTCGGCTTCGAGCCCCGAGAATAACACTTTGTCTTTTAGCCTCAGTCAAGAGCTGCTGTGTGAAGATTCTTTCAAAAGATTCTAAGCTCGTGCCGATCCGTAGCCCCAAGAAATCCTCAGGATAGCAGGATACTCTGACTCCTCTCAATCCCAGAATTCGATGTGTGTATAGATAGCCTCAAGAGATCCTGAGCTCGCGCCGATCGTGGTCCGGACTCCCAATAACGCCGCCGAGGGATCCTTCGGCGCCAACGTACACTCCTTTCAAAACATGAAACCGATTTATGTGTGTGTTTTAGCCAGCCCCAAGAGCTCGGTCAGGAGCTGTGCATAGATTTCCTCAAGAGATTCGCAGGGGTCCAGAGGCCGCGTACGACGGCCCTGTGGCACTGCACTGCTATGGACTCAGCCGAAAAAGCTGGCTGAGGCCAGCTCTGTGCTGGCGATCTGCGCAAGGGCTCTCGACTGGTCCTCCACTGCCTCCAACCGGCTAGGAAAACGCGCCCCGAGTCGCTGCCGGTGTTACCCCAGGTCCGGTGAACTTCGGGTGCCACCGTGTCCTGTAGCATCAGATGAGGGAGCTGCAGAGTTCGGCGCAGAAGGGCGCCGGAATCTTTTTCCACCGTTGGCCCGATTTGAAGATCGCGACCAAATTTAAATCGCGCTCAGCCTCGCGACTTCGTCCGCCCGCCTCCGCGCACGCACGCACGCACGAAGGCACGCACGCGCGAAGACGCGCACGCGCGCACGCGCGCACGCACGCACGCACGCGCGTAGCCGCGCATAAAGGCGCAGAGTCGAAGCTAAAGCTGGAAAGATGAAGTTCTTGGCCGCCCTCTTCGTGCCCGCGACGGTGCTCGCGGCCGTCGCGCAGGCGGCGGGCGCGCAAGGCGCCAAGAGCATCGCGGAGATCTTTAGGGACGAGGACTGCATCGGCAAGCACAAGGACGAGAAGTCGTGCAATGCGGACGCGGCCTGCGTGTGGTGCAAGGCGCAGGCGATCCCGTCCGAGTGCCTGACCACGGACCAGGCCAAGATGGTGCCGCCGGGGGTTTTCCAGTGCGACAGCAAGGAAGCTGCGCCGGCCGCCGCCGTGAACAAAGGCTATCTAGACATCAAGCGGGATACCTCGAGCGGCCGCCGCCAAGAGGTTGCGCCGAGCGCCGGCCTGCGGGCTGGCGGCGAGCGCCTCGAGCGCAAGCTGCTTAACGCCTCGCTCGAGGCTGACGACGGCGAGGAGAACTTTTGCGATCCGGACGTACGCCAGGCGACAGGCTACTTCCGCCTCAAGGAGGCCGACAAGCACTACTTTTTCTGGTTCTTCGAGAGCCGCAACGACCCGGCCAACGATCCGGTCATTCTCTGGCTCACCGGCGGGCCCGGGTGCTCGTCCTCCCTGGCCCTCTTTGTCGAGAACGGGCCTTGCAAGGTCAAGAGCGACGGCTCCGGCACCGAGGTGAACCCCTACTCCTGGAACACGAACGCGTCCATCATCTTCGTGGACAGCCCTCCCGGCACGGGCTGGTCCTACGGGACCCCGGACTTTTCCGAAAAGGCCGTAGGCCGCGACCTGGACGCCTTTCTCCGCGTCTTCTTCGAAAAGTTCGACAGTTTTGCCGACCGCGACTTTTACGTTTTCGCCGAGAGCTACGGCGGCAAGTGGGCACCGCACACGGCCACTGCCATCAACGAGGCCAACAAGGCCCTCACTGGAAACGAAAAGCCCATCAACCTCAAGGGCGTCGCCATCGGCAACGGGCTCACGAACCCGGAGGAGCAGGTCCGCTGGTACGCCGACATGGCCTACAACAGCGGGACGGCGCCCTCCCGCATCGGCAAGGCCGAGTACCTGCTGCTCAAGAGCACGGCGACCCCGCTCGCCTACGCTGCCACCAAGGCCTGCAACACGATCGGCACCTTTCCGGTCTGCCAGGCCGCGCAGCAGGCCTGGACGCTCGGGCTCATGCTGCCCTTCGCCGCCACCGGGTACAACCATTACGACATGCGCATCAAGTGCGAGATCCCGGGTCTTTGCTACAACTTCACCACGGTGACCGACTTCCTCAACCGCGATGACATCCAAGAGATCCTCGGGGTCGACAAGGCCTGGACCTCTTGCGACCGGACCACGGCGCTCGAGTTCGCCGGACAGGAAATGCGCAACGTCGACCACCTCATCCCGCAGCTCCTCGAGGATGGCATTAACGTCATGCTCTACGTCGGCGACTGCGACTACATTTGCAACTGGCTCGGAAACAAGGCTTGGGCCCTCAAGATGGACTGGGTGGGCCAAGCGGACTTTGCCAACGCCGAGGATAAGGATTACTCGTTCCAGGGCAAGACCATCGGCAAGCTCCGCACGCACCGCAACGCCGCCGACGCTGGTGCCTTTAGCTTTTTCCAGATTCATGAGGCCGGCCACATGGTCCCCCTCGACCAGCCCGAGGTCGCCCTGCACATGGTCCGCGAGTTCACGCTCCCGCCGCACCAGTAGATAGCACAAAAGCTTCCAAGCCCATCCAGGCGCGACGAAGGACCTTTCTGCGATCGAAGTGCACTTGGCTCCGAGGTTGGGCCGAGCGCAGCGTCATTGGGAGCGCCATCATGATGATGCCGCTAGGCGAGGCCAGACCCGGATCCCGAGGTCGCGCGAGTTCACGCTCCCGCCGCTCCAGTACGTACTAAGTAGATAGCATAAGCTCCCAACCAGCATGCGTCGAAGAACCTTCTTGCGAAGATCCGCTGCAAGCAGTGCGGGCCCCGGGTCCTCGCCGAGCTTATAGGGCGCAGCGCGGCGGTCCTTCCCTGGGATGATGGATGCATCATGATTCCGAGCGCCAGACCCGGGCCAGCGGCCGCCTACTCCGCCGACCATGGGCGAGCGGCGCCCGCGCGCGCGCAGGGCCCCGCTGCTGGCGCTGGCGAGCCTGGTGTGCCTCGCGGCGCTGCAGTGGCGGCTCACGCTCATGGGATCGCCGGCCCGAGGCGGCGGCGACGACGGCGACGACGAAGGCGCGCTCCTGGCGACGGCGACCTTGGGCGACGCGGGGCCGCGCCCGGCGGCGGCGTGGGCGACCAGGGAGAAGTGCGGCGAGACCAAGGCGATCAGCGAGCTGGCGCAGGACCCGTGCTACGCGCCGGCAAGGCGCAAGGATATCCGACGGTGCAACTGCAGGTCGACGCTGCCCGAGGCCAACACGGTCACGTACTACCTGCCACCAGCAGAAGCAAAAGCTCAAGACCGCGAGTCGACAAGGGTTCTTGACCGAGACACGATCGCGAACAGACTGCTCGTCGCGTTCATTCACATTAACAAGGCCGGGGGGTCCACGATCAAGAGAGATGTGCTCCTGCCCACCTTGGCGGCGCGCGGATGGGACGGCGCTGGGCTCGGAACCTTCCAGGGGTGGGCCGCGCTTGGCGCGCCCTGGGCCCCGCCGCAGCGCTCAGGGGCCACGGCTGGAAGGCGACTGCTCGAACGCTTTGGCGGCGACGAGTTCAGGGCCCACGGGTCCGAGCCCGTCTACGTGCGTTGCGGAGCGCCACAAGCCGCGATTGAGGCGTCCACGCTAGAGTCCGAGAACCAGGCGAGCGGCTGCCCTTTGCGCGCCATTTGGGGCGGGATGACCCTCGGCCTCTGCGACCATTTTCCTGGCCGCCCGTGCGTATACCTGGTGATTTTGCGGGACCCCTTGGAGAGGGCCATCAGCAACTATAACTACGTGTGCATCCAGGGCGCCGAGGGGCGCAAAAAGTGGAGGCCCGAATGGCGCCGCCAGGGCCGGTGCCCGATTGATCTACGAGAGTTTTTCGACGTGGGCCTCGGCGAGCCGCACTTCCTCCTGTGGCGCCTCACGCGGGGCTGTGACGCCGCGTGCGGGGCCGGGGCCGCAATTCATAACTTAGCGCACCCATGCATGCGCTTCCTCCTGCTCGAAGAGCTGGCCGACGGTATTGCACGCCTCGAAAAGGAGTTGGGCCCCGCCTTTGGCGAGGCCCTCCGCGAGGTCAGGGAGAAGCACCGGGTCGCCAACGCTGCGATGTATGACGAGCGCATTGAGGCGCAGCTGCGGAATGAGGCGCTCATGCGAGACCTGCGCGAACGACTCAAGGACGACATCGAAATCTACGAGGCTGCCAAAAAAATGTATTCTAGCCAGTGGGAACGCCCGCTCGCATCGTGCAACTCCTTTTTCGTGTAGGTCCTCAGCTGGGCCTGTTGCCAGGTGGGTAACCAGCAGTATTTTACCGGCTAAGACGGCCTTCCGCCGACGATCGGGATGGGATTAGATCGCCGGGCTGCTCGGTATGAGCGGCCCAGACCCTGCTCTTTGAAAGCTAAAATTCGCGTCTTGCCGCTTGGTCATGGCTTGCTCGCGGTTGCCACAGAAGACAAAAACAGTCGACTTTTGGCTTTACTCGTGGGATGAGTGACGTCTCCAACCCTGTGCAGGCGGCGGGCCGGCCGGCCTATGACCGGGCGCCACCTGCACCATCAAAAAAGCTAAAACGCGCTGTCGCCGGAAGCTCGTCCTACCCAAGTAACCCTCGACCAGACCAACAGGAAAGATCACATGCTAGACCAAGCAAGGACCGTCTCCAAAGACTGTGACGGCCCTCCATGCCCGGGGAGCGGCGCAAGCCCGCTGGACGGAGACGTTTCCAGCTCAGCAGATCCGAAACATCCAAACACCTCTCCAGCGTCTCCACATCCATCGTGCATTATGAATGGAGCATCGCACGTCGTTGTCTTATGATCGTAGCAGAGCGCAAGGGAATGGAAGACGAAAGCGCGACGCCAGCACCAAAGCTGCTGCCGCCGCTCGCTTCCGGCGCTCGCCCCATGGGGTACGTAGCAAGCCGCAAGGGATACATCTATGAATCGCACATCGTCGTCTTATCGTAGCATATCAGAACAAGAGCGCAAGGGAAAGCGAGACCAAGGAGATCATGCTTCCGGCCCTCGCGCCGTAGGGTAGCAATGTTCATCATGCCCTCTTTTTGTTCTTCTTGGCCTTCTTCTTTGATGCCTTGGTCTTCGCCTTGGGCTTGGCGGCCCCGTCGGGCTTGGACGCTCCCGTGAGGCTCGTGTCCATGCTCTCGGCCGCCGGGCTGCCCGAGAGCTCCTCGTCTTCGTTGCTCGATGCGGCGGCCGTAGCCGCCGTAGCAGCCGTAGCGGCAGCGGCCGCAGCGCCGCTTGCGGAGGCACCGCTCAGGATCCGCGACTTGAAGATCTTGTCGAGATCGTTCTCCTCGTCGTCGAGCTCCCAGAGCGCCAGGGGGCCCTGGCCCGCCGCGGCGAGCATAAAGGGCGTGTCTGGGTCGAAGGCGACGTCGAAGAGCGGGCCGACGCTCATAGTTTTCTGGCCGACGCAACGCGGGGCCGGGAGGGCCTCGAGGTCCCAAAGCTTGACGGACTTGTCGACGGAGCAGGTGGCCAGGAGGCCGCGCACGAGCGGGCTCACGGAGAGCGCCGAGCACGGCTTGCGGGCGTGCGCCTGGAAGCTGTACAGAGGCCCGGCCGCAGCGTTGCGCACATCGAAACAGGTCACCTTGCCGTCCTCCGTGCAGGCCAGGACTTGCTCAGGCTTGTGCGTATTCCAGATGCAGCTCTCGACATCGGCGCCGAGCTTCATGGAGAGCACCTGGGCCGAAGGCCCGGCGTTGGCATCAAAGACCGACAAGGACTTGTCAAAGGAGCCCGCCAGCAGAACGCTCGACTCGGCCGGGTTCCACGCCACCGACTGGACCTTGTCGGTATGATGCGAGAATGTGTAGACGCACGCGTTCTTGCTCATGTCCCAAAGCTTGACGGTCTTGTCCGCGGACGAGCTCGCGAGGAGCTGCGGGTGCGCGCGGTTCCAGTCAAGGCCCATGACGGCGTCTGTGTGCGGGTCGCCGGTGCTCACACCGCATCGGCCCTCGTCGCTCTGGCGCTTGCCGAGCTCCAGCGCTGGCTCCAGGGCGTCGAGCACGTCGAGGTTCCACACTTCGATGACGGGCTTGAAGGTGCCAACGCCGATCATGCTTCGCGACCCGTTGGAGACCGCGTCCTCGCCCAATACCTCGGCGCCACAGCCGATCCACGTTGTGCTCAGCGGGAAGGCCGGCATCGGGATGTCGTGGTGCACGTACATGCTGCCCTCCTCGTCGTCGTACAAATAGACCTCCAGGTTGCTGTATTCTTCGTCTGTGTTGGCCACGACGATGATACGGTCGCTCTCTTTCACGAGCATGTCCTCGGCGTCCGAGTCGAGATCTTCGTCCTCCTCGTCCGAGTCCACATCGTCAGCGTCGCCCGAGGCGGCCATCGCATCGTCATCGCCGTCGCTCATATCCTCATCGTCCGCGGCCTCTTTGTCGTTCTCCTCGTCTTCGTCGTCGTCGCCGTCGAGGTCTTCGTCGTCGTCGTCATCGCCATCGCTGCCCTCGGCGGCGGCCTTCTCCACGACGTCCTCCATCTGGCCCGCCGCGATGGCCTCGTCGTCGTCGTCATCGTCGTCGTCATCATCATCCTGGGCTTTCTGCCAGTTGAGGGCGTCGTCGTCCTCGCCGTAGTCGTCCATGCGGAGCTCGGCGGGGAGGCCATGGCGGTCCTTGGCGGCGGCCTTCTTGGCGGCGTTCTTGGGCTCCCCGGGCTGCGCCTCGTCGTCGGCCTGCTCCTGGGCCTGCGCCTTGCGGACGTGCTCGAGCTCCTCGGCGGAGAGCTCGTAGCGGTCGGGCCTGCGCTTGGCGGCGCCGCGCGGCACCCAGCTGATGGACGAGATCATCGCGGCGGGCGGGCGGAGCGGGCGCGGGCGAAGCGCGTCTGGCGCCGCCGCCACCCTTTTCACCTGCCCCTTCGTCTGCGCAACCCTTTTTGCCAGGAACTGGTGGGTGGCTAGCGTGCGTGTTAGTTAGCAGCGTTGACGTTGATGACATGGTGGTCACCTTTCGGGCGTCAGGGGGGCCGGCACTATGGCAAAGCCTGGCAAGGCCAGGCATTTGAGGCAGAGGACGACTGCTCTGTGGCCGGCGTCGGCGCGGACGGGACGCGGGAAGCAGCAGCCCGCGAGGTCGAGGCCGAAGAGGCCGAAAAGGGGTTGCGCAGATGGCCGAAAAAGGGTTGCGCAGATGGCCGAAAAAGGGTTGCGCCGATTCTTTCTCGTGATTGAGGAGGCCCAAAAAAACTATTGGTGGCCAGCCTGCGACGACCGCCCCGCGAGCGAGCGGCGCGGCGAGCGAGCAGCGCGGCGGCGGCGGCGGCGGGCGGCGAGCGCGGCCCGCGGCGCCGGAGAAGACCAGCAGCAGGGGACGACGAAGCCGGGGATGCAGGCGAAGGAGATGCCGAAGACGCCGACGACGACGACCACCACCGCGACCACGACCGAGGACGGCGACCCCGTGCGGAGGCTCGCGGCGAGCAGCGGGGCGCTGGGGACGCTGGACGGCCTCGAAGGCGTCGTGCGGGCGGCAGTCGAGAGACTCGCGCGCGATGTGCGGAAGAACGGCCCGGTGAAATGCAGCCCGCGGATCGTCGCCGTCCTTGCGGGCGTCGCCGAAGCCGTGCGCGTGAACGACGCCTGCCTCCCGCTGGCCCTCGACCTGATCGCGGGCGACGACTTCAAGGAGATGGACGTTGTGGCAGCAGCGCAGACTGTGCAGGAGCGCGTCAAGGTTTGCAGAGCGTGCGAGCTGCTCTTCACGAGCGCGGCGGGCGCGGCTTTTGGTGCCTCGCGCTCTTGGCAGCATCTCTACGCCCTCGTGCTCGACCAGGACGACCTCGTGCGCGCCCACGCGTCGCGCGCTGTGCGCGAGCTCCTGGGCCTCCCGCTCGGCGTCCACAGCGCACAGGAGGGGGCGCAGCCGAGCGCCCGTGACCTTGCGGCGCTCGCGCCTCCGCCGGTCCGGGTGCAGGAGCCCTCGACGGCCGCGACTCGAGTCGCCAGCGGCAACAGCGTGACCGAGGCGGTAGAGGCCCACTGGGCCCGGGGCGGGCCCGCAAGGGCGGTGCGTGCGGCGACAACGGAGCGCAACCTGCGCGCCGCCCTTGTGGCGCTTCGCAATGGCGCCCCGGTCCTCCTCGAAGGAAGGAGCGGAGCCGGCAAGTCTCTCCTCGTGCACGAACTCGCCCGCATGCACAACAAGGAAGCCACCTTGGTGGAGCTCCAACTTGACGACCAGATGGACAGCAAGACTCTTCTCGGAACCTACGTGTGCACGGACGTCCCCGGCGAATTCCGATGGCAGCCCGGCGCGCTCACGCAGGCTGTTCTGAACGGATGCTGGGTCCTAATCGAAGACATCGACCGGGCGCCCTTTGAGGTTTTGGCGGCGCTCATCCCGCTCTTCGAGTCTCGCCAGCTGCTCCTGCCCAATCGAGACCAGGTAATTGCGGCTGGGCCGGGCTTCCAGCTTTTGGCGACGCGGCGATCCGCACTCCGGGGCCCTCCGCTGCTAGAGAGGCTCTGGACGTCGGTGCACGTGCAGCCTCTGCCGCCCAAGGAGCTCTTGGCGGTCGTCAAGTCGTTGTACACGGATCTTAGCCCGTCGCTCCTCGCCCTCATCCTGCGCACGTTCCAGTGCATCGTGTCTACGCGAAGCGAAACCAAAGACCTTGGTCCCGATACCAAGGGCGCCCTAATGGCTCGCAGCTCTAGCAAAAACGACAATAGCGGCAACGACAACGACGACGAGGAGGAAGATAGCGACCTTCCGGCGCTTCCCATCGACCCGAAGCGCGTTATCCCCGGGCGGGCCATGTCAGAAAGGGACCTGTTCAAGTGGCTACGGCGCGTCGGCACGCTCGTCAAGCTGCACGCCCGGGAGCGCGCCCACAAAAGCGGCGGGGGTATCTTTCTCACAGAGCAGGAGCGAGAGGACCTCCTGGTCGAGGCCATGGACTGCTTCGTCGCCGCGATGCCAAGCCCGGCGTCGCGTGTTGCCATGGCGCAGTGGCTCGCGCAGGTGTGGCAGCTCCCCAAGGAGCGCCTCATCCACCGCATTCGCGCCCACAAACCCGACGTCGTCCCGCGCGGACGATCCGACCCGTCGCTTCGCGTGGGGCGCGCTCGACTGCACATGACCGCCAGCGAAGACGCGCGGCGCCCTTCGCCCGTCGCTGCCACCGGCGTCAGCATGCGACTTCTCGAGCAGATTGCCTGCGGCGTGCAAATGAATGAGCCCATCCTGCTCGTGGGCGAGACGGGTGCCGGGAAGACGTCAATGGTGCAGCACCTTGCACGTTTGCTCGGCAAAGAGCTCGTCGTACAGAACATGCACGTGCAGAGCGACACCACCGAGCTCCTCGGTGGCTTCAAGCCTGTGCAGTTGCGCCACGTCGCCATGCCGCTCTTTGCCCGCTTCCTGCAGCTGTTTTGCAGCACCTTTTCCGAGAGCGCCAATCAGAAATTCCTGCACGCCGTCGAGGAGGGCGTGTCCACGTCGAACTGGAAAAAACTCAGCAAGGCCTGCATCGCCGCATGTAAGATGGCCGATGCGAAGTTCGCCAAGCAGCGCCGCGCGCTCGAGGAGGCTGAGGAGGCCCCGCGCATGAAGAGGCGTCGCAAAGGCAGCAATCAGGATGGCGACGACCAAGATGATGAAACAAATGCGCGCGCATCCGGGACGGCCGACGCGCAGGAGCTCATGGAGCGCGAGGCGGCGTGGGAAGAGTTTCGCGCCAGCGCTGACCGGTTTGAGCGCCAGCGCAAGCGCGTCGAGAATAGCTTTGCGTTCTCCTTCGAGGAGGGCGCCCTGGTGAAAGCCATTAGGGCAGGAAACTGGGTGCTTCTCGACGAAATCAACCTCGCCAGTGGCGAGACCCTCGAGCGCTTGAGCGCCCTCCTGGATGACGAGGACGGTACTCTCTCGCTTACGGAACGCGGCGATCTGGAGCGCGTGGAGCGCCATCCAGACTTTCGCATTTTCGCAGCCATGAATCCGGCCACGGACGTGGGCAAGCGCGACCTTCCGCCCGCGCTGCGGAGCCGCTTCACCGAGCTCTACGTGGACGAGGTCGAGGATGCTGGGGATCTGCAGCTCGTCGTCGGCCTCTATTTGAGCGACATCCCGAACCCGCCGGTTCACGAGATTGTCGACCTCTACCTGACCGCGAGGAAGCGAGCCGACGAGCAGACGCTGCTCGATGGCGCTAATCAGCCGCCGCGGTACAGCCTGCGCACCCTGTGCCGCGCGCTGCTCACCGCGCGGGTCCTGCTGACCAAGGGGTTCGGGCTGCCTCGCGCCCTTTACGAGAGTTTTGTCATGACGTTTGCGACGCTCCTCAATGAGAAGTCGCTCAAGGCCATGTCCAAGCTGCTCAAGAAGACCTTTGTCGCCGACATGAGCGCCAAGGCCCTCGAGGGCGCGCCAAGATGCCCCGGGACCAAGAGCACGCGTGACAACTACATTCTCTGCGATAAGTTCTGGCTCAGCAAGGGACCGCGGCTGAAGCGGCCAGCGGCGGATGCCATGCCAGACGCCGGGCCCGCTGCAGAGGCCCTCAAGCTCGAGGCCGCCGCGGAGGACCGCGCTGCCGCTGCGCTCATCTCGTCCTTTGTCGAGACGCCGCTCGTCCTGCGAAACATTCAGGCGCTTGCGCGCGCCATCGCGGCTCAAAAGTACCCGGTGCTGCTCCAGGGGCCCACGAGTAGCGGAAAGACGACCATGGTCTCCTACCTGGCCGCCAAGGCCGGCTACAAGTGCGTGCGGATCAACAACCACGAGCACACGGACTTGCAAGAGTACATGGGCTCGTATGTGAGCGATGAACGCGGCAACCTCGTGTTTCGCGAGGGTGCGCTCGTCGAAGCGGTGCGCAAGGGCTACTGGATTGTCCTCGACGAGCTCAACCTGGCTCCCTCCGAGGTCCTCGAGGCTCTGAACCGTCTTTTGGACGACAACCGCGAGGTCTTCATTCCAGAGACGCAGGAGGTAGTCAAGCCGCATCCGGATTTCATGCTCTTTGCCACCCAGAACCCGCCGGGCCTCTACGGCGGGCGCAAGATGCTGTCCCGGGCCTTTCGCAACCGCTTTCTGGAGCTTCACGTGGGCGAGATCCCGACCAAGGAGCTCGAGACGATCCTGAACAAGCGGTGCGCCCTCGCGCCCACCTTTTGCAAGGTCCTTGTCAACGTCATGACCGATCTGCAGATGCACCGCCAGCAAAGCAAGCTATTTGCCGGTAAAGAGGGCTTCATCACGCCGCGAGACCTCTTGCGTTGGGCCAATCGGAACCCAACCACCTACGAAGAGCTCGCCGTCGAGGGCTTTCGGCTCCTGGGCGACCGCGTGCGCACGGACGCCGACAAGGTCATCGTTCAGAGCGTGATCGAGAAGCGCTGCAAGACCAAACTCACGGACGATCTCTTGTACCCGGCAGGTGAGGGCACTGTGTTCTCCGCGTGCACGAGCGACCGCGCCAGGACCGAAGGCGTCAGCAAGGTCGTGCCGACACGGGCGATGCGCCGCACATACGCGCTCGTCCGGCGCTGCCTCGAGGTGAAGGAAGCTGCCCTGCTCATTGGCGAGACGGGCTGCGGCAAGACCACAGTGTGTCAGATGCTCGCGATCGAGGCGGGTCTTGCGCTGCAGATTCTCAACTGTCACCAAAACACCGATACTGCCGACATTCTCGGAAGCCTGCGCCCCATGCGCAACAAGAATCAGCTTCAAGTGCAGGCCTGGGAGCTCGCTGCCCAGTTCGGCTGGGATCGCCAGGCCTGCGCAAGCTTGGACGACCTCGAGGCGCGCGCGACCTCGCGGCTTGCCGCCGCCGACGAGGAAGAGACTTCTGGGAAGGAGGCCGAGCGCGCGTCCTTGCGGCAGATCGTGGCGCTCGTGCGCCGATACCGGGCCCTTTTCGAGTGGCAGGACGGCCCGCTGGTGGCCTCGATGCGCGACGGAGACATGTTTTTGCTTGACGAGCTCTCGCTCGCCGAGGATGCCGTGCTCGAGCGCCTCAACAGCGTGCTCGAGCCGTCGCGCACACTCTTTCTCGCTGAACGGGGCGGCGACCAGGTCGAAGAGATTGTCGCACACGAGTCCTTTCGCATTCTCGCAACTATGAACCCGGGCGGCGACTACGGCAAGCGCGAACTCTCGCCGGCGCTTCGGAACCGCTTTACCGAGATCTGGATCCCACCCGTGCTCGACGAGGCGGACCTCGTGCTCATTCTCGAGCGGCACCTCGGCGCTGCTGCTGCTTTCTCAGACCGCGGCGAACTTGCGAGGGCGCTTGCGGGCTTTTACACCTGGTTCAACGGGCCCGCACAGAACAATCACGCGCTCATCCAGTTGACCCTGCGGGACCTCATCTCTTGGGCCGCCTTTATGGTCCACGTCGCAAGCGGCGACACGCAGATTGCGCCGTGGATGGCCTTTTTGCATGGCGCCGGGCTCGTCTTGCTTGACGGCCTTGGCCTCGGGTCGGGCGTCTCAGAAGAAAGCTGTGCCAGTCTGCGTCTTCGGGCGTGCGCCTTTCTGCTTGACCTCATCCCGCTCGAGGCCCAGGTCGCGGTCCGCGAAGGCGGGGATTTGCTACTCCAGAGCTTTGCCGCCAAGGCACAGCCCGAGACGGCAGCGCGCGCATCTCTCAAGGTCATGGAAGCGGACGCCCAATCGAGCTTTGGCATGCAGCCCTTCTTCATCCCGCGCGGACCCGTTGGCGGTGACGCTCTCGCGAGATCCGGAGGATATGCGCTCGACGCGCCAACCACGTCGGAGAACCTGGCCCGCGTGCTGCGCGCCATGCAGCTCGAGCGCCCCATCCTCCTCGAGGGGAGTCCGGGTGTAGGGAAGACGAGCCTCATCAATTCGCTCGCAAAACGGTCGGGCCACCGGCTCGTGCGCATCAACCTCTCCGAGCAGACCGACTTTGCGGACCTCATCGGCTCCGACATCCCCGCCGCGGCGTCCTCCACCGAGGAAGGGGCCGTGGCCGACAAGGTGTCATCAGGTGCCAAGTTCACCTGGAGCGATGGCGTTTTCTTGGCGGCGCTCAAGGCCGGAGATTGGGTCTTGCTGGATGAGCTCAACCTCGCCTCACAGTCGGTCCTCGAGGGCCTCAATGCCTGCCTCGACCATCGCGGCACCGTTTATGTTCCAGAGCTCAACCAGTCGTTCCACTGTCCGCCGACTTTTAGAGTTTTTGCGGCGCAGAACCCTGTGCAGCAGGGAGGTGGCAGAAAGGGCCTGCCCAAGAGTTTCCTGAACCGGTTCACCAAAGTCTACGTGCAGCAGCTCACCGACCAGGACTACGGCTTTATCGTGTCCAAAATGTACCCGGAGATGGACCGCGCGCTGACCGACCGCCTCATTGCCTTCAACAGCTCCATCGTGCGCGACACGGTAAAGACCATGCGATATGCGCGCGTGGGCGCTCCCTGGGAGTTCAACTTGCGTGACATCTTCCGTCTCTGCGAGCTCTGCGCGGGGACCGACGACATGGAGGCCGCGATCGTTCGGCACGCCAGCCTCGTGTACTTTGATCGTCTGCGCACCGAGGAGGACCGCGAGAAAATGCGCGCGGCCTTTGCGGAGCACTTCGGCAAGCCCTGGGCCCCGCGGCGCATCGAGCTGCGCACTTCGCGCACAAGCCTCTGTGTCGGCGCGGCAGAAGTGGCCCGGTCTCCCTTTGCGAGCAATCAGCGGTCCGCATGCAAGGAGGCAGAGCTGCCCCCCGGGTTCCTGCCGCGCAGTGCGCTCCCCACCGTAGAGCACATTGCCCATTGCGTCGACAAGCAGTGGCCCGTCCTCCTGCTGGGCGCCAGTGGGACGGGCAAGACCTCAATCCTGCGCGCCTTTGCGCAGCTCTGCGGGCGGAGGCTTCACGAATTCGCCGTGACGAGCTCGACGGACTCCACTGAGCTCTTGGGCTGCTTTGAGCAGGTCGATCTCGACCGCAAGGTACGCGAGCTCCGCACGCGGCTCACGGCCCTCTGCTGCAGTATCCTTCGGCAGCTCGTCATCCTAGGTGATGACGCGGCGGACGCCGAGGCCTTGCGTTACGCGCAACGCCTCGAGGGGCACCGCCATCTTCTCGTGCACGGGCCGGAACTGCTGCCCCGCGCCGAACTGGATGCCGTCTTCGAAGACATTGACCAAGTGCTGCTCGGGGCTAGCCTCGCGATCCAGCATCCCGAGGACCACTGCGCGGAGCTCGCCCGCGTGCGGGAGGAATGGGAGGCCGAGATGGCGGCCTCCACGTCTGGGTCCCTCCTCGGCGCCTTTGAGTGGGTTGACGGAACCCTGGTGCGCGCCATGGAGCGCGGCGACTGGGTTGTGCTCAACAACGCCAACCTCTGCAATCCAACAGTGCTCGACCGCCTTAACCCGGTGCTCGAGATGGGCGGCGAGCTCATGATCAACGAATGCGGCATGGTCAACGGAAAGCCGCGCATCATTCGCCCGCACAAGGACTTTCGCATCTTCCTCGTTGCCGATCCGGCGTTTGGCGAGGTCTCCCGCGCCATGCGCAACCGCTGTGTTGAGCTCGCGCTACTCGCGCCTTCGTGGGCTTCCGTCCTCGCCTCCGGCGACGCGCCTCGCGCCCTGGCGCACGTTGGCGTGTCAGCCCAGGCCGCTGCGCGCATGCTTTGCACGTTTTCGGCTCTCGCGGACGAGGAGGGGCGCGCTGGTCTCGATGTCGCGACCCCGAGCTGCCTCGTACGCTGGGCGAAGATGTTCCGCACCTTTGATAGCTTTTCGGTTTCCTGTGATCTCGATACGGCGCTTCGGCAAAGCTTCGAGGCCTGCTTCGACGTTCCCATGCCCCTTACTGCTGCAGGTGACGATGTCGGCGCCGCGCTCGACACGGCACGATTTCCCTGGGCGTGCGCGCCCACTTTCGGGGACAGCGACGCACGTCTGCTCGGCGTCCTCCAAAGCGGCGCGGCGTTGGCGCTGGTTTTCCCGAAAGAAGACGACGACAAGGCTTCCCTCGCAATCGCTGCGGTGCGTGCTAGCGTCTCGCACTTTATCCATACCGCTTGTGAGGGAGACTGGAGTCTGCGCGTGGCATTTGCCCAAAACCTCGCCGACTCTCTCGGTGCCTTCGTCGCGCATGTTCAGGAAAAGTTCGCGGCCTTTGGGCTCCGCGACAATGATGACGCCATGGCGCTGCTGCCAACGTTGCAGGCACAGACCCTCGACACCTGCCTCGCGAGCGAGGCGGCGGTCTCGCGGGGCCGCATTGTGCAAGTTCTCTTCTCGTTGTGGATCCGGATACGCCTCGAGGAGAGCATGCTGCCTACTGCGCTTGACGTCGAGGGCGCCGATGATCTCATGGTCATTGAAGCCGCCGTCAGCAGCGGGCCGCGCGAACAGTCCGTGTACGACGCGGTGGTGCTTTGCGACAGAGGTAAGGCTTCCAAGGCCGATCTCGGCGTCCCGGGAGCCGCCATTCTCCCGGTTCTGCTCAAGGCACTGTCCGGCTTCGTGGAGGCCGCCGCTCGCGCGCTGTGGGAGCAGTGCGGCGCCATGGATGCGAAGGTTATCGCACGTCTGCGCGAGGTCGTGGACATGCGGGCGAACATGGTGCGCATCTTGTGCAACATCCGCATTCGGGATGCCCTCAAGGACGTGTCTTCCTTCCAGCTCGCCGTGGGCAAGGTGTCTCTCGAGGCGAGAGCTGCGGCCAAGGCGTGTCGGCTCGTGCACGACGCGCTCCCGGGCGCCGAGTCGGTCCATCGCGCCGCGCGAGATCTCGAGCATGCGTTCAAGCGCACAGATCAGGCCCTTGGCTCGCGTGCGAGCCAGTGCGCGGCGGCGTTCGCGGGTACCGAGGACGCCTCGCGGCCCGAGGTCCGCGTCGCGAGATTGTCGCGGAAACTGTGGAAACACAGCGGGCGGCCCCGGCCGATGCGGTCCGAGCAGCTGCACAATTCGCTGGTATGTGCCACGGGTCTGTCCAGGCTGAGCTGGCTGGAGCAGGCTGCGGGCTCGTTCCGTGACGCCCTGGAGTCGGCCCACATGTCCCTCCTCATGACCGACGCGCAGCGGCATTTGCTCGTAGACGCCGCGTGCACGATCCGCTGGGCCAATGCCCAGCAGCACACCGGAAGCGACGAAGGAGCGCTCGAGGATGTGGACATCGCGGTGCGGCATGTGCGGGACAACCTTCTAGCCAAGCAGGCACTCGTGCAGCGCGCAAATACCGAGTTTAAGATGCTTGGGGCCGTCGACACGTGGGCGCTGCTGTCCCAAGAGGAGCTCGCCAAGCTCGCAGATCCAGAGCTCAGCAAGACGCTGCACGGACAGGCGCCAGAGGCGAGTCGGCGCTGGGGTCTCATCCAGCTGCAGCCGCTGATGGATGCCTGGGCGTGCAGGGCCCTGCTTCGCGTGATCACTTCTTTTGCCGCAGGTCAGAGCCTGGACGCAAGCCAGGTGGAGCGGGTCGTGGCGTATGCGCTCGAGACGTCTTCGATCCCGCCCCACCTGCTCGTGCCCTTCCGGGAGCTCGCACTCCGGCAAGACGCGGGCGCCCCGTGCGAGAATCTGGAGCTCGACCTGATGCACGCTTTCTACGAGGCCGTGTCCTCGGGCCAGTTCAACGCGCGGGAGAGCATCGACGCGGATGCCAGCGCGCACATTCGCGAGGACCTTGCCAAGTTCATCGTCAAGAAGAAGCAAGCCCCGCTTGTGGAGTTCGACACCTTCTCCGACGGCCTCAGTGCCGGCGTCTCCCGACTCGCGCAGGACATGACGAGCGTTGTTGTCTTTCGCGTTGTGCGCGGAAGCGGCGTCGGTCTCGATCGCGGCCAGCCGCGAGACCGGTCCACCAAGCCCTTTGGCGAGTCGGTGTCCATCCGAGACCGCGCCATGCGCCTCGGCCAACTCCAGGTTCTCCTCGCGCATTTGCTGCAGCGTCCGGCCGTGGATGACGCCGCTGTCGAGGAAGAAGACGAAACGGCGGCGCTTCTTGCGGACGAGAGGCGGCTCTTTGCGCACCATCTTGTGAACACGCTGCGCATCATGTGCGACTACTCGGGCTCTTTCGCTGGCCTCGAGTCGTGCATTCTCGACGGCCCGGACACCTCGGCTGCTGGTGATGCGAGCGGGCCGGATGTGTGCCGCGAGCTCGATCAGGCGCTGGCAAGCCTGGGTTCGGAAGTCGTCGACGCGAGTTTGCGCGCAGCCCTCGCGACCGTGAGGCCTAAAATGACCCGCCGAGAGGTCGCCCTCGGAACCGCGCTCCTGGCGCTCTTTCGCCTACACGCCGTGTCTCCAGCGTCTGCTGTGGACCCGTGCCTCAAGCCCCAGGTGCGGCTTCTTCGCGCCACGGGGGCGGTAGACGAGCTTTCGCAAGAGCTGGACGTGCGGCGGGAGAATGACTGCGCCACGGGCCGCGCCTTCGGTCCGCTGGCTCACGCCCACGAGGATGTGCTGTCTCGCGAGCATGTGCTCCGTGCGCGCATGGTCGCGCTGCACGAGCAGGTCGTCTTTCGCCCATCGTGCGGCGACGCAGGGTTTGCATCCCTCTACGCAGCGGTGTCAGAATTCAACACGTCGATCGGGGCGATGGGCCGCGTGCTGGCGGTCGTCAAGGCCATTCAGTCGCGAGCCCAGGATGCGGACACGCAGGAGGAGATGCTCATTGAGGCGTGTCGCCAGCTTTGCGCGAGCTTGGAGCGCGACTACCAAGGCTTCGAGGACGTCGTTCGCCCGGTCCAGGTGGCTCTTCGCCGGCTCCAGCACGGCGTTCGCGTTCTAGGCGTAGAGGCGCGCCGGTCGTCGGATGCGGCGCAGCGCGTGGACAAGCTGGGCGAGGTCCGCCGCGTCCTTGGGGCGTTTCCGTCCACAACTGTGGACGTGACTCACGGGCGGTCCCACGGCCTGCTGGAGGCCCTCGAGTCAACGCTGGCCGCCGAGACGCGGGAGCTTGTCGGGCGACGGACGTGGACCCGCCTATTGGAGGCCGTCTTTGCGCGTGCCGCTGCGCTTCTCCAGGACCGCTCGCAGCAGCCGTCTGCCGCAGAAAGCGACGAGCGCACCGGCGCCTGGGCCGCGCTGTCCAGCATCCTTGCTGCCTTCACGGACGAGTTCCTTACGGAGAAACGCGAGCGTAAACAGCGCGAGGAGGAGGCAAATCAGAGCTTCAAGTTCAAGACGCGGGAGCATCTGGCCGCCGGGACTCCGGAGGCACTCAAAGCGCAGGAGGAGGCCTCGTTCCGGGAAATGTTTCCCGATTTCCACGAAGAGTTTGACCGCGTCGCGAAGAAGGTCCTTGAGGACCTCGACGAGTTTGCCCACGAAGACGACGACGACGACCGGGCCGATGATCACGATTCCAGCAACGACGAAAATGGCGACGGCGAAGGCGGAACGCGCCTCGAGGGCGTGGAGCGCAAGTCGTTCGTTGCGATCGTGGACCGCGTGGTCTCTCTCCTGTCGTCGAGCCAGATGCCTAATGCAAAGGCCGCCTTGGCTGACGGCTACCTCGGCGCCGCGTACCACGCTGCCGGCATCTTCGCCGACCCCCTGGACCAGAGCGTCGACAGGACGCGCAGCGGACTGCTGGGTGCCCACCTCATGGCGTTGGCGCTGGGCGCTCAAGAGTGCCAGCGCCGCATCAAGTTGTCGCCGCTAGCAGACGAGCCGCAGGACGTGACGATTGACCTGGGCGATGTGGTTCCCGTGCGAAAGGACCTGAACCAAGACAGCTTTGTGGAGGAGATTGCTCTTTTGGAGGTACCTCTCATCCAGCTTTCCGCCAAGCTCGACGAGCTCCTCGCGAGCTGGCCTGACAACGCCCCGCTGCTGCAGCTCGCGAAGCTGACGATGCGACTGCGCGAGCTTCCGCTCACGTGCCCGCTAATGCGAGCGCTTGTGGGCATTGAAACGCTCTTGCGCATCGCCAACGATTGGGAGATGGTCGCGCACAAGGACGTAAGCATTCGCGGGTTCACGGCCCCGTTCGTACGCCTCGTAGTGCGCTGGCGCAAGCTCGAGCTGCGTTCGTGGCCCTTTCTCCTGGAGCAGCGCGCGCGCGCCGCGCAAGACGAAGCCAAGCTGTGGTTCTACGAGACGTTTTTTCTTGTGAACGGTGAGCTGGAGAACAACGAGGTTGCGGACTCTCTCTTCTCGACGATGGACCAGTTCGCGCGCACTGCCACCCTCGGATGCTTCGAGACGCGTCTGCAAATGCTCGGTGCGCTCGGAGAGCTCCTCCGGCGCAAGTCCGCAGACGGCGACGCCAGTGTACTCGAGTACCAGTTCTGGCACCTGCAGCGGTACTACACGCAGTGGATTGCGGACGTGCGGGCAACCACGGAGCGGCAACGCGCCCCTATCAAGCAAAAGCTCAAGGACCAGGTCAAGTTGGCCAAGTGGGATGACCGCAACTACTTTGCGCTCAAGGTGAGCGCGGAAAAGACGCACCGCCTCCTGCACAAGCTGTCCGGCGACGTGGACGAGATTCTGGCCCAGCCCGTTTACCAGACGATCGAGCATGTGCTCGACAGTCGCGTCGGCAAGCGCACCGAGCCGCGAGCCGGTGAGGGCACGGCGGTGCTCGTTGAAATGGACGACATCGAGACCGGGCGGTACGCCGCTGTGGGAAAGGCGATGAACGGAAGGCCACGCCCCCTTGCGGGCGAGGCGCTGGCCGCCGTCGCGCATTCCTCGTCGTCTTACGCGGACACGCCTGGCGGGTACGGGCTTCGTCTGCCGAAGCTCGTGGCCAAGTCCGACTCAATTGCGCGCAAGGTCGTCGCGCGCGCGCTGACGAGCGAATCTTGGCGCGATGCCCTGACGCGCGCAGCAAGCATGAACGAGGCCATTCTGGATCGCATCCACGGCTTGCGAACCGGCAAGGCGCCCCAGAGCGCGAAGCAGCGCGCCGTGGTCGACCTCTTTCGCGCCCTACGGGAAGAGGGGCTTTCGCAGGCGCGCGCCGACAACGATATGCTCTTTGCGGCACAGGAGGACGAGGGCGGGGCCACCTCGCTCAAACTGTTCTCCTTGCGTCCAATCCTCGTCAAGGATCTCGAGGCCATTGGCGTGCCTCCCGCGGCGGCGGCTCTCTTTGCGAGGTCAGACCGCGATTTCTACAAGGACCTGGCCCAGCTGCAGCGGCTCCGCGTCACCATTGCATCTGGGGCCTTGTCGGCCGACGTGCCGCGCATGCAGATGCAGCGCGGGCTCCGGCTCTGCGAGCACGTGCTGGAGATCATGGTCGACCAGCGCGCGGCGTTGGCCTCGCATGTCTCTGCGCGACTTGCCCTGCGCCGCGCCACCGAGGATCTCGCGCGCGCGGCGCAGTGCGGGGCCAAGCTCGATCCCGCCGGGGAGAAGTTGCACCGGAATGTCTTTGAGATGCTGCGGACCTTGCGCTGCAACGTCGAAGAGCTGGCCGAACTGGTCGGCGTTTTGGGTATGCAGCCCGAGGCGGCGGAGGTGACCTCCTTTCTGCGCAAGCGCGGGGCCAGCTCGATGCTCGACAAATTGGGCTCGCTGGAGGGTCTGCGACAATTTGCGGCGGGCGCGGGCGCCGAGGCGCTGCGGACGCTCCGAGACCGCGTGGATCGTGCGCAGGCTTTCGCGGCAAGCGGGCTGGGCAGACTCTGCTTGACCCACAGCGACGCGAGCAGCCTTGAGGAGCTTCCCGAAGCCCTTCGGGACGTCCAGAGCGCGATGCGCGGCTTTGCGTCTGGCGTGGAGCGCGCCGGCGTCCCTCGCGAGGTTTTCCAGGAGGTGGCGGCGAACGTGAGCCTGCTGGTGGCCCTTGGTGATGAGTTTAGTGCCGCCTTGTCTCGCGACGGGGGCGGTGCAACTTCGTCGGGGGCTGCGATGCAGGCTGGCCCTGGCTCTCTCGATGACGTCGTCGAGCTCGCGCTCGTTGTCATGCAGGACGTGCGTGCCACATTGCTGCCTTATGCCGACAGCAAGGGTTCCGGCATCGGCGACGACGAGGAGTCCAAGGCGGTTGCCGACAACAGCAAAGGGTCCGGGGATAATAGCATCGTGGGCTACCACGCAATGCAGCTGGGGCTGCTCAAATGCACTCGAGTGGAGCAGCTCGCCTCGCGGCTTGGGTCCGCGGTCGCTGACTGCGTGGACGCCATGCACAAAGCAGGCCCGGTGCACGGAGACGCCGCGCAGGGATTGCGGGCACTGTTGGAATTTGCGTCTGCGTTCATGACCCAGGTCGAGGCCACGGTGCAAGCCGTCGAGGTGCAGAGCGTGGAGTTCTTGGCGCATCTTGGCCGCTTCGAGTTTCTGGTCCTGCGCGTTTTCCGCAGTCTCGCGAGCAATGGATTCTGCAAGCCCCCTGATGAGGAAGAAGAGGGCGAGGGCGAAGACGCCGAGGCCTTTGGGGAGGGCGAGGGTACCGGCATGGGCGAAGGCAAAGGTCGTGAGGACGTCACGGATGAGATTGAGGACGAGGAGCAGCTTCTCGGGCAGAAAAAGGAGCAAGAGGATGGCGATCAGGACAAGCAGGACGAGGAGCGCCCCGACGAGCGCAAGGGGGACGACGGCATGGAGATGGAGAACGAGTTCGAAGGTGATCTCTTTGACGTTGAGGACCCCGAGCAGAAGGACGACCAGAACGACGAAGGCGACGACGATGAAGAAGAGCTCGATCGCGAAATGGGCGACCTCGACCGCGAGGATGAACACGTGGTGGACGAAAAGCTGTGGAACGAAGACGTCGATGACAGCGAAGACGAAGGCAAGGACGAGGAGGATGAGACCTTCGAGAAGGACGCTCCCATGCAAGGCGACGACGGCAACGACGAGCTCCGCGCCAAGGAGGACGATGACGAGCAACAGCCCAAAGACAAGCCAGAGGAGAAGCCCCGCGGCGAGGACCAGCAGGATAACGACAACGAGCAGGATAACGGCGCGGACCGCGTCGACGACGCGGACAACGTCGAGGAGCGCAACATGGACGTCGCACAAGACGAAGACGAAGACGTCACCGGGGAAGACCGAGAGGAGGCGCCCATGCAGGATGAGCGTGACGACGACGAGATCGAAGATCTTCCGGACGACATGCAAGCTGACGGCAAGGATGAAGTCGAAGAAAATGGGAGCGACGACGACGAGGCCGCCATGGACGTGGATGGCGCGGCGAGCGAGCAAGGTCAGAACGACGAGGAAGATGCCGAAGATGCGAAGGAAAATGAAGAAGATAGCGCGGACAACCAGGACGCCAACGAAGCGAAGGACCGCCGCGCCGAGCAAGACGGCCAACAGCAGGAGGACGAAAACGACGACGGAAGCGCCAAGGAAGAGAATTCCGAGGCGGACAAGGATGAGGATATGGAGGACGAGAACGAGAAGCCTGTGCAGTTGCCGGAACAAGCCGGCGAGGACGACGAGGAGAAGATGGAGGACCGCGCTTTCGGCACGGATGCCCCGAAGGCCGGTGAGAACGACGACCAGGATGCAGACCAAGACAAGTCGAACGCGGTCGCGTCCGCTGCACAGCACGCCGAGGACGCCGAGGACGAAGAAGACGCCGAGCGCAAGGAAAAGGATCCAGGCCAGCAGAGCTCGAGCCGGGGCAAGCCCAAGGACGAGGGCGACGCCTCTCAGGACGACTGGGTCAAGGACCAGTCGCAGCCAGAGCAGGACGGCGACGCGGACGAAGAGGACGCGGCTGGCAAGGAGGACCAGCAACAGCAGGCGCGCGAGCGGCCGAACCCTTGGCGGGACGCAGGGAGCGCCCTTGAGCATTGGCACCGGCGTTTGTCCATGCTGGCAGACGAAGACAAGGAAGACGCCGCCGACGAGAATAGCGACGCTGGCCTGCAGGACGAGGCGAAGGACAAGGACCAGCAGGAGGCCGCCGACGACCGCGCGTACGAGTTCTCCGACTCCAAGGCAGAGGCGACGACGCAGGTGCTGGCCCCGTCGGCGCGCGATACGACCGAGGAGGCTGGTCTCCCGCCGGACGACGACGAAGAAGAAGACGATAACGAGGCGGCGGCCGGCGAGGACGTTGATGCCATGGAGGAGGATAAGGATGACGACGACTCGAGCGGACGAGATGACCGTGGCGAGGGCAAGCGCAAGCTTAAAGAAGACGACGAGGATAACGCCGCCGCCGATGATAACGACGACGTGCAGCGGGAGTCCAAGCCGCGCAAAAAGCGGCAGCGCACGGGTCTCGATCTGGATGGCGAGGCCGAGGAAATGCCCGAGAACGACAAGGAGGAAGCCATGATGGATGCGGGCGGCGATGACGAAAAGGACGAGGAGTCTTTTGACCATGTGATTGAGACCGAGAAGGACTTGGCGGCGCAGGTCGCGGAGGCCAGGAATGAGATGAGCGGCTTGCGGCGCGGCGACAGGGCAGACCACGAAGACGAGGATGACCTGGCCGTCGCCGTCAAAATGGAGGAGATGACCGAGGCTGACCGCGAGCGGTGGAGCCGGCTCGCGGGCGATACCAATGAGAGCTCGCAGCGGCTCTGCGAGCAGCTGCGCCTCCTCCTGGAGCCGACGCTGGCGTCGAAGCTGCGCGGCGACTACCGCACCGGCAAGCGAATCAACATGCGCCGCGTCATTCCGTACATTGCAAGCCAGTTCCGCAAGGACAAGATCTGGCTGCGGCGGACCAAGCCGAGCAAGCGCGAGTACCAGGTGCTGCTCGCAATCGACGACTCCAAGTCGATGGCGGCGTGCGGAGACCTGGCGCTCACGGCGCTGGTGACGATCAGCAAAGCGCTGACAAAGCTCGAGGTGGGCCAGGTGGGCGTGGTGAGTTTCGGCGACGGCGTCGAGGTCGTCCACGACCTCTCGCAGCCGTTCTCGGACAACAGCGGCGCCTCGGTGGTTTCGCAGATCAAGTTTGACCAAGAAAAGACTTCGATCGAGGAGGGTCTCGGTGTAATCACCCGGCAATTCGAACGGGCCCGGGACGACCTCGGCGCGCTCGCCGCGTCCGCGTCTGGACAGGCGACCGAGTTTCGGCAGCTGGCCTTTTTCATTTCCGATGGTCGCTTCGATTCGGCGGCGCGGGAGCGGGTAAAGCGCATGGTGCGCGAGGCGATGGCGCAGCGCGTGCTGATTGTTCTTGTCATTGTGGAGTTTGCTGGTCAGGAGAGCATTCTCACGACACGCCAGGCGAGCTTCACCAAGGGCAAGGTAAAGATGAGCAACTACCTCGACGACTACCCTTTCCCGCTCTACGTCATTCTCAAGGACATGGAGTCTCTACCCGAAGTTCTCGCCGATGGCTTGCGCCAGTGGTTCGAGCTCTTGAGTAGTCGCGAGTGACCTCAAGCCCCCTGTAGCTAGCGACAAAGTAAAGAGGAGTCAGTGGATTGTATTGTTAATTTTTATAATTGATCTGGCTTGCGGGAGCCGGAGTCTCTCTCGCCTTGATGTCTCGCGGTGCGAGCTTTTGAGCAGGAGACTTTCAGTCGTTGGCGCGAGCATCCCGAAATTCTCGCCTTGATGGCTCAAGCTTTTGAGTGGTCACCGATGGCTTGCGTCCGTTGTTTGAGCCTTTGAGCAGGTCGGAGCCTTTGAGTAGGACCCATTCCTGTCGCCGATGGCGAAGGAGCTTTTGAGCAGGAGTCTTTGAGTTGTCGTCGTCGTCGCGAGTAGCACAGGTTTCTCGCCTTGATGGTTTGAGCTTTTGAGTCGTCAGCGAGGGCTTACGCCTGTGATTTGAGCCTTGAGTCGTCGTCGCGAGTAGCCCAGACTGCCTTGCGGAGTAGCGTGGGCTGAGAGATGTAGTTATCAAATACACAGGAGTGAATAGATTGATGATTCATCTATCGTGCGAATTTTAACGCTTTGCGAGAGCCGGAGTTTATGGCTTGCGAGAGCCGGGGTCTAAGATCTGCGTAAGCTGAAGTCTCAGGCTTGCGGAGGCCGAAATCTATGGTTTGTGGGAGCCGGACTCTCATGCTTGCGAGAGCCAATGTCTAAGGCTTTTTAAATTCGATGTGAAACGTGAGGCTGGCGCGTCCTCTCAAAGCGTTTGGTGTGGCTGTAGGCGGCCGTCTGCAGATCAAGGGACGCCTCAGGGCAAACTAGTTTACTTGAAGAGTCCAACGAACTCCTCATAGTCGACGCGGCCGTCACCAGAAGTGTCCATCTCCTTGATCATGGTTTCAATGTCAATGTTGAGGCAGAAGTCGCTCTTGATGATTTTGATGAGCTTCTCGGCGTCCACGTAGCCGCTGAGGTCGGCGCCGCCCCCGACAGCGACCCACGCGTCGAAAATATCTCGCTCCTTGCCGGTGTCATTGTTCTCGAGTTTTTGCCGTGCCATGACGATGAGGAACTCGCTAAACTCGATGCTATTCGAGTCGTTATCGTCGACCTCGCTGATCATGTGGAGGATCTCCTGGTCGGTGGGCTTTTGGCCGAGGGCCTCAAGGATGCCCTTGAGCTCCCATGACTCGATGGTCCCGCTGCCGTCCGCGTCGAACTGGATGAAGGCCTTGTGGCAGTCCTCGATCTCCTCCTCCGTGAGGACCTCGTGCACGTTGATCGACATCCTGCTGGCACGTCGCGTCTCTCGTCCAGGAAGGTCCGCGCCCGTCCCTGGAGCCCGCTTTGCCGGGCTTCGAGGCCGCGCGGAGGCCTCAAGAAATTCAGGAATGCGCATCCGGAGACGAAGACGAACATGAAGAAGACCGTTGACGCGCCCTGAAACGGTCGCGGCGGTTTCGCAACGGCGGCGTAACCGATCGACGTCACCCGCGCCGCACATCATTGGCCGATGGATGGATGGGATGACGGGATGGATCCCAGCCACCCGAGGGGCCGCGAACTTCTACTTCCCGGCCCGCGTGCGCCGTTCTTGCAACGAGGCGTCGACGGCACAGAGCGAGAGGCTCGCTCGAGATCGGACGTGGCGGCGTTTGTGATGATGAATTCACGGGTCTTGCAAGGCAAGTTGCCAATCATCAATGTCATCACGAAGAACTTGTTCTTCTCTGGTCGCTGTCATCAGGATATAATATCTCACATCTCACACGCTGATCAGAATCGACAAAGTTCTGGCGTCTGTCCCGACTCCTGGCGTCCAGCGGCTCCAGGCCCTTTATAGCTAGCTGCCTCGTTGATGAGTATCCTTTCCAGCGTCTTTCAGGTCCAACGTGAGCGGAGACTCGCAGTTCGTGACATTGCTGCTTTCGAGATCCTCGCCACTCACTGCACTTGAGGCCAATCTCGGCGCTCTCGGCGTCCTCCTCCTCCTCCTCCCGCGTCTGGGCCTCATTCTGCCAGTGGTCTGTTGGTGTAATGCAGCAGCCCTCCTATTCTGGCTGGTCCTACTACTACCTAGGCCCTAACCCCGACTCCGCCCGCGCCCGGCAGACCCCGTCCGCCCGCGTGCTGCCCGCGTGCTGCCCGCGTGCTGCCCGCGCCGAGAGCGAGCGAGCGAGCGTGCCCGCGGCCGTGGATGCTGAACGGGCTGCAGGGCCCAGCAGCAGCAGCGGCGCGGCGCGGCCTGCAGCGGAGCCTGCGGCGGAGCCCGCGGCGGAGCCCGCGGCGCGCGGCGAGGAGCAGGATGGCCGCCGAGAACCCCGGCGCCGAGGAGGCCCGCAAGGTGAACGCGGCCGAGGTCGCGGAGCCCTTCCGGCAGGAGACCCAACGCCTCGTGCAGGCCATGCCGGACGAGGTGAAGCCGCTGCTCGTGGGATTCCTCGCGAGCGACGACGTCGCCAGCAAGCGCTACGCAGAGTGGACCGGCCGCTCCTGCCGCAAGGACGGCATCGAGTTCGAGCTGCGCGAGTGCCAGCCCCTCGACCTCGAGCAAAAGGTCCAGGAGGCCAACGAGGACCCCAAGGTGCACGGCATCATGATCTACTACCCGTGCTTCGGCGCCGTGCCCTCCTTTTACGGCGGCCGCATGGACGACCACCTCCGCGACCTCGTCGCCGTAGAGAAGGACGTCGAGGGCCTCTGCTTCACCTACAGGCACAATCTCTACCACAACGTACGGCTGCTGCCCATGCTCTCGGGCGAGCCGTCCAGCAAAAAGTGCCTCCTGCCCTGCACCCCGCTGGCCCTCGTCAAGATCCTCGAGTACCTCCAGGTCTACGACGAAACCCTGCCCCTCGGCAACCGCATGGCCGGCCAGACCGTGACCGTCATCAATCGCAGCGAGATTGTCGGCCGTCCGCTGGGCGCCATGCTCGCCAACGACGGCGCCGACGTCTTCAGCGTCGACATCGACTCCATTTACCTCATGCGCCGCGCCAAGATGCTTCCGACCGAGGTGACCGCCGAGGAGGCCTGTAAGAAGTCGCGCGTCATTGTCACGGGCGTCCCCACTGAGAACTACAAGCTCCCCTCCGAGTGGGTTCAGCCGGGCACCGTTGTTCTCAACGTGTCCCACTTCAAGAACGTTGATGAGGAGGCGCTCCTCAAGATCCCGGGCGTTCGCTACGTGCCCCTGGTCGGCAAGGTCACCGTCGCCATGCTCGAGCGCAACCTCATCCGCCTGATCAACAACTTCCATCTTCCTGACTCTAACGTCAAGGTCGTCGAGGCTGGTGGCCGCGTCGTCGAGATTTAGCACAGACAGACAGTCAGCCCGAATCAGCCCGCCAGTCCACTAGCGAGCCCGTCAGGTATCCAGGTAGCTGAGTTGGAGTAATGAAATGAATCTCTTTTTTGATCTATTATCTTGCCGGTACCGGCGCGTAGACCCAGTGCGGGCCACGACTCGGCGCGTGCGAATTATCTGATATCGCGGTAAAGCCTCTGGATTGGGCCGTCATTAATTTGAGCCGAAAACCCCTGGTGAGTTGGCCACGTTCGTGCCCCCGGCATATGTTCCAGTGAACACATGGCCACGATGAGCGGATTTGAGCCGGCAGTTCCTGTGATCACCATGATCATTATACGTACCCCATGGTGTTACGCCACCCTTTTGTCATTAGGCCTAGACTTTCCGCGGCGGCGGCTTATAGCAACAAACGTGGTCCCTGAAATGTTAGAGATTTTTGGCGGGCCTCGAGACTTCATACATGTCTCGGGTCTGCCGTGCTGGAAAAGCCCCCGGCCCTGCCTGGGGATGATGCCCTCAGCAGTTTTTGGAAACGGTCGACGTTTAGTTGTGATCTTTTCTGTTGGTACTCCCTTGGTGGACCCAGTAGGACGAGCTCGTGCGGAAGCCTTGGGACGAGCTCGTGAGGAAGGAAGCCTTGTCGCGGTCCCCATCGGAGCGAGCGACAGCCATCCCGATGGCGATGATTCTGGGCGACATCCGAGCCGCCTCCCAGTATGTCAAAGGCCTGGCAGGCCACCTGCCCTGCAAGTTCCGTCTTCGCCCGCAAATTTCTCACCTGCGAAACTAGGCTCGAATCGGAGGCTTCTTACGCATGGTCATCACGACAAGGCTGCGCCGCGCTTCACACTCAAACCGATTGTGAGTCAAGATTGATTGCTTGAGTCGAACTACTTGTGGCCCCAATCAAGGTCTTCCTCGATCTCGTCGTCCATCTCGTCGGCCGAGTCCACGCCAAGGCCGGCGCTGCTCTTGTTGGCGCGGAACATAGCATCGTCTTCGACGAGCGAATCTACCCCCACGGCGCGCGCGATCTGCTCGAGAAGCGGGGCCTCGATGTACGGGGCGACGGCCACATTGCGCGCCTTCATCTTCTCGATGAGCCGGTGCGCGTCGTCAAAGTCCCGGTTCCTGACATTGAACTCGACGAGAAGCGCAAAGACGTCGCCGACGCGGACGGCCGCGTCGGCCTCTGGGTGCGCCAACAGCGCGTTGCAGATGCGGTCGGCCTCGTCGGGGTCGCTCACGACGAGCGTGCGCGCGTGGACGAAGCGCTCCACGAGCGAGATGCGCTGCTGGAGCGAGGCGAGCATCTCCTCTTTGAGGTCGCCGTCCTTTTCTTTGCCGAGCGCCTTGACGGCCTCCTTGAGCGCCCCGAGCGACTTGTCGTAGTCGCGGTACTCGTCGACCTCCATCTGCGCGCAGGCTTCGTAAAAGCCGGCGAGCTGCTGGTACGCCCTGGCCTTGGCGTAGTAGCTAATGATGGCCTTCATGATCTCGGCGTCGTTGCGCCAGTCGAGGTTCTGCAGGTAGTTGGCGGCGAGCACATAGATCTCGCGGTTGCGCGAGACGCCGGCGTAGAGGATGATCTTCTCCGTGTCCCCGGAGCGCAGCAGGCACTTCATGGCGCGCAGCCGGTCTCCGGCCTGCGTGTACTTTTTCGTGGCCAGGTGGAAAGAGCCCTGCTTCTTGCAGCACTTGGCAATGCTCTCCAGGAGCCGCTGGCGCCTCTCGTTGTGCTCCTTCGCATTCTTGTCCTTCTTGGTCGAGGACTTGTCCGCGGCACTCAGCTTGTCGAGCGTCATGGACTCGGCCATCTCCTCGGAAATGTGCACCTTCTGGTGAAAGCAGAGCTCGATGGCGGTCTCAAAGTCGCCGGCCGTGATGTACAGGTGGACGGCCTTGTCGAACTTGCGGTGCTCGATGAAGAACTCGGCGCAGCGCGCGAGGATCTCGGGCGAGGACTCCGTCGTGTCCTGCTCGTACTCCTCGCGGCTCGTGGCGCTCTCCGGGCGATCCCCCTGCGGGGGCCCCGACTCGGGCCGCCTCTTGTTGCTCTTGCTGCGCGCGCCAGAGTCGGGCCGCGCCGAGGGTTTGCGCAGCGTGAGCCCGTCCGCGATCGAGGTGAGCTGGTCGAAAAGCTGCGCGCGGAAGCAGAGGTCGAGGGCGCGCGGGACATTGCCGCCCTTCTGGTACAGCACGACGGCGTCCTCGTTGTAGCCCTTGGTTTCCAGGTACCGCGCGGCCTCGACCATGGTCCCCGCGGAGGCCCGGAGGGCGAGGTTGACGATCTCGGCGTTCAGGCCGCGCTCCTTGGCCAGGCGCACCGCGTGGTTGTAGCGCCCGGCGCGCGAATAGAACTGGATGGCCTCGTGGACCTCGCCGCGCTGCTCGTGCTGGCGCGCCAGGTGGTACGAGGCCGCGGGGTTGGCGCTGCTGAGCGCGATCTCCGAGGCCGCCTTGAAGTTGTCCTGGTGGCAGTGGACGCGGACCAGCGAGAGCTCGTCCGCGGCGCGCTGGTACACGTGGATGGCCCGGTCAAAGTCGCCCAGGCTCTCGCAATACTGGCCCCACCACTTGGTGAGCTCCTCGTCGCACTGGGCGTGGATGTAGGCCTCGAGCTCGTCGAGGCGCTCGGCCTCGAAGAGCATGCGCGGGACCTGCTTGCGGTGCGTGCCCGAGGCCTCGTAGTTGGCGATGGCAGCCTTGAAGTCGCCCATGGCCTCGAGGTGGCGGCCGTACTCGAAGTGCGTCTCGCGGAGGTGGATGCGGTCGAAGCTGTTCGCCACCTCGAGCGACTTGGTCCACTGGCCACTCTGCCGCAGCATCTTGTTCAGGAGGTCGTAGCGGCCGCACTCGATATAGAGCCTCTCGGCGTCCTCGAGCAGGCCGAGCTGAATGGCCACCGTCGCGATGCGGGCCTCGACCTCGGGCTCGCGCTTGCTCTCGCGCAAGGCCTGCGCCCCGCGGACGTGGCCCATGTTGCCCATGCACATTTCCGCGACGTCGAGCCGCCGCGTCTTGACGCACATGTGGGCCATGTTCTCCCAGACAGAAACGTTGTCGATGAGCCGGACGGCGCGGTACGCCTCGTCCATGTTGCCGATTGTGAGGTAGTAACTAAAGTCCACGAGCGCCCGCTTCGTGTCGTCATCGACGCGCTGGTCGAGGCCGACAAAGTCGCGCATCGTGCGGCCCTTGAGCCGAGGCGAATTACCGTCCTTGCTAATGAAAAACAGCCGCGGCACGCGGATGCCCAAGAGGGCCTCGAGGTTGCCCTCGAGCGGGAAGGCGTCCTGCATCATCACGCCGACGCGTTCGTCGGTGGCGAATAGCGTGACCACCTCGACCTCGGCGACCTCGGCGGGGCTGCCCTTGCGCTGCCGCAGCGCGGCCCGCATTTTCTGAAGGCGCGTCCGCTCGGCGTCTGCGGCGGTATCGGCGGCGGCTGTATCGCCACCTCCACGCTGGTCGTCTTCTTCCTGGTCCTCGTCGCCAATGATGCGCAGACGACTGCCCTTGAGCTCCTTCGAAGTCTTGGTCTTGGCGTCGGCGGCCTCCTCGAAGGAGCTCACGCTCTTGCGCAAGCGCTTGGCCTCGCAGGCCAGGAGTTTGGGCTCCTGGCCGTCCCAAAAATGTGAGACCGGGTAGCGCGCCGGACCAAACTCGTACGACTGGAACTCGTCCTTGTGGAGGTTCCACACGTGGATGCGGGTGTCCGGCTCGCGCATGCTCTGGCCCCGCACGACGTCGCAGAGGACGCTGACCCGCGAGCCGTCCGCGTTGCACCGGATCGACCGGATCTCGCCCATGGGCGTCGGCTTGCCGCCGTGCTTCGTCCGGGGGCCGACAAACCAGGTCGCCGCGCCCACGGCCCGAGGCTCGCGCCGGGAGACGTCGAAGACCTTGAGCATGCCCTTTTGCGTCGCCACGGCGAGGAACTTGCCGTTGATGTGCATGAACCGCGGCTCGCCCTCGTGCTCGGAGAAGGATACCTCAGCCCGCGAGACGCCTTGGAGGTTGCACACCGAGAGCTGGCTGCCCTGCGTCTGCAGAATCGTCTCGCCGTACAGCGCCATGGCATCGGCGCGAGTGGTAAAGCTCGCGACCCGGTCCATGCGGTCGTCCTGGAAGGCGTACACCTCGGCCTTGCGCTGCGACCAGACCAGAACGTGCGAGTCGTTCACGTCGAGGCCCTTGATGCGGAGCCCAACATGGGTCTCCATGCGATTGGACCCGCCGCGCTGCACGAGAAGTCGCTGCGCAGAGAGCTGGAGGGCGGCGACGTCGCAGCGCAGGGCGCGGTGCAGCACCGTCTCGTTCATGATGCTGAGCCGGTCCCTCATGACCACGGCGAGGCAGCCCTCGCGGAGGCCCCACGAGATGGAGAACACCGGCGCAGACACGGCGCTCAGGGTCGCGACCGTCTCCCAGCACGATCGCCCCGTTTCGGGAAAATGGAATCTGCGAGTGTTTTCCCTCGGGTCGTCGTCGCTTTCGTTTTCTGGGATGGGCGAGGCTGCCTCGCCGACAAAGCGCCAGAGCGCAAGCCGTCCTTGGCGCGTGCTCGCGGCCAGGATGCGCGTCTTGGCATTGAAGGCAATGTGCGTGGCGAGATCGTCGGAAGCCTCGCTGTTCGCCTCGCTGGCTACCACCGGCAGCGGCAGCGAGTAGCTCGTGTCGTTGGCGAGATCCCAGAGACGGATGTGAGGCTCCGCGGCGCACGTTGCCAAGAGGCCAGGGCAGGTCCACAGCGCCTCGGTGATGCCGCTGATCGCGGCCGAGGCGCTCAGCGAGAGCTTGGACTTGGACGCGACCAGGAGCTCGGTGCCTCCCTGATCCGGCTTGAGCTGGATCAGGGAGGCATCCTCGGTGACGACGACGAGCCGCTGCTCCTCTTCGAACCAGCGCATGCTTCGAAGACCGGCGTCCAGGCGAGCTGCGCAGAGCAGCTCGCCCTTGAGGTTGACGAGGTACACGTTACCAAACTTGGTGCCCACAAAGACCTGCTGCGGCGGCGTGGCGAGCTCGCGCTGCGCCTCGCGGTACTCTGGGGTCAGCATCCAGCAGCAGCAGGTGATGTCTTCGCCGCTGCCGAGGTCCCGCTTGCACACGACAGCGAGGCGGCCTCGATGGTCCGTACGCCAGAGGGCCATGAGGCCGTGCTTGTCGGCGGTCAAGAGCCGCGAGCCCTCCGGGCTCCACGACGTCACGGTCACGGCCGTGGCGTGGACCGAGGTGTCCTCCTTGAGGATGCGGTCCTTGACGTTCCACAGCGTGACGGCGCCGTCATCCCAGCCCGCGGCGATAACCTTGCTCCGGACGCGCCAGTCGAGGACGCAGGCCTCGCTGCTGCGGCTGCTGCGCACGAGGTCTGCGCCCTGGATGAGCTCTCCCTCGTCATTCGCGAACCAGACGCCGCGGCCTCGGCCTGCGATCGCCAGGACGCTCTCCGACTTGCACCACGCCGTCGCGATGGTCTCGAAGGTCTTCTTGGCCTCCTCCGCCGCGCCGGCCTCCTCGTCGTCGTCGACCACCGCGGGCGCCGCCACCGGGAAGTCAATGTACAGCGACATCTCGGCAGGCAGAGTCTCGCGCCAGAGCGCGCGCGGCTTCGGGTCTGGCCGTGGAGGCGGGGCTCACGGCGAGCGACGGAGCTCGCGGCGTTGCAGCGAAGCCGCAGAGTTGTTCTTGTCGTGCGGAATTGCGGCGCAGCCTGAGTTGGGAATAGCTCTCGCTCTCGAGAACCGCGACCAGACAGAGGCTGACAGACCGACCGCCGACCGACCGACCGACCGAACGACCGACCGACCGACCGACCGACCGACCGATCTGCGCGCGAGAAGGCCCGCCCGGTTTGCGGCAGGCGGGCGAGCGAGCACCGAGCAGAGCGCGGACCGCATCCGGGCGCCGAGGCCCGCCCGGGAAATTTGACCGTTCAACTTGCAACCGCGGGGTCCCCGGGTGACGATGTGGAGCCCCAGTTGGTCCCGCCTTGCGATCCAGTGCGCCAGCGCGGGCACGCGGGGACGCTGCGCATACTCCAGCGAGGCCGCAGCCCGAGGACCCGCACCTTCGGGTCGGGGCGTGCGTACGACGTGCGTACCGTTTTGGGGTTTAAGGTTCCCGTCAAGCCGCCGCGTGCGTCGCCGCCACCACGACGAGGGCATGGTGCGGACGACAACCTCGCGTCATGGCTTCTCTTGTAGCGCCACCGGGCGTGGCTCGTGCGCGCAGAGCGAGACGCCACGATCCTCGCAGCATGCCTTGCCCGGGGGCTCGGCAGCGACAAGCTTGGAGTGCGAAGTAGCCTGATGCGTCATATTCTACGGCCAAAATTGCCGCGCTCTTTGGTGTCTTCCTCTCGAGGCAAACCTTGCACATGAAGAGGATCTCCTCGTAGGATACGACTTCGAGCGCGTAGGTTTGAGGTGCGTGCAAGTCACCGTACCGAACCCTCATGGCCCGATTCTCAAAGATTTCGGTCATCTCGAGCCATACGCGTTGAGCTCGGGTCTGGTCGTGTCGACTTTAGTGCCACGGCCCTCGCCTTCTTGATCATCCGGGAACATAACGCAGTCAGGACCGGTGGAACCATTGGCAATGAAGGTACCAGTTCGCGCGGATGCAACCGCCCGCTCCGTCGGCATCCTCTTCGTCGTCGTGCCCTTCGCCGCCGGGCCTAAGGCTGTTGCGCTGTTTTCTTTGAGGTTTGAGACTTGTGGCCTTAACCAGGCGTCCCCAGCGACAAAGTCCAGCCGCATTTTGTGGTAGCACCACGCGTCCGACTTTTTCGTGCCCAGCGACAACGTCCTACTTGACCGAAAAGACGCATTGGATCTTGGCGATTATCCAAAAGACACGCCCGCGCCACACCCGACGGGATAAACGCGCCAGAACCGCGCCGCGCCATGGCCGCAAGAGTATCTGCGCACTGATCAATCAGCTAAAGATAGAGCCTTGCCCAGCCCGCGCCTGTCAGCGGCACTAAGCCGCTCAAGGCGGCTTTCAAGCCTGTACAGTTCCTGCACCACAAGTACAGGTATGTCGCCATCGAAAGTAAAACCCGCCAGAATCCGCATGCAGACCCTTCTAGGTGTCTAGCCATCCAACCCGCCACGCGAGCGATCTTTCGTTACGCTCTATTATGTCAAGTCGGCGCATTTCCTCCACAACGGCCTCTGACACGTGCGTTCTATGTACCGGGTACGTAGTACTGCATCGTACAGTGTCGACCGCTCGACCGAGCAGCTTCCAAGGTGAGAGCTGGCGGAGGTGTCGGCCTTGCGGTCGTCCGGTCTGCGGAGCCGATCCTCTGCTGCCGGCGGTCGCTGCCGCTGTCACTCCAGGTCCGGTGAACTCTGTGAGCGACTCGGCGGGAGCATCGTCTTTTTCGTCCTCGGCGCTGGGGTTCGTAGAACTTCGTACTACCATGGTACGTACCGTACCCCGAGCCCGAGACCTCCGTGCCCGAGACGTACGTACTACGTACTGTACCCGTCTACTACGAGTCTACTGCCCGTCACGGTAGTTGTGCGGCACGGAAATACGTAATAGGTGCTGGTTCGCCCGGGCTTTCGAGCCTCTCGCGTCTCGTCTCGCCCGGAAGCTTGCGCCGCGGCCATCGTCCCGAAAGTAGCCTATTGCGTGCTAACCCAGGAAGACTCGGCGTCACCGAGGCCGTCCCGTCGCGGACGAGACGAGGGTGCACACGAAGCCGACGGTGGCGACGAGCTTCTGCAGCTGGCAAAGGACGGCAAGGCCGCGATGTCCTGCTCTGATCAGGACAAAAGTGTCAGGTCAGACGCGGCACGCGCGGCGTGCGCACTTACCGCTCGCTCGCGCGCGACTGCGCGCTTTTTTGCACAAGTTCTCCAGTCCCCCTTCCGCCTTTCCAGACAGGCAATCGACTTTCAGGCCAGCCGCCGCCGCCGCCGCCTCTCCCCGTCGCGCGGACGCCCCCTGGAGGCCGTCCCCGCCCCTCCTCGCGCTCCCGCGCGCCCGCCGCACGGCCCTCCGTGTAGCCCTCGGCCCGCCGGCCCCGCGTTGTCGCCCTGCACGCGCCGCACGCGCTGCTCGTTGCTGGTCTTGCCGCTCGTGCGCGACCCTCGACCTGCGCGCGCCGGGCAGCCTGCCTCCCTCGGCCCCTCGTGCCGCCCCGCCCGCGCCCGCGCAGCCCGCGCTCGCCGCGCCGCTGGACGCCCGACCGGCCGCCTCGCCTCGCGTCGCCTCGCCTCGCCTCGCTCGCCTCGCCGCCGCGCGGAGAAGCGAGTCCTCCCTCCCTCCAAGCAGCCCGGCCTCGCCCACGATCCTCGCCACCATCCTTCAAGTTCGTACTATCGCCTGGGCACGCGTCCAGGAGGAACACCACGAGGACGCCGCGCCCGCGCGCGATCGGTATCACGGACAAACACACACACGCGCGCGCGAGGCCCAGCGAAGATGACGAGCATGGAAGACCTCATCTTGAACGGCGACCTCGCCGGCGTGCAGCGCGCAGTGCAGAACGACCCCGCCAAGCTCGACGCGAGAATTACGAGTCTTGATCGCACGCCGCTCATGTGGGCCCTCCACGAAGATTCCGGGGGCCAGTCTGCGATCGCGCAGTGGCTCATTCAGCGCAACGCCAAGGTGGACCTGCAGCAGACCGATGGATGGACCGCGCTCATGATAGCGTGCCGCAACGACCAGCCCGAGACGGCCAGCGCTCATTCAGCGCAACGCCAAGGTGGACCTGCAGGAGACCGATGGATGGACCGCGCTCATGCTCGCGTGTCAACAGCCATATGCACCGCATGACACTGTGGAGGGCCTCCTCCGCTGCGTCAAGATCTGCTATGCAAACGGCGCAGACTTGAATTTGAAAGATAGCGATGGCCGTGACGCGCTGGCATGGGCTAAAAACCACAATCGTATGGACGCCGTGGCGTTTCTGGAGTTCGCGACGGCGTCGGAGGTGGCGCAGGTCCTGCTGGGCGAGTTCCGGCAGCCGCGGAGCGTCGTGGTCGCCTTTTACGAGGAGGACCTTCTCACTCCGGAGAGCTGTACGGTGCTGGACAGCGAGGACCTCGCGGCGTTGGGCGTAAGCTCGCCGATCAAGCGTAAAAACTTCTTGCGGCGTTACAACCCGGCTGCGCTGCAAGTGCCGCGGCAGTCGCTGCCGCGGCGCGCGTCGCAGCGCGTGGTCCGCGTCCTGCGGCGCCTCTCGGGCGCGTACCAGTACGACGCGTTTCTCACGCACGACTGGGGCGAGGACGGCGCGAACCACGAGATTGTGAGCTCGGTGAACGCCAGGATCCGGGCCGCGGACAAGGTGACCTGGTTCGACGAGGAGCGTCTCTCCGGCGACATCGTGCAGCAGATCACGGACGGCATCGAGACCTCGCGCAAAGTGGTGGTCTTTATCACGGAGCGGTACATGTACAAGCTGCAGAGCAGAGGCGAGGACTACTGCAAGGAGGAGTTTCTGGCGGCTGCCCGCGTGCGCACGACGCGCAACATGGTCCCTGTGGTTATGGACCCGTCGATGCTCGACACGTCGATGTGGCGCGGGCCGCTGCAGCTCAAGCTTGGGGGTCACCTGTTCATCGACTTTACGACACCGGCCAAGCGCGAGGAAAATTTTCCGCAGCTGCTCGAGCGCATCGGCGCCAGGTGACGTATGCGATCAAAGGCCGTCATCAGCAGGAAGATAATTTCGCTGGGCTCGGCCGTAAACTGAAATGGTATGTTTGTTCTCTTATCTACCGGGAACTTTTGGCGAGCGCGAAGCGCTATCTTCGTTTCCGGGCCCGAAGCGGCCTGGAGGACTTGCGCAATCTTCGTCGGGGGCACGCGGGTATAGTTCTACCCCTGATACGTGCTGTACTCCAACAAGACCCAGGAAGGTAAGCTCCGCAGAAGGAGATCCCCAAGGCCTGCCCAAAAGAGAAGGTGGAATAGACCTCGCCTTGTGTCCTTTGCGCTCGCTCGCGCACGAATGAGTGCTTGCATGTGCTCTCACGAACCTTTTCGAATGGAGGCCACGCAGTTCATGACCTGAGCTCGAAACACAGCAGTGACCGTGACGAGCTGCAGTGGCTAAACACTTCAATCGCAAGGATGCCGTTGCGTTCCTGAAGTTCGCGGCTGCGTCGGAGGTGGCGCAGGTCCTGCTGGGCGAGTTTCGGCAGCCGAGGAGACTCGTGGTCGCCTTCTTCGACGAGGACCTGTTCACAGAAAAGAACTGCTTGGTGCTGCAGAATGAGGATTTCGAGAAGAATGGTGCGCCTTCGTCGATCAAGCGCCGCACCAACCTGCAGTTCAATCCGCGCTATACCCAGCTGCCACGGCAATCGCTCCGGCACCCGAGTTGCAGCTGCGCCGCCTCTCGGGCGCGTACCTGTAGAATGCTTTTCTCGCGCACGCTGAGACGAGGATGGCACGAATCACGAGATTGTGAAGTTCCGGCAAAAGGTGACGTGGTTTGATGGGCAACACCTCACTGCAGCAGCTCTTAAACGGCATCGAGATTCCGTGCAAAGTGGTGGTCCTCATCACAAAAACCGGTACATGCACAAGTTGCAGAGCGACGTCGAGGACTATCGCAAGGAGGAGCTCTTGGTGGCTGCTCATGTTCGCAAAACGCGCAACATGATCCTTGTGGTCGAAGACCCGTCGATGCTCGAAGCGCCGAAAAGACAACACCCTGATCGAGAGTCAGTTCGAGACGATCTGGAAGCCCCCACCCTGCCCGTTTAGATTCACCTCACTTGGAGGCGCCACGACGGAATCGTTGACTGTAGAACCCTGTGCCGATCCTTCATGCATCGCGCCGTTGCCTGGGCATGACGTCCAGTCGAGTGCCGTCACATTCGGTAATGGTCATTACTTGGTCCAGCTCTAGCATGGCTAGCTCCGATCTTGCCTGTTGGCGCTTGTCGTGGGCCCCTTGGTGGAGCCCGTAGGACGGTCGCCCAGGATACCTTGATGCTATCCCCATCGGGGCAAGAGGCAGCCAAACCGATGGTGGTGATTCTGGGCGACGTCGGCACTACTCCAGTTTCAGAGTGCGTCATACGCAGGCCAGCTAGCTGGTAGTATCTCTGTGGCCCGACTCCTCGTACGGCAGCGAGAGGAAGCCGTAAAATATCAAGTACGCGCCCATTCGCGGACTTCGCGTTGCCTGTGTCAGCGCTCTGCAACTAATTCGAGCTGTAACTGCAGTGAGCCATGAGGCGACTCGAAACGCCTGTGAAAATTGCTATCATCGAGAATCTGCCGAAGCATCTGTCGACTGGCCGACATTTGGACTGCTCCTCGTTGCATCGATGGTGGAAACAGCGTGGTCGTGGAACGATTGCTAGGCACTAAGCGCAACTATATATCCGCTGACGGGCTCGACGACGGCGGCCGCTGCCCTATCTTCACAAAGTCCCAAAGCCAGTCGTCACGGTCAACTTGGCTTCAACGGTTCAAAGTTCTAAATATTCCTCAACAGCGACTTCGGGCTTGGGTTGTCACTCGAGTCGGGCAGCCCCGGGACCTGGCGTGCTTCCAATACTCAAGCTGTAGACAACAAGCCTTCGTGCCGAGCCGCAGCACCGCTACCCCACCGGTGCCCCATGGCCCCATTCGTCAAACCCCGAAGGACTCATGTTTTGGCTTTAGACAGGTGGTGATGGTTGGAGCCGTAGCTGGCTTTTCGCGGCCGCGTGGCACGATGCAACCGTAAGTTACTTCAACTCAACTTCGATCCGGTACGCAGCGGCTCTATGACTCGACCGACTCCAGACTCTAGGCTCTATCTAGGCCCACGCGTAGAATTCCGAAACACCAAAGTTGTTCTGTTGGTAGCAGGTACGTACCCCTGGTACGGCTCAAGTTCCGGCGAAGGCATCGGTTACAGGACACGAGTGCTACGTTTGCAGCCAGCAGTATCCGTCCTGGAACTACCAAGTTGTGGCGCGTGGACCGTCGTGGCCACTACAGCATGCCAGGAGTTTCACTCAGGTTCGGGGGGTTCGAAGTGTTGTAACGACACGGACAATACTTCGTACGTCGGCCGGGCCACTCGAAACCGAGCCAAGAATTGTAGCCCGACGAAATTCGAAGCGGCTGGCTCTGACCAGGCTTGTTATTCAACGGCTTCAGCGGAAAGTGATTAGCCACCAAAGGCCGATGCAACTGAGGCCAGCCAAAACAGCTGCTGGCCTCTTCAGCCTCGGGCTCTCGCGTTTTATCTATCAACTCGTCTTGTGGATGCAAGTGATCCGCACAAGAAGAAAGTCGTTGGGGATCTGTGGTCAAGGAGATCGAATGCTAGCTCGCAGATCGATCGCGACAGTCCGGCACTAAAACCTAAATCCGCAGCATCTGACGAACCGCAAGCGCAGCCTTGGGAGAACCATGCGTCACCTTCATGCAAGTATCCTTTCTGTTTGCGTCCTCGTTCTCGCCAGCATTTTCGAGACTTGCGCGCAAGAGACGGCCCTTTTCATCGACAGCCAAGCTGTGTCGGTGTTTCCCGCGTGCTCTGCGAGCTTTGCAACGCCGTGCGCCTTCAACAATGTATATCGGCTCGTGGAGGGGCTTGCCGAAGAGCTAGACATTGCCAGCGATGAAGCTTCGGTGCTCTCGAGTGTCAATGACAAGGCGTTCAACATCGCGGGTGGCTTTGCGCCGTACGTCTTTGAGGCGTCTTCCATGCTGTGTCTCGCCAATGGTCGCAATGCGAACTACACGGGCCTCTCCATCGAGGCCGTCGCCACGTCTTTGTCGGTGCTCGTTTCGCAGGAGGGCCTCTCGGAGGAGATTCTGCAGGTTGTCAACGGCGCGCAAGGCGCCGGGTGGCTCCAGTATGCCTTCGTCTCCGAGGACGAGGTCTTTCCGGCCCCCATCAATCACGTCATGTACGCGCGAAGCGTAACCGGGCCTTCGGGAACAACCTATGTCGTGTTTGCCGGCCTTGCCCAGCGCAGTCTGCCCCGCATGGATGTGGATGCGTGCCCAGTCAGCGTCAACCGTCGATGCAGCATTACCAACGTACGCTCCCTCGTTGGGAACGCGCTCTCGCGGGCCATCACGGCGCAGACGGACTCCGAACTGCGCGCTCTCTGGAACGAGATTACGTACCCGGTCGACAACACCTTTTCGGAGGGCGCCTGGTATGTCTTCGCGGCCCGGTTTCATGGCCCCGCGGGGACAAACGTCATGGTCGCCCAGAACGACCCCACGTGGATCGGGAGGACCACCTTCGAGCTCTTTGCGGACTCCGTGCCGCCCTCGTACTTCAATGGCTCGGTTCTCCAGACGAGCTTTTCCGAGGCGGCCGCTGCGGGCGGGGGCTGGGCCAGGTACGAGTGGTACCTGACGCAGCCGCTGACGTCCAAGGTGAGCTTTGTCACCGGCGTGGACCTCTTTGGAGCGAAGTACTACCTCGGCGCCGGGTTTTTCCACACGCGAGACCCTCCCGCGGCGTCTGCGCTCTGCGAGACCTGCGAGGCGCGGTACAGCATGCCTTGCGCCATCGGAAACGCGCTCACGCTGAGCGCGCACGCCGAGGTGGAGCTGCTCACTGTCACGGAGACGGGCTTTGCGGAACTTGGGACCGACCCGTACCGGATGGACGGCGGCTTCGGCGTCCTGGTCGTTGACTTTGAGAACAAGACCGTCATGGCCGACAGCCTCGACGCGACGACGTGGGGCGCTTCTGTTGCGGATGCCTTTCAAAGCCGGGCCATCGACAATGCCGACGCCGCGCACGACCAGCTCGTGGAGCTTGCGAACCGGGGCGGGGGCTGGACCCACCTCACGGGAACCGAGGGCGAGACCGACTTTGTCGGCTTCGTGAGCAAGGTCAACAAGTTTGCGCGCGAGTACTACTTGCTCAGCGGGTACCGGCGCGAGCGCGCCCCGACCAATGAGGAGTGCTCTGCGGAGTACGCGCAGGAGTGCTCGGAGATCAACGCAAAGTCGCTCGTGGGCAGTGTCGTGACGGAGATCCAGCTCGCCGCCTCGGACGCCGATCTTGTGCTGCTTTTGGACGCCATCAACGATCCTCTAGATGACTCTTTCAAGGTCGCTCCCGACTTCCATGTCGTCGTTCTCGACCAGGAGTTCCGGGTTCTTGCTCTCGAGGACGGCGCCGAGCGCCCGGACTGGTCAACGATCGTTGCGCAGGAGAACTACGTCTCGTTTGTGCAGCAGGCCGAAGCGGTCTCGTCGCTGGGGAATGACTTTGAGAGCGAACTCCGCACCCATGCCTTCCAGGTCGGCGGCGGCTCGTTTGAGGTCACGTGGAACGATGCCTACGGCCACAACAAGGACAAGATCATCTTTGCGCAGGCGGCCAAACGCCCGGCCGCGAATGGGGACGAGCTGACGTACTACGTGTTCACCATGTTCACGAACGCGCCTGCGCCGTCGCTGTGCACGTCTGGATGCCCTGAAAACGCCTTTTGCTCAGCGTCCGATGAGAGTGTCCCCGCGCGTTGCGAGTGCGGGTTTTACTACATTGCGAACTACGTGAATGGGTCGGCCACCACGTGCGAGGATACGCTCACCAACACGCTGCGCATGGAATGCGTCGTGGACGCGGAGAAAGAATCTGTGAAAAGCGTGAAAACGATTGCATACAGCCTCGGCTCGCTCAACCTCATCTTCGCTACAGCCTGCATCGTCTGGACCGTGGTGATGCGGCAGCACGCCATCGTGCGGGTCTCGCAGCCCATGCTGCTGGGTCTCGTGGGCGCAGGTACCCTCGTCTCGTCAGTGACGATCTTCATGATGACCATTGATGACTTTTACGGGCCTGCTGCGTGGGGCGGCGCCAACGAGATGGCCAACACCGCGTGCATGGCCCAGCCTTGGTTCTACGGCCTCGGATTTGCCTTGACGTACTGCAGCATGATTGTCAAGCTCCGGCGCGTGGCCAGGGTGTTCAAGAGCGCGGCGTCTCTGAAAAAGGCCAAGGGCGTCTCGCTCCGCGTCACGCTTGGCTTTTTGGTGGGTCTCATCTCTGTGGAGGCCTTCATTCTGGCGCTCTGGACACTGCTGGACCCCCTCAAGTTTGTGCGGGACCCGGAGGACCCTCTGAACGGCTCATGCCAGAGCCCGATGGCATCTAAGTTTGTCGGGCTCCTGGCCGCGAACCACCTCGGTCTTTTGTTTTACGGCGCGAATTTGAGCTACCAGTGCCGCAAGGTAAACGGTGTCTTCGCGGAGACCAAGTACCTCAGTCTCGCCATGATCGGCAATCTCCAGGTCCTCCTCCTCGCGTTGCCGGTGATTGTGCTCACGGCGGACGACACGACCACGTCCATGTTCATCCGCAGTATCGCCGTCTTTCTCAATGACTTTTCCACTACGGCGCTTATTTTTCTCCCCAAGATGTACTTTGCCGTCTACGGCGCGCCCCAGTCCTCCGGGACGGGGACGTCTGTGCTCAACAACAACCGAAACAGCAACGGCAAGCGACCCGTCATGTCAAAGTCCGTGGCACCCACCTCGACGGGATCTTCTTACGTGGAAGGGTGAAATACGGGGCAAGCCTGCACATCAGTCAGACGGGCCTATCAACAATCGTCGAACGGCGAATCAGTTTCGTAATGAACGCAAATACCCTTACTTCAATTTCCTTATGACACGCAGCCAGCTACCCATTTCGACATTTCGCAGGCCTCCAAATTCGCGAATCTACGCCGGATCGTCACACGATCCAGCCTCTGTCAACTGCTGACCTTGTTGGGGCGACGAATCGGACTCGGAACTTCTTCGAAGTTCAAGTTCAAGTTGAACTTGAACTTGAACTTAACTCGACCGGTGACCGTGACTTGGACTTCTGATGAAGTCGAACTCTGAGAACACTCAAAGATGCCAGTGCCGGTGCTGTGCCAGTGCCAGTGAAGACTGGTCGCCGGTATGCCTCTTGTTGGCACCTCCAAATCACGAAGACTGACTTCCGGTGAAGCCGCGCATTGTGAGAATGAGGTGGTCAGTTTTCCTGATCGTTTCCCCCTTAGACGGTTCCAGCCTCCAGGCCGAATTGCACAGCTCATGAAATGTTGAAGGTTCTTTTGAGTTTCTCGGGGTTCAAGTTTGGCGACCTTCCAACGGTACTGGCATCCACGAGATCGAAGCAGAGTCAATCAGGCAGTCACATGAGGTCTGAGAGGCGGGGCTTGGAACCTTTTGGGCGCAGCCGGGCCATTGTCGGCACGGTGGCCATTATGTTTTGGAAGTCATGGACAAGGAGTGCCCGGCGACGGGACCAAGAAACTCCGGGGGCGCTCCCGATCTGATCCGCCCGCCGCGAAGCCCTGGGCCTTGGCTTCTTATCATTTGCTGCCGGGCATGTCATAACGTATCGCGGCACACGCCGATGAGGCATGGCAGCGGAAAGAGACAAATAGAGGAAGGAAACCGCCGCTTGCGAAGACAATGCTGTAGTGCCATCGAAGGGAGTCGACGACGATCTACTTTTGAGAACCAATATTTCGCGGACGAGGCACGCACGGTAACAAACATCCAAAATGAATGCATCGTCCTGTGCCTCGAGTCGAGTCTGTTTTGGGTTTTAAAGCAACGCACGAAGTAGAAGTATCAGCCTCGGCGCCTCAAAGCTCGCTAGCGTCGTGCACACTTCTTCTCTCGTACGCGCGCGGTTGATCGAGATCTGCACCATCAAGCGCGACGAAAGCTTCGTACGCGCGCGATTGATGCGCAAAGTCTGCTTAAGATGGCGCGTTGTCTGTTCGCGGCCTTGCTGCTGACAAGGTTCGCCGTGCTGACAACTGCGCAGCGGCCTGTGCGATTTTTCGACGAAAGGCTGACGCCCGCGTTCCCGGCGTGCTCAGCGAGCTACGCCACGCCATGCGCCTTCAACAACGTCTTTCGCCTCGTAGAGGACACCAGCGCCGCGCTGGAGAGCGATGACGGCGCCGATTTTGCGGAATTCGGGGCCAAGGTCGACGCTGGCGACTTCAACAGGGACGATGGCTTCGGTTTCGTCCCGTACATTTTCGACGCGGCAGACATGCGATGCGTCGCCAACGGCCGCGACGCCGCAGGCTTCTGGAATCTTACCATGGAAGAGATTGCGGCGAGCCTCGGCATCACGACCGTCCAGGACGGCCTCTCGGACGAAATTCTCTCAGCGTCCTTAGAAGCCAACGACGGCTGGTTCAGGTTCACCTTTGCGTCTGACGACTACCCTGGTGAGCCGGTTCCCTTTATCGGGTACACGAAGCGCGTGGACGCTTTTGGTCGCACGTTCGTCATTGTCTCGAGTCTTGCACGCCGCCTCTTGCCGCGCAGCGACATCGACGCCTGCCCGACGACGGTGAATCGTCGGTGCAACATCCAGAATGTGCGCTCGCTCGTCGGCGCCGCCCTGTACGCCGTCATGGCCGCTGAGACGCCAGCGGAGCTGCGCGAAGTCTACAACGAAATCACGTTTCCTCGAGACAACACCTTTCGGGACGGGAGCTGGTACATTTTCGTCTTCGGGTTTGGGGCCGACTTTACGCACGGGTGCTTTAGCCACATTCGCTCCGACTGGATCCGGCAAACGCTTTTCGAGATCTCAGGCTCCATCGTCGACGTGAGCGTCCAGAACGGCACAGTTTTGCACGAGCAGTTCCGTGAAGCAGCGATCGGCGGGGGCGGCTGGGCCAAGTACGACTGGCGGATCTCGGAATCCATTCCTGCGCAGGTCAAGGTCAGCTACGTCACCGGCGTCGAGCGATTTGGGGACAAGTACTACCTCGGGGCTGGGTTCAACCACATTCGCGATCCCGCCGCCCAGGGTGCGCTGTGCTCCACGTGCTCGGCAGACTATAGCGAGCCGTGCGCCATTGGCAATGTTCTGTCGTTGTCTGCGCACGCCGAGGTTGAGCTGCTCACGCGCATCGAAAGTAGCGACCTCTTTACTGACATCAACGACGTCGACGTCGACGACTTTGTGATGCCGGGGGGCTTTGGCGTCCTCGTCGTTGACTACGAGTCCGAGACCGTCATGGCTGACACGATCGGCCCCGCGCGCATTGGCGGCAATGTTGCCGCGGCGCTTGCGGCTCGCGATATTGCAGACGCGTCGACGGCGCATGCTGCGCTCAAGAGTTTGGCCGATCGGGGCGGCGGGTGGCTCGCGCTGCCCGGCGTGGAGGGCTCTGCGGGCACGGCGGTTTTTGTCAACAAGATTAGCAAGGACGGCAAGGAGTACTACTTGCTCAATGGGTACAAGCACGAGCGCGCCCCCATCGTGGAGGCTTGCTCGTCCAAGTACTCGTCACCGTGCTCGGAGACCAACGCGCGCGCGCTCATTGGCGACCTCGCCACACAGATCCAAGTCGCCGCGTCGCCGGAAGCCATCGACATCCTTCTCAGCCAGGTGAACAATGGCAGCATCTTCGCAGCGCCCGATTTCTACCCCATCGTGCTGGACGCAGACTTCAATCTCCTCGCTCACGGGGATGTGGCAACGCGGCAAGGCTGGGACGTCTCGGACATGCGGCCCTATACTGAGTTTGTGCAGCAGGTCGAGGCCGTGTCGACCCTTGGCAACAGTTTCGAGACGAACCTGCGGGTGGCCGCTTTTCAGGTCGGCGGCGGGTCCTTCAAGGTCACGTGGAACAATGCATACGGCGTGCTCGTGGACAAGATCATCGTGACCCAGGCGGCAAAGTATACTTCCAACGTGGACGGGAGCGTTTCGACGTACTACCTGCTGACAATGTACGCGGACGTGGCGGCACCGACGCTGTGTTCTGAAGGCTGCCCCAGCAATGCGTACTGCATTCGCGACGATGACGGTTTGCCCGACCGCTGCGAGTGCGGATTCTACTACGAGGCGGTCTTCACGGATGTGAACAATGGCTCGGCGCCCTGCGCGACGACGCTGACCACTGAGATTGCCATGACTTGCGAACCGGACAGCGAGAAGACGCGCGTGAATAGTGTCAAGAGCATTGCGCGCGTGCTGGGGAGCATTAACTGTATCTTTGCCGCCGTCTGCGTGGCGTGGACTGTAGTTATGCGGAAGAACATCATTGTCAAAGCATCGCAGCCGGCGCTGCTGGGCCTGGTGGCACTCGGCACGGTCGTCTCGTCCATGACTATATTCTTCATGGCCATTGACGACAAAGAAGGCCCGCCCGCGGGCAATGGCGCGAATGATATCGCAAACTTGGCGTGCATGGCCCAGCCGTGGTTCTACGGGCTCGGCTTCGCGGTTACCTTCTGCAGCATGATCGTTAAACTGCAGCGCGTTGTCAAGGTCTTCAAGAGCGCGGCGAATATGAAGAAGTCGCGCGGCGTCTCGCTGAGAATGACGCTCGTGTACCTGATGGGTTTGCTCTCCGTAGAGCTCATTTTCCTGGCAGTGTGGACCGTGACCGACCCGCTTAAATTCGTTCGACCGGAGGAGAACCCTCTTAACGGTGCCTGCGAAAGCCAGACCTCCCGGACCTTCATCACGCTCATCGCCGCATACCATCTGATGCTGCTCTTTTACGGGGCGTATCTGAGCTACAAGTGCCGCAAGATGAACGGCGTTTTCGCAGAAACCAAGTACCTCAGTCTCGCCATGCTTGGCAACCTCCAGGTGCTCCTGCTCGCTCTGCCGGTCATTGTCCTCACCGCGGACGACGCCGAGACGTCCATGTTCATCCGGGCCATCGCCGTCTTCCTGAACGACTTTTCCACGACCGCGCTCATCTTTGGGCCAAAGATGTACTTTGCGGCCTTCGGCCCGCCCGAAGACTCGGGCGCCGGCGGCAACGTGCTCTCCAAGGCCTCGAATCCTTCGCGCAAGTCCAAGGGCGATGGCAGGGTCTCCAGTGTCGTGGGCTCCACCAAGGTCGTCACGGGAACCACCGTCAACAACTCCGTGGCGCCCTCGGCATCGAGGTAGGTGAAGGCGTCCTCCTTCGTCGAAGGCGTCCCGATGATTGGGCCTCTTTTTTTAAAATTAATTTTAAAAATAAAGTTAGTCTGTGGGTAAAACTGGCCTATTGTTCCGTTGCGATTTGGTGGCCCGGGCCGCGCGGCGGCGACTCAGTGACCCTGCCTCGGAAGGCTTCGGCCCGGGGGCTGGCGCGTCGGCGGGCCCCAGGATCTTTCTTCAGGAGGGCTTCGCGCCGCTGCCCGTCGTTGCCGGCGCGCGCGGTCTGGGCCGGCTGACGCTGACTTGCGGAGTCCAAGGGGGCGAACGAACGAATTCTCCCCTGGCCGCGTCGCATGCGAACCCCATTCACTGTATGTATGCAAGATCATATGCGTGCTCGCCTGCACGCAGCGTCGACAAAGGCTTCTCGCCTTGGCTTCTCGCCTTGGCCTAACCTAACCTCTGGCCGGCCATGGACGCTCCGACGCCCTGGCGGTCGTACGCGGCAGTGCGCCGCATCCAGCGCAGCCATGTGGAGGCCGACGCCTCGGCCGCGATCGCGCTGCTGCGCGTCAGCGAGCGCGAGGAGGACTCGACGCGAGGCCAGGCCTCAAGGCTGACGCTCGCGGGGCGCGAGCTGGCAAAGACGAGGCCGAGACTCCGCGGTCTCTCACGCGTGCCCACGCTGAAGCGCGGGTGGGCGCGAGACGCGAGCGGAGAGATTCGGCAGGCGCAGCACCTTGAGGTCCGCGCGCAAGGCCGCTTGCCCTTTTCTCACCTCAAGAGCGAGCGGCGCGAGAACAACATCGTCTACGACAGGCCCATCTCGGTCCTCAATGAGTACATCCTCAGCGGCGAGCGGGACGCCGAGTTCTGGGAAGGAGAAAAGGCCCGCGACGCGCTCTTGCACCGGCCTCGCGTCGTCCCGAGAGGCGCGATGCAGAACCCGGCGCATTCGCGCGGGCTTCCGTTCCGTGCGCGGCTCCAGTTCCTTGTGGACAAGAAGGGCTCCGACCCGCGATTCTTGTTTCGGCTGTGCACCCCGGCCTTTGCGCAGGCCGCGCAGCGCGTTCAGTGCTGGTGGCGGCAGCGCCGCGCGCGGCGCGTGCTCGTGGCCTTGTGGAACGCCAAGCAAAGCACCGGCCGAACGTAGCTTGTTTTCAAGATCGCAGGCGATACAAGGACGCGACGAGCACGAGGTTTGCAAGCACTCGGGGGCGGGACCGCGAGATGCGAGTTTCATTGAGGATCTTCTTAGCAGGAGCAGCAGCGGTAGTTTTGAGAAGAATTCCTTGTGGACCGACCTCGTGCGCCTGCGATTGCAGAAATTTCGCGCACGTCACGGTATCGTCAATCATAGCGCCCAGGCTTAGAACATGTCTTTATGGACCTCATGCGCGTCTTGGTCTTCGTGCGTGGCGACCGCGGCGCGATCCGCAGCATCGGTGATCAGCGAGAACTCGTTGTTCGCTTCATCGTCGCCGTCCGTCGTCAATGTCAGCGTAGGCAGAGGTCATCGCCATCGCCATCCTGGGCCTAAAACATGTCCTTGAGGACCTCACGCGCGTCTTGGTCTTCGTGCGTGGCGGCCGCGGCGCGGTCTGCAGCATCGTTGCTCAGCGAGAACCCGTTGTTCGCTTCATCGTCGCCATCGTCGTCGTCGTCGTCGTCGTCGTCGTCAATGCCAGCGTACGGGTCATCGTCATCGCCATCCTGGGCCTCATCGGCGAGCTCGAGATCGTCGAGCTCGGGTAGTGGGAAGCGCAGTATTGCTGCCACGCCGGAAAGCTGCGCCAGCTGTTCCCCGGACGTGTGAAGAGAAGAGAAGATGTAGACCTTGGCGCCCGCCTCGCGGCACGCCTCGACGAGGTCAACGTACTGACGACGGAGCTTAATATCTGAAGAACGAAACAGCGAGTCTGTGATGAGCAGCGAGTCGATCGCGCCCTTGTCCAGCGCAGCGTAAACGTGCGGGTACGAATAAAAGGCCATCTCGGAGTTCTCGTTGAGCATTTTGAAGAACCTGTTGAGCACCTTGACCTCCTTGGCGGCCTGGGAGTCGAGGAGCTGCGATTGAAGCTTTGGATCTCCCAGAACCTGGTCGAGCGCATGCTTGTACCCGGAGGAGGCGTGCGCCAGGACGAAGCGCTCTTTATTTTGCAGGAGCGGCTTGAGGTCCGGGCGCTTGGTCTACGGGACGGGCACGAATACGGGATCCGGCGCGTCGTCGGTCGGGTTAGCGTCAGTCGTCAGAGTCTCCATTCGGCAAGACTTGGATCTGCGTGGCGGAATCGCCATCGAGAGCGTCGATCTCCGAGCAAGTTGCCGAGCAAAGCACGCCTCCACGATGGGCGAGCGGAACTGGTATTTGAACTTTTGGCCCATCAGCCACTCACCCATCCACCCTTTCTCCAAAACAACGAACGTACCGCTTCGGACTGCATGTACTTGAAAAAGTCGTCTTTGACATAGCCCGGACTGGCGATGACGACGCTTTTAACAATGGCAAAGTCGACCTCGCGAAGGAGGGCCTTTAGGACCATCTCGAAGAACTTGTTGACGTTTTCGCGGTGAATTTTGCCGTCGGAGCGCTTCTTGGGGATGTTGCGCTCGATCTTGGCGCGAAGAATGGTCATGTGGCCCGTGATGAGGCAGACGTGCGCGAGGCCCTGCTGCATGACAATGGCGGCCATTTGCGCCTGCTTGACGGGGTTGCAGGCGGTCTCGAGCCTCTCGAGGAAGATGGTGTCCCATCGCGTTTTGTAGATGGTGAAGTTCCGGTGTGGCTCGAGCTCGATCGTGTGGTACGCGTTCATTTTGACGTGCGGCGTCTCGGTCTGATTTCGCCCGCTTAGCCGGATCGCGCACTCCTCGGGGTCGAAGTCGACGCCCTCCACGCGGATGCTGAGCGTCAGGCGCACGCGCTGGGACGAGACCGCCGTCGTGCCCTCCTTGACCACCTTGCGGAAGGTCGTCGCCTTGACCAGGTCCCCGGTCGAGATCAGGTTGTACACGTGCCACATATCCTCGCCGTCGTCGGCGCACAGGACGACGGCGCCCTCGCCGTCCTTGGCGGAGACGTTCTTCTTGATGAGCCTCATCCCGGCACGCCGCCGCGCTCTCCGCGGCTCGCCGCCGCGCGCGCGCCCGGGCTGCCGGGGGTCGCCCGCGCCGCCGCGCTCTCCAGGGAGCGTACGTACCCGCGCAGGCGCCGGAGACGCGCGAAGCGGCGGCGTCGAGGTCCGGGACGGTGTCTGGGTCGGGTCGAGAGTAGTGCTGGCCGTAGACGCGATCTTCTTCAAGATCTCCCGCGTGCACGAAGGCTTCGATGGACGCGAGGATGATCATCGGGGCCCCGTCGCGGCGCGCCGTGCTGCAGCGGCGGCGCTTTTTTCGGAGGGCGCTTCCACGCCCGCGGTCGACGGACCATTCACTTTCGCAGCTTCATGGCCGTCATCCGAGGCGCCACGGCGCGACCCGGCGCGATCGTCGCGCCCGTGCTGCACTGCGCCGGCGTGACATCGCCTCAAGGCTCAATCAACCAATCCAGATTCGCTTTCAGCGCGGCGTGATGGCTTCGGCGGCCGCTGCACATACAAGGTGGTCCACACGCACGAACGTATGCACGAAGAAGCGCAGACGAAGACAAGTCAAGTTCGCATGCACAGACAGCGCATCATGGGAGAAGCTGTCGCGCAGGACCAGCGAAGCGGACTCGAGAGGACCTCCTCGAGAGACCGTTGTGGTTTGTTCGATCGTTCAACCAACCTGGGACGTATCAGATCATTGCCCGTAAAGAAAGTTGCCGGTCCAGAGACGGCGATCATTGTCGACCGAGCACATCCGTGTCCTGGCTTCATGGCTGGCCGTCATCAAATCCGTCATCATGATGATGATCATTTTCAGCCAGAGAGGACAAGATGATTGAAGCGGTGCGACGGTCGCGTGTTGTCAGCCAGCACGTGCATTCAGTGGCCGCGGCGGCGTCTGAACTGATGAGCGAGTTGATTATCGATTTGATACACATCATCATGCCACAGGCATAGGAGCTGGCGGCCTGGCATCTATATGCCTGCCTCGGAGCCTGCCAGGCCGGATCATGGGTCGATCATGGCCGTCACTCGAGACAAGACATTGAAGAAGTGGTCGTGGCCCACGATGAAGCTCAGGTTGTTGTGTCTGTCTGAAGGAGTCTGAAGGGTCCCCACCACATTTGGGAGCAGGAGATGGATTTCTTGCCGCCTTTCCTTGTGACCAACCTTCCCTAATTACTAATCATTTCCCTGTTCGCCCCGCCGTCTCGAGACATCGTCTCCAAACCGCAAACGACGACAACGACGACAACGACGACAACGACGACAGACGACGACGACGACGGCGACGAGCAGAAGCCAAGCTTGGCTTCCTGACGCGAACAGTTGCAGTGCTTGGATCATACGCACCAGGCTGTCAACAAGGCGACGTCCCTGCCAGGGCCGATCGCTACGCTACGTCCCTGCCAGGGCCGATTGCTTATCACCGGAGGCTAGCACCATCGACCGCCGGACTGTCATAGACCTGGCTTCGGCTTCGCGCCGGCCTGGAGGGAGAGGCGGAGCCGCGTGTGCGCGCACTGCGAGGCAGGCCATCTCATCTCATCTCATCTCATCTCATCTCATCTCATCTCATCTCATCTCATCTCATCTCATCTCATCTCATCTCGCAGTCGATTCTCGCAGTAGTCTCTGATCCTTCACGACTCGCGTACGCGGCCGTCGTCCTCGTCGCTGCGGACGCTCGCTGAGGATCAGCCGCCAGCCCGCCCGCCAGCCAGCCCGTCCGCCAGCCCGCCAGGAGAGGAGCAGCCGCGCGCCGCGCGGGCAGAAGATGACGGCGGACGGGACGTCGCCGCCGCTCCGCGTCGCCGTCGTGGGCACCGGGATCGCCGGCCTGAGCGCCGGCTGGCTGCTGGCCCGGGAGGGCGCCGAGGTGACGCTCTTCGAGAAGCTCGACGCCGTCGGCATGGACGCCCACTGCGTCACCGTGGAGAGGCAAGACGGCTCCCCCTTCACGCTCAACACGCCGCCGCGATCCTTCAGCCGCACCTACTACCCGAACCTCGTCGAGCTCTACAGGCTAAGCGGGGTCGAGACCGAACCCTGGAGCTGGTCCTGGGTGGTGCACAAGGCCGGCGCCGACAATCCAATCATACGCGTCGGCCGCAAGTTCCTCTTCGACTGGGCCATGCCCACCTACGTGGACATGCGCCACCCGTGGGAGACCCTCCGGCTCTGGCGCGACGGCATTCGCTTCTCCACGGCGTGCCAGAACCTCCTCGGAGACCCCAAGTTCGCCGAAATGACCGTGCGCGACTTCGTCTTCGATTTCCTCGAGCTCTCCGAGGCCTACGTGCAAATGGCTCTCCTCCCCACGCTCTCCATGGTCTGCACGTGCTCCTACGAGGCGTGCCTTGACTACCCGGCCGAGCTCGTCATGCAGTTCTACGGCCGCACGGCCACCTTTGGTCAGTACCGCACCAAGTACGGCACCCAAGACGCCGTGAAGAAGCTAACCGCCGAGGTGGCGAGGGTCCTCACCGGCGTCGCCGTTAAGAGCATCTCGCCGGGGCCGGACGGCCGGCCCGTCATCTCGTACTCGCACAATCAGCAAGAGCCCGGCACGGAGGAGACCTTTGACCACGTCATCATGGCCACGCAGGCAAATCACGGGCTCTACCTCATCCAGGACGGCAACGAGGAGCTCTCGCGAATCCTCAAGTCCTTCCAGCACGAAGAGAGCCAGGTAGTGATTCACCGCGATCCATGCGTCATGCCCAAGCACCGCGCGCACTGGGCGCCCATGAGCGTCGGGCTCTCAGGCCCCGAGCGCTCCAAGGATGCCTCCATGTTTACCATCTGGATGAATGATAGCTTCCCAGAGATCAAGGGCAACCTTTTCCAAACGTGGAATCCTGTCGTGGACATCGAGCCATCGTCGGTGGTCGACGAGCCCATCACATTCGAGCGCCCAATTATGCGCCTCGAAACGCGGGAGGCGCTTCGAGCGCTCGCCAAGCAGCAGGGCAAGAACGGGGTTTGGTTTTGCGGCGCCTGGAATGCCTGGCGCATCCCGCTCCAGGAGAGCGGCGTGCAGTCGGCCCTGGCAGTCGCGCGCTCCATTCTCGGGCGCAAGCCAGTCTCAGAGGCCTCCTGGGTCATGCCCGAAGATGATGTCAAGCTCAACAAAGAGGCGCGCGACGCCGAGGCGCTCCTCCCCGCAATGCGCGCCAGCGCGGCCCTCGCCGTGCTGGCGACCTTTGCCTCGGTGGCCTTTGCCTTTCATCGTCGCCAAGGCCCCGCGCTCGGGCCCTCGAGCGCACTCGTCTAGGCTAGGCCCCGCGCGAGCCGTGCTGGCGACCTTTGTCTCGGTGGTCCTTGTCTTTCATCGTCGCCAAGGCCCCGCGATCGGGCCCTCGAGCGCACTCGTCTAGGCCCCGCGCTCGCGCACTCGTCGTCGAGAAAGAAATAAGGGGTCTAGACTTTCCGGGCGCCGCGGTCCCAGCGTACGTACATAGCAAGCAACCTGTAGTGATCGACCAGCATATCGACGGCCATGCGCGCCCGGGCTAGCCCTGGAGGATTCTAAGAGGGACAAAAGAGCCTGGATAATTTTTGTTGATCTCTATCATTGCTCACAGCAGAAGTCTGATCATGGGTCGCAGCCAGCAATAGGCCTAGCTAGACAGACACATCTGAGCAGAGGGCCAGAGGCCATGCAGGCAATTTTATCAATCCTCACCGCGGAAGGCAGTGGTGTGCTGCGACGGGTTGGTGATCATCGGCAATGTCAATCCTACGTGCATGGGTCGCAGAGGCCGTCTTTAATCGACGGTGGGGCAGTTCCAGAGCCCGTCGCCCAGGCTGTGCAGGATCTCAACGCCGACCCCGGCATTCGTGGACCTGATCTCGGCCGCCGAGAGCTTGGAAATACCCACGGCGAACGGCAGCTCCTTGCCCTCGGCCATGATTTGCACCGGCGTGTCTGCGGGAAAGTCCTCGAGCTTGTCCTGGCGAATCCCCGGGCACATGAGGTCCGCGCCGCCAATGAGCGGCTTGATGGCGCCGGCATCGACCCAGACCTTGGTCATAAAGTCGCCCGCCTTGTACAGTAACCTCAGCGTTGGGTACTGCGGGCCCTCGCGGTGGTTGAAAAAGAGAACCTCCTTCGATTCCCCCGAAACGACGAGGTTGACGTGATCCTGACTGCGTGCGCGTGCATCGTGCCGCCGCGAGAATCGGTCGTCGGCCCCAGCAAGATATTAGTTCTTTCTCCACCTCCTCCTCCTCCTGCTCCTCCTCCTGCTTTTTGGAATGCGACTTACCATTTCGCGACGAGCACCTGCGACTTCTTCGGCAAGAGCTCCTCGAGCGCCTCCGCCTTGAGCTCCGGGTACTGGTCCGCGATGTTCTTCGTCAGGCCGCGCTGGACGGACGACTTGACGGGCGTGTTCGTCGAGATCTGCTCGCTTGCCACGAACTTGCGGAACATCCTGCCTGGCTGCCCGCCTGGCTGCCTGCCTGCGCGCCTGCGCGCCTGCCTGCGCCTGCCTGCCTGCGCGCCTTGCTTGCACGCCTGCGCCGCGCCCGATATGATAGTTGGCTGATTGAGGTAGAGGTAGAGAGATTTTTGCAGGCCCGACGAGGTCAGTGTTGGTGCGAGTCATACGGGACTACGTTGAAACTTACTTGCCCTGGAGGCGATTCGTCAGCAGTTGGGTGATTGGTCATCACGTGCAGACTCGGTACAGTACCAATTGGTATCGATACTCGCACGGTCGTTTACCCGAGTGATGGCGACCTCCTATGGTTTCCTTCGGCGTGATGTCACAGTGCTGTGAAAGAGGCGGAAAGTGGGCTAAACCATGCCCGGCAATGCCGGGCGCGCCGGGCAGTGCAGATGCGCGTTAGCGAGCGAGCGAGTGGAGCGGAGCGGCGGCGCGCGGGGCGGTCGTCCGTCGGTGGCGGGGCGGATGCGGAGGCGGCGTCGGGTGCAGACGCCGCTCGACGCCCGGACCGTCTCGCGCCCCAGGCCGAGGATAGGGCGTCCGTCGGGGCGGGCGCCGCGCAGGCCAGAGGCCGAGGTCGGAGCGGCGGAGGTGGCGTCGGGTGTAGAAGCCGCCCCTCAGGCTCGACGCCGGGTCCGCCCCGAATAGGCTGTTAGAAGAAGCGGCATGGAGGCACGGAGCGAGGGGATCCGAGTCCGCCGTGGCGTTTGGGCGGGGCGCGGTCCCTGTTCCATCTGGGACCGCGGTGGTGAGGGTGCTTTCCCCCCAAGGTCATGTCCGGTCGCCCCCGGTCCAGAAGGGCGGCGCGGCTATAGTTGGCGGCGAGGCACTCACAGTCGGGATACTAGATTTTCCGGGCCCCCGATCTGCGGGCCCCCGATTTTCGGGTGCCCTGTCGGCACGGCAAAAATCTTGCCCCAAACTTTCTTTCGCGCGCGCCGGCCGGCCGGCGACCTCGACGACGAGGACGACGAGGAGGGCGAGCACGCGATGTACTGGTACGAGGTGGGATGCGACATGGACGTCCGCATGGCGGGCGACGTCCCGAGCTGCATCGCCTTTGGCGCGGTCCACGAGGCCCTCATGGTGGGCTGGTCGAGCGGCATGATCAGCGTGTACGACGCGTCGGCGCTGGGCTCTGCGTGGAGCAGCTTCAAGGCGCATCCCTCGGCCGTGCGCCAGCTCACTAGCCTCGGCATGGCCGGAACCCTGTCCGTGAGCGCGACGCACATTTGCATGCACGGCCTCGCCGGCGCGCCGTACGTGAGCGCGCAGCTGCTTCACTCCACCAGAGAGGGCCGCGAGCTCACCAGCGTGCTGGCGCTCGACACGTCCCGCTTCGTGGTCGGCTGCAACGCCCCCAACAACGGAAGCAGCCTCTACGAGCTCGACCTCTCGCGCATCGAGTCCCAGTACCTCCACAAATTCCGCGGGGCCGTCTACGACCACGGCGTCGACATCATGTGCCGCACGCCGCAGGGCTCGATCGTCTGCGGCGGCGGCACCGGCGACACGTCCGGCGAGGAGACCCGCGGCAAGATCGGCCTCGTCGACCTGCGCGCCGGCACCAAGGCCGGCAACCTGCTCGCCGCCCACAGTGGCGGCATCACCGACATGGATGTATACGAGAACAAGCTGCTCACCTGCGGCCTTGGCCCCAACGGCATGACGGACCGCTTTGTAAAGATGTTCGACGTGCGCATGCTCGCGCGCCCTGCCGGGGCTCTCCAGGTCACTTCGCGCTTCGTGCGTTTTCTCACGCCGAGCGAGGACGTGCCCGCGCCTGGCCGCGCCCTCTTTGTCGGTGAAATGGGCAACCTATGCGCCTACGCCGACGTACACGAGGCCGTCGCCTCGGCGCACATGGAGCAGACGGACCAGCTCCACTCCCTCCAGGGCATCGTCACCGGGATGGGCGTCAGCCCGGTCGGCCGCGCCGCCGCCATCTGCGACGCCGCCGGATGTATCCACCTCTGGACCGACGACGAGGCCTGGGCCCACGAGGCGCGCCCGAACATTAATGTCTTTTCCGAACCCCTCGAGGACGTCCCGCCGCCGTCTTTCGCGGCTTCGGACAAGCGCATGGACAATCTCCAGTTCTGGGACGAGGCGAACTTTGACCTCGTTGCGCAGTCGATGCTCTCCAGCTGCGATGTCGACGACGTGGTCGCGGCGGGCCACGAGCTCTGCAGCGACCTCACGCCGCTCTTTATGGAGAAGCCGCCCACCGAGAAGACCCCGCGCGAGATCCACCCCGACCTCTTGGAGCGCGCGCAGACGCGCGAGGGCTTTCCGGGCCAGTTCATCGAGACTACCTCGGACGAGTTCCCCGTGCCGCAGTCGCTCGTCTTCGGCAAGGCGACCTCGCGCCGGGCCTATCTGCACCTGCACGACGACCACCACCACGGCGGCGGCGGCGACCCCGATGCTCTTTCGCCCCCGACCTCGCCCGGCGGCCGCACCAGCCGCCACGGCACGCCCAGCCGATCGCACGACGCGCGCAGGGGCAGAGGCCGAGGGAACGGCGGTTTTGCCGGCGGCGGCGGCAAAATTCGTTTCGGCAAAGCAGGCGGACCCGAGACAGACGGAGTCGAGCGTGGCGGCGGCGGCGGCGGCGGCAGTGACGACGGCGCCGTCTCCATCCCTGAACACTTTGTCAAGCCTCGCATCGTGCTCAGCCGCGTCGGCCCAACGCAAGTGGACTATGCCGAGTTCAACCTCACCGCCTTTGCCGGCCTCGAGGGCAAACTCCCAAACAGCTACGCCAACTCGCTCATCCAGGTGTTTTACTTTACACCCGAGCTCCGGGGTCTCGTGCTGCCCTACGTGAGCGCAGACCCCAAGTGTCTGGCCACCGAGGCCGGCTTCCTCTTCCACATGCTCGACCAAGCGCAGCATGTCCCGCCCCACGACCGCGTGTGCGAGGCGCGAAACTTCTTGCGTGCCTTCAGGCTCGCGCCAGACGTCCAGGCTTTTGGGCTCCTCGAACCTAGCCCACTCGAGGCGGACCAGCGCACCGCCGCCTGCGCGCGCTTCATGCTCGAGCAATTCAGCCGCAGCCACCACGCGCTCAAGGACGCCATCAGGCAGACCTTTGGCGTGCGCGTGGTGACGCGGGAGAAGTGGCTCGTCCAGGGCCTCGACGACTCGCAGCTCAACAGCCACTCGCTGGCTGTCGACATCGCCTATCCGAGCGAGCTCAGCAAGGCCGTGGCCACGAACCGCGAACTGCCCAGCATGTCTTTTATCAGTCTCCTCCGCAATACCTTTAACCAGAGCAACAAGACCCGGCTCTGGTCCAAGCAGAAGGGCGATCAGATCCCTGTCGTGCAGTCGCGGACCGCGACGGGCTTCTCTGACGTCCTTATTCTCAACGCCGCCTCGCACGAGAACAGGGCCGTGTATCTGCCCCTCTTCCGCCGAAAGACCAAGTCGAAAGGCTCCTTTGTCAAGACGGCCTTTCGCGTCAGCCCCGCCAGCGGCGACACCACGGTCGTGGAGGCCGTCGACGCCGCCGCTGCAGACAACAAGGGGGGCGGTGGCGGCGGCGGCGGCCAGATCTACGATCTCGTCGCGGTCGTCTCGCACATCTCGCCCTCAAATCACATTGTCGCCCACATTAAGATCCCCCCCTCTTACGCGCAGCGCGCCGGCTCGCACAAGGACGCGGGCCAGTGGATGCTCTTTAACGACTTCAGAGTGGACCGCGTTTTGGATGTGGCCAGCGTCGTCGACTTTTCGGATCCTTCGCGAAACCCGTGCCTCTTCATCTACCGGCGGCGGCGGCCCGAAGACGCCAAGCCGCCCGCGCTGCCGCGTGTGGAGACCACCCTTTCCGACAAGGAGGTCTTCCACGCCCCCTCGGTGAGCTCGGCCCCTGGATCGCGGTCCTTTGTACAGCTCGACCTCGACAAACTTCCGCGCGAGGGCGACCTCGTCGCCATTGATTGCGAAATGGTGGCCCTCTCCACCGAGGAGTTCTACACCAACAGCGAGGGCCGCAAGGTGGTGACCCAAGAGCCTCAGCTCAGCCTGGCGCGCGTCTCGTGCACGCGCGAGGACGAGAGGGTTTTCATCGACGACTACATTCGCACGCCCGACGAGGTCGTCGACTACCTCACGCGCTTTTCGGGACTCGTCCCGGGAGACTTGGACCCCGCGCTCTCCAAACACCATCTCGTGCCGCTGCGCATCGCCTACCTCAAGCTGCGTCGTCTCGTCGACCGCGGCTGCATCTTTGTAGGCCATGGTCTGCGCCAGGACTTCCACATCATCAACATTTTCGTCCCGCCCGAGCAAATCCGAGACACCGTCCACCTCTTTCGTATCCCGGACAACCGCATGCTCTCGCTTTCCTTTCTATCCTCGGTGGTTCTGCAGCAGGAGATCCAGGGAAAGACCCACGACTCTATTGAGGACGCTCTGATGGCGCTCCGGCTCTTCAAGGTCTACAACAAGGAAAAGGCCAACAATACGCTCCAGGAAACCCTCACCATGATTTATTACCAAGGCCGCAAGCGGAATTTTAGATAGACGTATAATCCGAAGGAAAGATGCCGAAGGCTTCTGCCTCCAATCCGAGCAGGTCTTGCTCTCGGTCGCGACGCGAAGACCAGTGACAATTGCGTGACACGGAATGGCGCGGGCGCGTATGATTCGTGCTAGGGAACTTATTGCGCAGATGTAGCACAAGCGGAAGATGACCCGGAGGAAAATAGGCGTGACGCGCTAAGGCAAGGCATGCCAAGACGTGAAGGGTTGCGTTGCTAGCGCGTCATTCCATGAAGCGACACGGCGTACCACGGTCGCAGTGGCGGCGCGTCGAGAGAATTTATCACGCTTCCGAAAGAAATTCGCCTCCTCCTGGCGTCAGTCCGAATCCGTCGAGTTTGACTCGCCAGCGCGCCAGAGAGCTCGTGCCTGCGAGAGATGCTGGGCGTGCTCCTCACTGCGAGGTGGCTTGCCAGCGCGCCAAGAGCTCGTGCCTGCGAGAGATGCGCGCAAGCTGAGCGTGCTCCTCGTGCTCGGAATGAGACCTGCTCCTCGACGTCGGCGACCTCGGAGAAGACGACGAAACCGGCGCTCGTGGTTCGTGGTGGACCGTCGCACGCAGAGATGTCAACTCGCGCTGCAAGGCGTCTACCTGCGCAGTCAGGTCTTCATTGTGCTCTTGCACAACTTTCGTCCTGGCCTCGAGAGAATGTTTCTCCTCGTTGGCTGCATGGAGCCGGGCGGTGCGATCAGCCAGCTCGCGCTCGCAGTGCGCGAGGTGACCAATGACCCGTGTGCAAAGTTTCATGAGCTCCATCTCACGCGACGCTGCGGCGCTTTCGTTGGCACCATCTGCAGAAGAAAAGTGGGGCGGCGACGTGGGCCCGCGGCCCGTTGCTGCCTCGTAGCGGCTGACCTGAGTCGTGAGCTCTTTGTATGCTGCGTCAAGCTGCGCGCGCTTCACGGAGTCCTCCTCGTTGGCGCCCGCACGCGAGTCTTGACCAGACGCCCGGTGCGTTGCATCATCGGCGCCATCCTGATCCGAAGCGTCCTGAGAGTGCGCGTCCGGGTCGTTTTCGAGAGCACCTGGCTCGTCGAGTGAGACCGGGGCCGTTGCAGGATGTCGAATGAGCCACGGCGGCGAAAGGACCGCGCTCAGGGTCGACTCCTGCTCCTCGATGGATATACCTTCTTTCTCAAGGCGCTTTCGCGCGCTGCGGTCAAATCGAGACAAGTGCGTGAGTTTGTGGTGCTTGCGGGCTTCCTCGTCTAGCTTGAACTTGGTCAGATCGTGTATTGTGCTGTCCCACGCAGGTCGCTCTTGGACCCGTGCGTTGGCGGCGGGCTGCGGCGTGTTTTCCTTGCGCCGGCGTGATGCGGACTTTGGCCCCGCGGCGGGGCGCCCCCTCCGCGGCGTCGCGCCCGCGCTGCGCGGTCTCCGCGCGGAAGCGGCTGCAGGTCGACTGCGGCCGCTCTTGTCCGCCGAGCGGCTTACGCCGTGCCTCACGACTGCGCTGCCACGCGCCGCCTTGGCCGCGGACCCGGTCGGCAGGCGCCGCGGAGACCCGAGCCCCTTGCCGCTTTTGCTCGCGGACAGGGACCGCAAAAGGTGGCTCCCGGCCTCCTGGGAGAGCTGAAAGGCCCCGCGCCCGTCGCGAGCCTCCGCCTCGTCGGCCTCGTCCGCCGCGGCCGCCGGTCGGCCGCTGTATTGTGCCATCATCGTGGGCCCGGGCGGTGGGGATCCCGGCTCGTACGAGGGGCTCAGGTCGAAGCGGAGCCGCCTCTGCGGACCCCGCTGCGCTGCAGAGGCCTGGCCGGCGCTCGGCGTCGCGCTCGCCCCGGACTCCGGCAGCAGCAGCGGCGCGGGCGCCGCGCCGTCGTCGTTGTCGTCGTCGTTATCGTCGTCGTCGTTATCGTCGTCGTCGTTATCGTCGTCGTTGTCCGCGACGCCCGAGACGAGCTCCCGCGCAAGCTGCCGCTGCAGGTCGCCGGCCGCGCGCCACGCCTGCGCCGTGCCGCCGAGCGCGTCCCGCGCCTGCTGCAGGCCCGCGCTGCGCAGGGGCCCGCGCAGGCGCGCCAGGCCGGCGCCGTCGT
>KQ758885.1:5187-18583 GCA_001462505.1 Aurantiochytrium sp. T66 | reverse complement strand
GCGCGCACCGCTCCCGCGCGCGCTGCGCGATCCTTTTTCGAGCGAGGGTTCGAACGCGGAAGAGGGAGAAGAAGATGCACGACGACGACGAGGAGGACGAGGAGGACGAGGAGGACGACGGGGACGAGGAGAAGGAGAAGGGAGAGGCGGAGCAAGAGGAGAAGGAGGAGAACGCTCGCGAGGCTGGAAATCTTGGAGCGGAAAGGCAGCGGCAGAGGTGCACGAGGGATCCACGCCCGAAGCACACGCACGTTGTGTTGACTGCTCTCGGGCGGGCAAGCATGTGTTGCGTTTGCACGCTCGAGCGTGACTTGATGTTTCTGATCGTCCCTGGAAGGGGCGCATAGTCGATTATGAGCGACTGACTAACTTTCTGCTGGTGCTTGCGCTCTGGTTCGTGCTTGAAGACTCGCAGGTTGACCCGCCCCGACAGACAGATTTAAAGAAGGACCGACACACGAACGATGCAAAACATCAAGTGTGTCGTCGTTGGCGATGGTGCCGTAGGCAAGACGTGTCTGCTCATCTCGTACACGACCAACGCCTTCCCTGGCGAGTACATCCCGACTGTGTTTGACAACTACAGCGCCAATGTCATGGTCGATGGCAAGCCCATCAACCTCGGTCTCTGGGATACCGCCGGTCAGGAGGACTACGACCGCTTGCGGCCGCTCAGCTACCCGCAGACGGACGTCTTCCTTATTTGCTTCTCCATCATCAGCCCATCCTCGTTCGAAAACGTCAAGACCAAGTGGCGGCCCGAAATTGCACATCACGCGACCAACGTCCCATTCATCCTTGTCGGCACCAAACTCGACTTGCGCGACGATCCGGACACCATCAACAGGCTCAAGTCCATGGGCCAGGCTCCCATCCGGGACGACCAGGGCTACCAGCTCGCCAAGGAGATCGGCGCATACAAGTATCTCGAGTAAGTTCACCCGCGCCCGCGAAACCGCGCCCTGCAATAGCACCCGCACGCATGGAGGCTTTGACTGACCCTTTTTTTATCCCGCTTCCTCACTCCACAGGTGCTCCGCATTGACGCAGGCCGGCCTCAAGGCCGTCTTTGACGAGGCGATCCGCTGCGTCATCCTGACGCAGACCACCAAGCCCAAAAAGGATAGCAAGTGCGTCGTCTTGTGAAAAAATACTGCGTAATGCAATTGTCTGAAATTTCCCCTCACTACCATCACCACTACCGCCCCACCCCGCCCGCGGATTGTCTGTTTTTGTGCTTGTCCAAACCAATCTTGAAACACCCCCAAGGTGATTATGATGCAGAGGCCATCTTATTCGTGGTCTCGGTGGGCACGGGCTAACGCCGTTCTCTGCCCACGAGGCTGGCGTGGCGCAGCGATTTTTTCACCTCTCAAATCTAAATTTCACCATTCGGTAGGGTCACAGCTAGTCTGGCAGCCGCCCTGGACTCGGACTCTTGAACGCGGACTCGGTCATATTTCAACGGATGCATGTGCTTCTGGCCGTGCGTGGTACGTACCACGGAAAACGCCTGCCGTGGCCTTGGCGTACTTCCAGCACCTGGTTCTCCCGGGGAAGGTTTGGTCCGGGCAGGAGCCGCAGGACTGCATGGCAGTGCATGCCCACTCGGTCGACAGAATTCAGGCCGTTCGTTTCTCGATAAAGTAGGCTTTCTCCAAAAACTTCCTGGCGGGTCTTCGTGCTTCCCGATAAGCTGCAGTGACGGCGGCTAGGCTAAGCTAGGACTCCCTTGGGCCTCCGTCAGCAGTCAGTTGAAACTGTCTGCCTCTTGATTGAAGGTGGACGGCTAGCCGTTCGCCGTTCACTTGCGACAACTCGGGGCTGCAGGGATCTCGGGAAAGTGACCCGGCACTTGCTAGATGATATAGGCCGGAATGTCGCATGGGATGTCGCGTTTAGATGGTGCGCGGGCAGGACTCTCGTGTCGACTGCACGGGGTAAGCTCAGACCTTGAAAAACTAGTTCCCCGGGATCGATATGTGAACAAGCGCCGCAAGAAACTGCAAGTAAGATCAAAGACTCGTTGCAAACATGCGCACACCGTGACACTGGCATGGACGACGATGTTCGGGGCCGTTGCGGTATATGTTTGTGAGAATGCACGTCTTGCCGAGCTTACGGAGGGCCGCTACTTACAACATCTCCTTTTGCAGACTTGTTGACGGTCGACGCCTAGGTTGTCCCGCATAACCGTACCAAATCGAGTCAAAATTTCCCAAGAGGCGCATAGCGCCTGGGGCGCAGACTCTAATCGCCAGCTCGACGGGCCGAGCTGGCGTAGCTGGCGCCGCCGACGCCGCCGCCGCGACCGGCACGACTGTGCCTCAGCGCTCCAAGTCAAGGTGGAACCAAGCCGGCGGCCACTCAGCCTTAAGGGGTTTGCCCTGGCCGCCTGGGGAAACGGTGGCAAGAAAATATGGACGTCCACGGCGCCACCGGGCACAAGGAGCATGTCAGCATCATTGAGAAGACGCGGCGCGTTGTGTACGGAGGTCTGTACCAGATCAACCAAAACATCACCACCGCTGAGCGCTTCTTCTACCTGAGCACCGCCATCACCACCCTTCAGATGCTGTACTTCGCGGTGTCTATCCAAACCGCTTCCAATTCGCATCACATCCTCGTTGACGTCATCGAGCCCGCACTTCGCGTGGTGTCGTTTGGGTTTCTGCCCCTTTCCAGCGACTTCGCCATGTTTAGTCTCATGGTCACCGCGGGCGTGTCCGTCATCGTCATGGTCGTTGGCGTTGGCCTCATGGGTGTCGAGGACATGAACAGCACCTCGAGGTACTCGTTCGTGGCCCCAGCCGTCGACTTCGTCTTCAAAGTGAACCAGACCGTGCTCCAAATCCCGATCATCACCGTTCTCCTTCGCCTGCTGCGCTGCGACGTCACGTACTCATCCGCAGTGATCACCTGCGAAGGTTCGGGCTATGTGATCGCGCAGAGCACCGCCTGCGTGCTCCTTGCGTTCCACATCATTGCGACCTCAATCTACGCACTGGTGGTCTTCCACCAGAGCCCGTACACGCTCAAGGGTCGCAACAACAAGCTTTTGGCAATGCCCCACGGCCGCATCGAGTGCCTTGCCACCTTCACGCGCGCCGTGTGCTGCATTTTCTATATGCTCTTGCTGCCCCGAGCGACCTCCATTCAGTCAAACGTGACCAAGGCGGCCTCGAACCCGCTCGCCGCCATCGTCCTCGTGAGCGGCCTCGTCATGATGTCTGGGTATTGGTACTTTCTTCCCTTTTACAATATCAAGTGGAACGTCTTCGCCACCGCGAGCAACGCCCTCGTGGCGTGGGGCGGAGTTTGCGCGTTTGTGGCCAACGCGGTCACCGATGCGCACGACAAGAGCACCTTTCTGCTCTTTGTCGTGCCAACGGCCTTTGTCATCACCTCCGTCGTGGCGCTCGTCCACCACCGCGTCGAAAAGCTCAAAGCCTCGTCCGAAAACCTCTTCGCGCAAAGCCCGTATCTGCTCGAGGCGCGCTTGCGCCTCATTCATCAAAAGGCGCAGGCGGAGGAGGAATTCGCGTTCGCGGGGGACGCCGAAAAGGCCTACCGTCGCGCGCTGGACGCCATGCCGGACAATCCGTACATGAGCCTCTACGTCAGCCTTCTCGCCTCGAGCGCCGGCAATCGCATCATCTTCGCGCTCAACCTGCTCACGCGCGTGCGCCAGGCGCAGCTCCCCTTCGATCTTGATTTTACGCTCTTTTGCCACAACAAGCGCAACGCCGAGTCGCAGACCTTTTCGTCGGGGTCGGTGTCCTTCGTGCAGCTCGACCAGCACCTCGCCGAGGCGCGCAAGTCGCTCATCACGACACTCCGCTACACGACGAGCTTTTGGAAAAAGATCACGCACGGCAACTGTACTCTCAACCAGATTCTGCAGCAGGGCGCCAAGGTACACGAGGAATCCTCCAAGTGTCGGTATCACCTGACGCGGCTGCGCAAGCTCTCTCGCTCGAACAGGGAAGGCCTGCGTCTGTACGCGCTCTACTACTACTACGTCATGAACGACCGCGAATCGGCGCTCTCGCTTGAACGCGAGCTCTCGTCGACCAACAACTACGACGAGGGCCACGGCTCCGCGGTGGCCACCATTAGCGGAAATTCGGCCACGCTGGGCCAGGTCCTCGAGGTCTCCGATGCGATGTGCAGTCTCTTTGGCTTCTCCAAGAATGAAATCATTGGCAGGAACGTGAGCATCCTCTGCCCTTCGCCGTTTGCCGAGATGCACGACCTCTTCCTCAAGCAGTTCATCACCACCGACAGCGAATTCGCCACGCAGACGCGACGCATCTTTGGCATGCACGGAAAGGGCTACATCATGGCCACCGAATTCGAGGTTACGCCCAGCACGAACACCAACAGCGAGCTCATCCTCATCGGTCGCTTCAAGCGCGTTCCGCAGCCTGCCGGCCAGCATATTCTCATGGTCGATGCCAAGACGGGCTTTGTGACCTCCTTTACGCAAAACGCGTGCGAGGCCGTCGGCTTTGACGAGAGCGACGTCTTCGCAATGAATCTCCACATCTCCGACTTGCTCATCGACTTCTTCGACGACGATGACAACTCGGTGCAGTACCGCAAGGAGCGCGAGGTCACCCTCAACGCGCAGGCTTTCAAGGTGAGCGCGCGCCTCATCGAGTATCAGAACAAGGTGGACTCGAGCGTCAACTTCCACGTGTCCATCTACATGGTCACCTTTCACGCCATCACGGACCAGCAGCTCTTCGGCCACGCTTCCGTCGCAGGGCGCAGCCGGCTGCAAGCGCCCTCGGTCGCCAACAGCAAGAAGGGGGCCGGCGGCGGCAAGATGTCTACGTTGTTGAGCGAGGACGACGGCGGCCACAGTAGTGCCTTTGAGAGGTCTGACGATGACGACAACGATGACGATGACGAAGATGCCAGCTCGGAGGTCAGCGAGGAGATGGCCGCGCCTCATCGGCCATCCAGCAACGCCAACAATGACAACTCAGGCAAGTTCTCCGCCGTTTCTGGAGAGTCCGACAAGCGCAAACGGAAGGGCGCGGCCAAGGGGATATCTGGCAGCGAGAGCGTCAGCTCCTACTCGAGCTCGCGCCACGGGCGCGGCGGACGCGGCCAACGCACGCGCACCGGTACGGAGAGCCTGGGAGGAAGCTCGAGTGCATTTATTGTCGGCAAGGGGCTGGAGATCTCCCAGGTGCATCGCCGCGTCATGCGCAAGCTGCAGCGCAAAGACCCGAACTTGCAGCGCTTTGGCCGCCTCGCGCGCCGCTTCGTGATCTTCTTTACCCTTTTCGCCATCGCCATCGCCGTGACCAAACTGCGCATTGCGGCTTCTTACGGGGAGCTCTCCAAGATGGTGGAGCACGCTCACTACGCGCGGCACCTGGTCGCGGTCAGTGGTCTCACCGTGCTCATGAGCATCTTTCCGTCCATCACCGTGGGCAGCGAGACCTACGAGCGTATGCCGGTCGACGAGTCCGCTCTTCTGCTCGGTTTCGCAGAAGAACTCAAGTCTGATCACCACGATTTGGTGGTCGCGGTCGACAGAATCTCAAGCGCGACGCTTTCGGGCCTCATGAACAACCCCGCAGTTTACAGCACCATCGATGCCGTTTACTACCGGAACTTGAGCTTTCACGTTGCCCTGCTCGAGCTGGTCTCACACGTAAACAATCACGTCGAAGAGGATCAGCTCGAGTGCAAGGACTCGTGCCAGTTCATTCTCAACAACAGCCCCTTTGAGATGTCCGAGACACTCGCGAGGCTCGCGCACCAATTTAGAGAGGAGTCGTACGCAAAGCTTGACTTGCTGCAGCTCGTGGAAGACGCGCTCATCATTAGCGTGGCTGTGCTCTTGCTCACATACTTTGTCAAGGGATACCTGCCCATGTTCCTCAGCAATGACCGCCGCAAGAAGCACGTGGGGAAAGCTTTTCTGGCTATTCCGGAGGACATCTGCAAGAGACTGCTGAGTAGGACGGAGCGGCGCCTGCAGCAGTTGCAGACGCAGCAGGACGCCAATGTATCGGCCATCAACGAGGACGATCCAGACATGGAGGATGTCGACTCTGCTGCCGGCCTTATCGCGGCCGAGTCTGCAGACACCGAAGATCAGGTCGATGCAGAAGGCGCCGGTCGCAACGCTGAAGACGCGGACAACGCCGACCCCGAGGAGCCAAAAGATCCGCAGCAAGCCAAGCACCCCCAGTCGAGGTCTCCGGCGGCTGTCGCCCCGTTGCGCTTGCCGGCCATGGCCATGAAAACGAAACCAAAGGGGTTCAACTCCGTCAAGGTGGCACCTGCGCGCGTATCCAAGGGCGGGGCGCCCGAGAAGCGGCTCATCAAGAATGAGTCCCTCATAGTCCGGGTGCTGCGGACCGTCTTTCTGAACTTTCACATTGGGATCTCGTTCTGGACCGTGGTCGCCTACTATACCTTCGACTACATACATCAAGCGGATGCTCAAGACAGCATGAAAAGCAAAGGCGCAGTCGTTTACGCAGCAGGTCTACAGGCAGCCACTGCGAGCCTGCTGCACTTTTGGGCCGTGCATCCGGCCCAAGTTCTACCGTGGGAGCGCATGGATACGAACGCGGGACGTGTCGCGCGGATGAAAACTCTATACAGCCAGGTGCTCGACGTTGATTACGCTTTGCGCTACGGCAACGAGGACTCTTTCCTGCCGCCGTTTACGTACACTAGTGGCGTACAGTTCGAGCTCTTCTTTGAGAACTCGTGCGATACCTCGTGCGAGGACTTTCTGGCCAGATTTACGGATGCTAATGAGACATACTCCGGGCTCGAGCATCTCCGCCACGGTCTGGCGCTTACTTTCGACCACTGGCTGCTCAGCATCAAGGCTATCATTGAGGCAGAAGAAGCGTACATTGCTTCCGGACTTCAGAGTGATCTCGATGCGGTCAATGAGGAGAAACTGGCACTTTTGAATCTCGACCCGCACCTGATTATCTCGACCAAAAGTTTCGACTCCATGCACAACTACTACAATGAGGAGTTGGAGACCCTTGCACATGAGAAAAAACTCAAGGTCCTCGCCACGGTCGTGCTCATCGCCGCCCTGATCATCAGCCACCTCCTCTCGCTCAGCGCCTTTACCAAGCTGGACCAGGACCTGAAGAAGGCGCAGGCCGCGCTTTTGCTGCTCCCGCTCGAGACATTTGCCAAGGTCCCTGCGCTTATCCGTCTCCTCAACGAAGAGTAGCCGCGCAAAGCTCGAACTCAGAGACCAATCAATCACCTCTAGGTAGACCTAGATCACGAAACGTTTTGATAAGCTTTCAGGATGCCAATCGGGTTGGGGGGTTCTGAGATCTGGAGTCTGGACGTCCTGGGTATTGTCTTTCACGTAGAATTCGGAGTTCACGCGAATTCATGCCCTCCGGAGGATGATAATGATGAGACCTTTCTTCGCTTGTGCGCGTGCTTGTTGGCCTTCGTCTTGGCCACCTCCCTCGCTACGCCAAGCTCTCTGTGCCTAGATCGGCCCGCTTCGCGCTTCCACGCAAGGGTCTGATCATCACGATCATGTCCAAGCGGCTACCAGAACGTTGCCCAACATACGTACATCATCGCGGCGAGGACAATGTCCTCGCGTCGTCGTGGTCCTGCTGCTGCTTCTGCAATTGCTGCAATTGCTGCAGCTGGTGCTGGGGCTGGTGCTGCTGGTGCTGCTGATGACGATGATGATGTTCACGACCCCAATAAAGTCACAGGCTGCCAATGGTATTTCTGCAGCGTCGAGACCGCCGCTCGACGGCGCACTGCAGACGGGCTGGGAGCCCTTGGAGAAGGTCGAGCTCCGCGCCTGCAGCGTCGGCCTGCAGGTTGGTTGTATCGTCGGCGATGCCCTTCGGCGACGACGCAGCGGTTCAAGTTCGCAGGACAATCCCGCAATTGGTCGATCCGAGCCCCTCGCGGCCGGCCGGCGCGTCGCCCGCGGCGATGGCGCAGGGCAGCCTCCGCGAGCAGCAGCAGCAGCAGCAGCAGCAGCAGCGGCTTGCGCGGCAGCAGCAGCAGCTTGCGCGGCATGCGCGGGGCCGGCGCGGCCGCGGCCTCTCGGCGCTCTTCGCGGCCGCGCTGGGCGCCCTGCTGGTGGTCAGGCTCGGCGCCCTCGGGCTCCTCGAGAGCCCGCGGGCGGCGGCGGCGTGGAAGCGCTTCGAGGCGTCGTCGCCGCCAGCGCTCAAGTCGCTCAAGCTGCCGCCGCAGGAAAGGCGACGCGAGGCCGTCGACAACTTGCGCGGCAACGTCCTCGACGACGCGGAGGCCGAGACCAAGGGCGACGACGTCGAAGCAGACGCAGACGCAGACGGTCATGAACCGGAGGGTCCAGAACCGGACGGTCATGAACCGGAGGGTCCAGAACCGGACGCTCATGAACCGGATAATGAACCGGGCTCCCTGTCGGGCCAGCTGCTCAAGACGGCAGTCGCAGCAAATGCTGGCCCAGCACAGGAGGGCCATGGCGCAGGCGACTTTTTGGATTTCCTTGGCTCCTTCGAGCCCGTGGCCGTGGCCCACCCGCATCCGCTGCTCAAGGCGGAGCCCTTTCGGAGCAACGCCTTTACCAAACGGCGGGCCGAAGCCTTTAGCAACATTCTGGAGGAGGCGATGCAACTCGTGAGCGGGTACTACGAGTCAACCAAGAACATTAAGGCGTGGGAAGCGCCGTTTGGATTCGCCTCCATGTCTCGGCCGCCTCGCGTCCTGTTCTTCGAGGGGTACTGGTGGCTGGCCGGCAACGATGGGAGGGCCGGGCAGACCCTGGGCGACATCACGATCTGGGTCGACTATTACCTGGCCATGGAAAAACTCGGCGCCGAGATCGAGGGATTTCCCAAGCGCGCGTCGGAGTATCCAAAATCTAGGGCAGAGCGCAAAGCGTACTATGAGTCCTTCGACATGATCCTCTGCGACTATGATGCTGTCGATCACCTCAAGCGGCGGGTCTTCAAGAATGGCCGCAAGGATTACGAGGACTTTGTCCTGCCGCGGCTGTACATCCAGGACACTTTTGGCACAGAAGCCTTTTACGACGACCCGAACTGCCCGGAGCGCGGGCCATTATGGTACTGGGGTGCCAACTTGAAGGCGATGGATCGCTATCTGGTGATGATCCGGCACTTTGACGAATCCAACACCTTTATTGGCAACGCCGCCGTCGTAACCGGCCAGCGCCACCTGGACCTTTTGCTGCAAGACCATCTGCCGCCCCGTCTGGAACTCGTCGATCGACTTTCCAAGGACCCGACCGGGCACGCACTCTTGTCAAAACGCGTTGTGGGCGCCCCGCGGCTCGGCGCGGAAAGCGGCGTGCTACAGGATTTCAAACGGCCACAACCAAGCCCGCCGGCCCGGCGCCCGCGTAGGTGGAAGGCCCTGCTTTGGGGGAAGGCGTGGAAGAAGGAGCCGCACCAAATTGGGCGCTTCGTCAAGCAGGCCAAGATTCTCGCTGACCACATCCCCGTTATTGCCACCGTTTCGGACTTTCCCGTGGGCCCAATGCGCACAATTCATCCCAACATTGAGAATCTCGGGCCGCAGCCCTTCAAGGACCTGCAGGACCTCCTCGATGAGGTCGCTATCGTGGTCAACTTTGGTAGGTATAGCTCGATCGGCCACCTTGCCACGGAGGCGCTCTCGCACGGCGCCATGCTTTGGCTCGGGGACGCGCCCATGGACTACCACGGCTCAAAGCCCAACCGTAAGGTGTACTCGAGCACGCACCCGCACTTTGAGGAGGACCCCGGCGGCCCCATGGTGCAAAAGGTCAAGCTCGAGGACCGGGCGGCCGTTTCATCGCTCCTGGCGCACTTTAAAGCGCTCCATGAGGCCGAAACCTGCGACGAAATCTCGGACCCTGCTGAGTGCAGGCTATTCAAGTTTTACCAAGAGCATGGGACGCCTGTGCCGGATTTCACTGTCCCATCACTCCTCGTGCGCCTCAACAACCTCCTGCACAAGGCCGTGCGCGAGAACCGCCAAGAAGGCTGACCTGTTTTGGTAAAAATCGAGCACGTACGTGCGTACGTACGTATATGACCGACCTCAATCAAGGCTAGCTAGGCTAGTCGCAAGCCTTGATTGATGACTGACGCATTCACGACCACAATCAGGTGTTATTTCGATAAATTGTTCATGATGACCGTAGCGGTTGGGCCTTCCTTTTCCGATTTACAGTAAAGTAAAGTAAGCGCGCATGGTAAAGCGCGTGCCGCTCGTCCCTGTCCCGATCCTTTCGTAGTACCGCTACCGCCTTTGCCCACCGGCCGTCGATCACGACCACCCACACCTTCTGCAAACAATCAATCGATCGATCAACAAGGGGCCAAGGGGCCAAGTCCTGGAGTCCATGATACACGAATTGACCCACCGCCGTCGGCTTCCCGCGCAAGTGCATCAAACGGAAAGCCTCACTTGCAGCATCCGCGCTTGCCACTCAACGACTAGCCTACGAAAGGCTCCATCCAGGAGGCAGGCTTCGGGCGCCTTGGTCAATTTCTGGCCACGCAGCCATCCATCCATCCATCGACCCATAAACATTGCCCGGCGTGATCATCATTGCGTGCTGCAGGATGTCCGAGTCCGAGTCCGAGTCCGAGTCCACCATCTCGCAAGCTTTGGGTCGGTTCTTGTGACCACCATCACCATCATCATCATCATCATCCATCATCAATCGTAATCATCCAGACGCGGACGGGGTTGTGTACGTAAAGCTCTAGCAGCAGATCCTGGAGAGGCGGTCGCGAGGTCCATTCCCGTCGTCGCTGTCGGCACGGAGTCGGAGAAGTCCTCGGGCTGGGCGGGAGCGTCATCGAGCTCGCCAACATCCATCGCCTGCCTATCGATAATAAGGTCGGAGATCGACTCCCTGCTGCCTGTATTTGCTACTAGCCTGGCAGCATTGCAGCGCATGACATAACTGCTATCACTCGACCCAACCCCGCGCGACGGCGGCGCGGCCAGCTCTGCGCTGCGCGGCCGGGCCCTGCCTGCTGCGCTCCGCCGCGGTCCGCGCGCCGCGGTCTGCTGTGCGCGGGGAGCGCGTCGCGGGGGAGGCGCGGCGAATGAACCCGAACCTGAAGTCCCGGTGGCTGCCGACGGGCGAGGGCGCCGAGGAGCTCGAGGCCGGGCGCGGCGCGGGCGCGGGGGCGTCGCCGCCGAAGAAAAAGCTCCTGTACAACTCGAGCGCGGGGCCGTACGTGCCCTCGCGCAAGACTAGGCTCGGGTCCAAGGAGAGGAAGGAAATCGACCGCGGGAGCTGCAGGGCGCGCCTGCTCGAAGCCATGCGCGAGATCAGGGTACCCGTGGTGCTGGTCATCTTCATGATGGGCGTGACGGGCCTCGCGCTCACGCGGCTCGCCATGGACCTCTCCTCGGCCAAGTATTTCTCGCTCCAGCCCGACGAGCAGGCCGACGGCAGCGAGCAGACCCTGAGCGACTGGAAGTCGCGCGCGGTGCTCAGCAAGCAGGACTCGATGGACCTGGGCTTTGGGGGCAACCAGGCCGCGACCTACAACGAGGACGGCGAAGACGACGACGAGGAGGAGAACGGCCTGGAAGACGAGCAGGGGGACGAGTTTCAGCAGAACGACGACGAAGACGAGCAGACCGACGACGACGTTGACGTGCCCCAGGACGACGAGGACGTCCCCGCGCTAGAGTCTCTGGGTCTAGGCGCCGGCCTCGGTAGCGGGGGCGCGTTTTCTTCGGGTCAGACGGGATCGTCCTCGTCGCTCGCGGGGAGCTCGAGCACCTACTCGGCCACCAAGAAGAAAAAGGTCGAGTCCGTCGCTGGTCTCGCTCTCTCAGCTGCTCGCCCACTGCTGCCGGCGGCGCAGCTCAAGCCGGACGTCAAGCGGTCGTTCGCCTACTTCAAGGGCGAATGCACCTACTTGTGCAAGCTTTTGAAAAAGAGCGGGTTCAAGCGCTTGCCCGGACTCTCCATTCCGGCCCACCCGGAAATTCTGGTCATCTCGTACAAGGCGGTCGCCAAATACTATAGCGTCAAGACCTCGCTCGTGAACCAGGTAGGGTACGGGTCCGGGTGCATCGGCGGCGGCAAGGGAAAGCAGCTGGCGTGCAAGGAGGAGTTCGCGACCCAGGATGGATGCGAGTACCGCCAGCTGAGCGTGCAGCCGCCGCAGTGGAACATTCGGTACCCGGAAACCTGCCGCGCCTTCCTGGCGGAGGCTTCCAAGCCGGAGAACGCGGAGCAGATCTGGATCGCTAAGCCGGGCGGCAGCTTTCACGGCGTGGGCATCAAGCTGTACAAGGGCACGGCTGAGATCAGCCGCTTGTACCCGTGCACCAAGACGCTCTCGGACGGCATGATCGTGCAGCGGTACCTGGACAAGCCGGCGCTCTTCGCGGGCCACAAGTTCGACTTTCGCAGCTACATGCTCATCGCGTCCATGAACCCGTATATTGTTTTCTACCACGACGGCTTCGTCCGGCGCAGCGAGCACGCGTACGACACGTCATCGGAGGGACTCACGGACGCCAAGAAGCACATCACCAACGCCAAGAGCCAGAGCCTCGACAACCACTTTTTCAACTTTGACCAGCTCCAGGAGCACCTGACAGCCGAGTCGGGTTTCGCGCCGAACTTTATGGAGAAAACCTTTCGCCCGCACGCGAAGCGCGTCACCAATTTTCTCTTCCAGGCCGCGCGGCAAAAGTTCTCGCACCGGAACGGCCGCTTCCAGATCTTCGCGCTCGACTGGATGCTCGACGCTAACGGTGGGATGCACCTGCTCGAGGCGAACGGAAACCCTCAAATCTCAGACTACCCGGGCGTCGGGCTCACGCCGCAAATCTGGGAGGACATGTACGAGATCGTGCACCTCGTGCAGACTGAGCCTGAGACGCTGCCGGACAACTTTGGCGTCGAACATCGCTACCACTACAACAACTGGCACATGGTGTACAACGAGCTCGAGGCCGCGCAAATGGGTGAGACCTACTCACCGTGCCGGTTCTCCAACTATGTTGCCAGCGGGCATCCGCTCTTTTCGTTTGCTCCAAAGCCGTAAGACTAAGAACTCTGAGATTGATTGACCATTGAAGATTGCAGGCCCTGTGGACGAGAGGGAGCTTTGTCAGCTACATGAGCGCCAAGTGGGCCTCGTAGCTACGCCGCCAGAATGGTGATAACGACAAGAGGATCCGGAGATGCAGGTCCGCATTTGCAAGCCAGCCAGCCTGCGTAACAAGCGCTGCGAGCAAAGCAATTGCTATGGAAAGCCTTCGCAGCGCTCGTCATCGTTGTCGTCGTCGTCGTAGCCATCGTCGTCGTCGTCGTCGTCGTCGTCGCGGCCTTGCTCGTCATAACTATTCGCCCCGGCCCCGCTAATGCCGAGCCCCGCCGCGA
>KQ758884.1:23697-36966 GCA_001462505.1 Aurantiochytrium sp. T66 | reverse complement strand
GGCGCGCCCGGCGGACGCGGCGCGCGCTGGCGGCCGGGGTCGAGGCCGCGACCGCGAGGCCGTGGGCGTTTTCCTCGAGCGGGCCCGAGGGCGCCGCCGCGAAGGCCGCGGAGCTCGACGACGACGACGACCATCATGACAATGACGACCGCGAGCCGCTGCGCCGCGAATGCGTGGTGCTACGCCGCCAGGAAGACCGCCTCGTCGTCACCGACGGCACGTACGAAGCGGTAGCTGTCATTGACACGGCCGCGCGTATTAAGAAAGCCGGCCCCGGAGGCGTGCAAGAGGGCGACCTCTTGGTGGTCGAGGCGTGGAACCTCGGGTTCGACGATATCACCGCGGGCCTGCCGCTGGCGAACCGAGGCCGGGGCTTCACGCTGAAGCAGGACCTCGCGCTTACTTTCTATATCCGCATCATTGCAGCAACCGTCGCGGAACGTCGGACGTCACCTTTGGGCGAGAAGAACTGGCCCGACGCGTTAGCCTTTTTGGCTAAGACGTCGGCCGAGGAGCTGGGCCTCTTGAAGGGCGAGCTGTGCGACTTGCTGCAGATGCTTGCCGTCGATCCTGCGAGTGAGCCAGCTCATTGGCGCCCCGAGAGCCTCGCGAATTTGCCCGAGGGTGTGTCATGTAATGCGGGTACCGAGATGGTAGGGTCTTCTCAAGGGCTTGCTCTTCCCTCGCCCTCGCAGTCCGTAGGATCCAAGGCCTCCTCTGTGTGGATGGCCGGCCATTGGGGCATTGCGGCCGCTCTGCGCAAAAGTACACCGCCTAGCATTGCGAAGCTTCCGGTGCATAGCGACAAGGACTCTGACAATGATGACGCTAGCAGCACCAGTAGCTTGAGCAGCAGCACTGCCAGTAGCAGGAGTGTAGAGGAGACCAGGAAGGGCGACCAGAGCAAGGGCCGGGGTGGCACAACCCAGGATAGCAGCCGGGAGGATCGCGTCAAGCAAACCAACTTGGAAAACCGCCACAAGAACGATCATCAGCCAATCTTGCAAGATCGCAAACATGCCGGCTCCACCCCTCCAATGCGCGGGGGAAATCGCGAAAATACCGATCAAGCCCGCATCCGTGAAACCGCTGACCGAGAGCCCGAAAGGAGGGGCAGTAGCAGCGCCACCAGCGGTAGAAGCCCCCGCTCGGAGCGATCAACTCGGGGGGTATCCCAAGCAACCGATGTCGCCACCGCCACGCTTGGGACACCGGACGTAGCGCCAGATGCGCCAGTATTCGGACTCTTTGACTCCCTCACAGCGACCGACTATTCGTCGGGACGTGTTGGCCAAAAGCACTTGTGGCAACTCGAGTGCGCCTGGGACCGCAAAGGCTGGATGTGGGGCCAGACCGGACCGCCGAGCGGCCTTGGGCTGGGCCCTCGCGTACCTTTCGAGGCGTACTCGGCTGACTTCTCCGAAGATGCAAAGACGACTCTGTGGACAATCAAAATCCAACTTTGTGGGTCTCAAATGTGGACTGCGGAAGCGCGTCTCAACTTTTCTCCTCGCGCCTCTGGCCATGTGGAGGATTTTGAGTTCCGGGGCTCGAACTTTTACATCTCTGGACGCTGGAATTCTCGTGAAAATATCCTCCGGGGCAAGCTCGTGACCTCGACGGATCCATCACCGGTCCTTTCAGAAGCTGTCACGACGCCGTGGGCGCTAACCCATCCACGAGCGTCGCAGGCATCGCAAACCACGCCACGGTCCATGGCTGGTAAATCTCGAAGCTTTCTAACCGAGCAAGCGTGCTCTGACAGCAAGCAACCCGAAGCGAATAGCCAAGGATCAAGGAAAGTGGGGTCAACGGCAGAGACAAGGGTATCGCCTGCGGAAGCAAAGACTCAGGAACGGGATCGGGCGGCTGTGTCCCCGGCTTCGCTCTTGTCCGAGCATGAAAGCGAGAGTGAGAGCAACGGCGCCCCGAGGAGCCCTTCCATGAAGAGTCGCCGCCATAAAAACACCACGGCTCGGCGTCGACCTCGGCATCACTCGTCGACCATGGCGAAGTCTACAACGGGCCGGTCCCCCCAAATTTTTTCTGCGGCTAGCCAGGCTACGCCAGAAGACCGTCGTCCTGCGACCTCCCGAGCTTCTACTGGGGGTAAAAGTCGCGTCTCGAGCGGTACTCCAGGGGTGGTCGTGCTAGTTGACAGCGGAGACGAAGAGGATGAAAGTGAGGCGTCCGACAGCGCAAAGACCGCGCGGACCGCGAGCGCGCCTTCTGCGCGTCGATCTTCCATGCGCTGGCTACCGGAGGCGCTGGGCCTGACCACCTCTGCGCAAATTCGAGCAGAGGACCGCCGCCATGGCAAGAGCGCCGCGCCGCGGGCTCGCCCGCAGACGAGCAAGCGTCGGAAGAAGGAATAAGGACTACATTGGTGTTGTACGTACATTCTGTAGGTACCCGTACGTACATATGTAGCAAAGAAGCACAACTCATGAGGGGTTAGTACAGAAAGCGGTTTTGTGTATGTGTGTTTGTAAGGGGCAAGCAGGCCGGCCTCTGGGGAATAGAACGACGACGACGACGACGGGTGTCCGGCATTTCAGTCGTCAAAGGGGTCCTCAAAGTCCTCCGTCCGAGAGACCTTGCCTCGGGTGATGCCGACGCTCACATTCTTCTTGGGCATGTCTTCGGAACGTTCCTCGTAGAATGCGCGCTCCATCTTGATGCAGCCGGTGATGCCGACGCGCTCCTCGAGATCGCGCGTGGCGAACTCGTCGCCGTTGGGGAGGCCCTGGAAACCGAGCAGGCGGTCGATGGCCTTGCCGTCCTGGAAGAAGACGAGCGTTGGGAGGGTGCGGATGCTGAGCTTTTCAACAAAGAACAGGGCCTTCTCGGCGTTGATCTTGAAGAAACGCGCCTCGACGTGGTTCGTGGCCAAGAGCTTGAGATGCTTGTCCATGATCTTGCAGCGCTCGAAGTCGTCATGGTAAAAGTGCACGACGCAGAACTTGCTGGCGAGGACGGTCTGAAGAAAGTTCTCCTCGAGGACCTCCTCGTACTGGCCGTGGCCCTTGGCCAGGTTTTCCTGCATTTGTGCCTTTTGCTTCTTCATCTTGTCGATGCGTGCCTGGCGGAGCACGTCGAGCTCGTCGTCGTCGTCGAGGACGGCATCGCGGTCTTCTTCGGCCTGGTTGATCTGAAGCTTGTACATGTCGGCGGTGACGACGTCGTCGGCGTTCCTCATGTACTCCAGGCGCTCCTTGGCGGGCCTCCGGGCCTCCTCGCGGGCCGCGGCGCGGGCCTCCTCCTCGTCCTTGAGCGCCTTTTCGGCGCGCTGCCGCTCGCCCTTGGCCTTGAGCTCCATGCACGCCTGCTCGAAGCGGGTCGACACATTCTGCTGCACCTCCTCGCTGCCGAGCAGCTCGCCCTGCGGGAGCGGCATCTTCTCGCTCGCGCGTCTAGCGTCCGTCCACCAAGGCGCGTCCAACGGAGCTAGCTAGCGCGACGCGATCTTCGGGATGCTCGCGACAACGATTTCCGAGCTCGCCCGAGAGCTCCGCGGCCAAGGCCTCGTCGGCGCCCCGCCGCAGCGCCTCGCGCAGACGGAGTCCGCGACTGGGCGTCGTTGCGAGCGGACGGGAGTGGCGGGTCGCGCGGGTTTCTGGTCTGGGCTCGCGCTGCCTGTCTTGTATTGTATAACGCCGCTAACGGATCGGAGAAACATGTTTCCCCGACCTTTGCAACGGGCGGCGTGGAGAGACGAGACGATTGCGATGGCCCAAAGACCTCGCTTGCTTGCTACTTGCTTGCTTGCTTGCTTGCTTGCTTGCTTGCTTGCTTGCTCGCTCGCTCGCAGACTTGCACTGGACCGACCGGCAGGAAGACAACGTTGGCGTAGAGATTTGTTGTAAGCACGTACGTACTAGCCGCCAAGTATCTTTTTGGAGCAATGCGCAGCAGAGACAACGCAGCAGAACGAGCAGAACCAGAACTGTGCAGCAGAATTGCGTCTCGCAGGAAAGCGTCAAAAGTAGAGTTTGGCGTGGCGCCGCCTGGAAGAGATGATTGAACAAAGCTCTGCAAACTCCAGGATGAAGCATGGAGATGCTGTACCCGACGCCAATTTAGAAGAACCGCCAGAGGCAGAATCTCGAATATGATATATGTATGTATAAATTGGCAATGGAGAAAACGGGGCAATGGTCAGTCAATCAAGACAGGAGTGCGATGCTGGGAGGGCCTTCCGGCGCCTCCGCGGAGGAATCGCAAGCCTGGCAAACAGCCTGAGGGCTCAGAATCACATAGCGAGCAGATCGTCAGCAATGTCGAGGAGCTCGCTGTACTCGTTTTCGTCGCAGACGCGGATGAACCGCTGCGAGATCTCGGCGATGGTGTCGCGTGTGCCGTCCTCGCGTACAATATCAAAGGCCACATGGGAATGCAGCATCTCCTTGTTGTCGAGGACGAAGACCTCGCGGACAATTTCGAAGCGCCCGCCCTTGGAGCGCGGAAAGTCGCCGTGCACGACGCACTGCAAGATGCGGTGGCCGTCGCGCACGAACTTGGAGCAGCGGTACATGCACGGGATGGACGGCATGCCGAGCGGGACGACGTACGGGATCTCAAAGGCGTGGTCCTTGCCGTCGAAGCGAAAGAGGAACTCCGCGTTACTCATGAGCTTCTTGACCCCCTGGATGAGGACCCATTCCCGCGACATGGTGACGCGAAAACGCGCCAACATGCTACGCACGGTCTGGAAGATGAAGACCGGGTACCCGTGAGCCTGAAGAATCTTGTGCACGACCTGGGAGTCGTCCTCGTCCTGGCCAGTGTTGACCCAGTTGCCGCTGACGTCAAAGTCCGGGTGCGCGGGCTGCTGGTTCGGGGGGAACGAGGAAGGTCGGGTCTCGCTGCGCAGGCGGCGCAAGAAATTGAGCTTGAAGGCCGCAAAGCGCTGCGTGGGCTCCACCTCGCTGTCCTTGGGCGTGAAGACGCCCTCGGATTTGGGCAGCACGCTTGATTCCTTCTCGAGGTCAGCTTGGAAGTTCTCCATCGAAATGCCGCGCGATACGAGGTAGCCCTCGACGTGCATTTGCACGACCTCGACAAACTGCTTGAAGAGCCACGAGAGGTTCTCCTCGCTCATTTGCACGAGCGCGTTGGACTGGAAAAAGTCGTTAATGGCCTCGGTGAAGGATTCCTCTTCTTGCAGGTAGGCGGCGAGATCGGCGGCGACGCTGCGCACCGGGTTCCCGCGTCGCGCACCGCTCTTGGCGCCGTTGGTGCTTGCAGAGGTCGACGACGACGAGGACGAGGACGACGACGACGACGACGACGAGGGCGCGTCCTTGGGCGAACTTAAGGGCGCGACGTCGCCGTCAAAGTCGAGATCAGATAAGAAAAGGTCGCCACCGTCGTCCATGAGCGTGTTCATGTCAAAGCCGCAGACGATGCCGCCCAGGAGGTTGGAGGAAAAGTCCTCGATGGCGCTCTCGGCGGCGCCGACGAGAACGCCGCCCTCGCGGATTTGCGCACCCTGGTCATCCTCGGCCTCCTCGGGAATGCGGTCTGGTTTGCCACTGAAGCAGCTGAACTCCATGAGCTTGAGCAGCGCGCTCTGCGGGAGCACCGTGTGGCCGTTCGCATGCGAGACGGACGAGATGCGGCGGCGCATCTTGGCGCGGAACTCGAGCAGATCGTTCTCGTAGGTGTCGAGCTCCTCGGCGGCCGGCGACGAGACGGCCGAGCTCGCTGGCGAGGCGGCGTCGGCCGTCTTGCGCTTGCGCCCGTCGCCGAGCGGCGGTGAGGGCGACGGCGCGGGCGCGCGCGAGGCCATGGGCGAGGTCGCCTGCGACCCGGCCGCGGTGCTCGTTACGGACGTGAAGGCCGGTGGCACCGGCTGGAGATTGGCGATGGGCTTGCGCTGCCTGCGGCGGCAGAAGATCTGGAACGACGGCGAGTCGAAGGAGCCGACGTTCTGCATGGTGAGCCCGTCGTCAAGCATTTCAAAGACGTAGGTCCGCATGACGTGGAAGTTGTTGCAAGTGTGTTTGTTACTGGCCCACTGGTAGTGCCATCCCATGCGGTCCGCGTTGATGACGATGGTGATGCTGCCATTGTACACGTTGAGCCGCTTGGACCCGGCCTTCTCAAAGCCGTTCTCGTCGAACTCGACCTCGCCTTGGTACACGTTGCCGCGCATCCACGGCAGCACGGGGCTTTGCCTGCTCCGCTCCTTCTTGACGGCCTCGGCTTCCTCTAGGACGTCGCCGACCTGGATCTCGGGCGGGTCGGCGGCGCCTTCAAACTGGGCCCACACCCGAAGCCGCGCGACGTCGGCCTTGCAGTCGCGGCCGATGATCTTCACCTGCTGGCCGCAGAACCCCTTGGCGATGTGTCTCGTCGCGTGGCACAGCGGGAAGCATCGCAGGTTCTTGCGGCCCGTCTGCTTGTTGTTGCGCTGGTACTTGTCCTTGAAGGCCGTCACGTACTGGAGCTGCATGGCTGCCACCGGTCGCGGTCTGTGAGGAGGGCGGCGAGCCTCGGCAGATTCCGGGATGGATTTCCACGCGTCGTCCGCGCGCGTCGCGTCCCGCCCCCTCTTCAACGCTCCCGGCGTCGTTAGTCCTCCCCGCGCGCGCGTGGGTCTGCCGTCCTCCCTCCTCTGCAGGCCGGGCCGGCCGGCCTCCGCGCGCGCGCGGTCGGCCTCTCCTGCCTCCGATGCCGATGCCGCGCAATCCCGCGTGCGCTCGCTCGCGTTTTCGGACTACTCACTCCCTGGCGACGGGCGCGGGGAGGAGGGAAGGAGGGGAGGGTGATCCCTCGCGGTCTCCCTCCGTGCGCGCGGCCAGCGCTCCGCGGGCGGGCGGCGGTCGCGGGCGTCGGCGATGTCTATTATTTACTAGGCTGCGCGCGCGCGCGCGCTGCGAAAACTCGTAGCTGGGCGCGCGCGCAGGCGCGAGCAGGTCTTACGGCAGGCGACGCGGAGCTTGACTGACGACCGACGACGACGGCGGCGACGACGAGCAGCAGCACAGCCAGCGGCTATGGACGTCCTCTGGACTATGCGAGCGCCGCCGAGAACGCGACTCCCGGGGACTTCGATGGCCTGCGATGCGCGAGACGACAGACGGCCAGGCGCCGGGGCCGCCGCAGGTCGCTCGGGCCAGTGGAAATTGCAATGCACAAGCAATCTTGATTGATGACGTCGACGGCTGGACCAAAACTTTGGGTGGTGGTGGAGGAGGTGGTGGTGGGGTCGTGCACGCACGCACGCACGCGACACGCACGCACGCACGCACGCACCGCAGGGTGCCCCACGAGAGTCATCTGAAGAGTCGTGGAGTCATCGTGGAGTGCAGTCCGAGTCAATATGATCGTCGTCATCGTGTCTGTGAGTAGCATTACGCATCGTGAGAGTTTGGTCGCCGCGACGTGAGGCATTACAAGCGGCGGCTCCAAGGCCGGCTCGTCGAGCGGCGTTATTTGGCTGGACAATGGAGTCTTTGTGGAGACATTGATTCATCTTTTGGTAAACAGGAGTCATCAGGACGGACTCTGATGACGACCGACTTGACTTGGGAGTCATGGTCGACGTCAGTCAGCTGCTCTCACGAGGGACAAGCTTGATACTCGGAAAGGGATCAGGAGTGTTGAGCACGGCATGCTTGAGACGGCCGGGCACAGGCTGGTCCGCGGGGTCGAGGACGAGCTCGTACTTTTTCAGGAGCTTGGTGACGAGCATGCGGAGCTCGAGCTCGGCGGCGCGCTTGCCCAGACACGTGTGGCCGCCGCTGCCGAAGTTGTCCTTGGTTATGGGCGAGTCCATCTTGGCAGCCATGGGGCAACCCTTGCGGGCACGGATGTTCTCGCGGAGAAAGCGGTCCGGTCTGAACTGGTCCGCATCTGCGTTGAAGCGCGTGTCGATGGACTCGTGCAAGGCCGCCATCAACATCACCGAGCCAGCAGGCACATGTACCCTCGAGCTCGGAAGGACGATGTCGTGATTGAGGGCGCGCATGCCCAGGCCGAGAACGGTCGGGTAGACGCGGTTGGTCTCGCGAATGAAAGCTTCGAGGTACGGCATCTTGACTCCTGCCTTGCTATAGCTTGCGTCGCCCTTGAGGTTGACACGGACTTCCTCGTAGACCTTTGCCTGGGCCTCGGGGTGATAAGTGAGCGCAACGAGGATCAGCCGCAGTGCCACGCTGGTCGTCCCAATCGCAGCGGAAAAGAGGTGCGGCATGAGATGCTCGAGCTGCGCCTCGGAAACGCCCTGGACGTCACGCAGGTCCTTGAACCAGCAATTGGGGATATCGTCCTTCGCGAAAAGGCTGCGTACCTCGGGCGAGACGATCTCGATCATACGGTCATACGCGCGCGCAAATCTTTCGCGCGCGTTGCGCGGGTGCATAAAGCTTGGCGTGAACTCGATCTGCAGCGCGAGCCCCAGCGACTCGGCTTCAAGGTCGGTGATCTGCTTCATGGGGGTGTTGTTCTCTGGATCCGTGGTTGCCGGGTTCTTGCCAATGGCCAGGCTGCAAAAGGCGTCAAAGGTGGCATGCAGAGCCCAGGTGTCCAGACCTGCGTCAGAATAGTGGTGGGCCTGTGCGACGGCCTCTCGGGTCGCGACGGCCACCGCGGGCTCGTACTTCGCGACGGCGTCGGTGTAGATGCCGGGGCCAAGCAGATCGCGCGCCTGGCGCCACATCTCCCCCGACGAGGTAATGGCGTACGGCAGATTTTCCGCGACAGCGCCAGACTTTTTGATCCAGTACTCGTCGATGGCCTGCAGCTTGCTGCCCGTCGCGTTTTTGCCCTCGTTCTGATAAATGTGCCGCAAGTCCTCGTGATGAAAGACGTAAAGCATCTTTTTCCCCGTCAGGTCCTTGGTGAGCGCAACGCCGTGCTCTCGACCGTACTTTTCGTACATGCGCTTGTGGAGAACCGAGTTGCCATAGATCGCGGTCTGGAAGGGAAACAGGTACCCTGGGCCGGGAGCATCGTCGTACGCGATGACGGGCGCCTCGGCCGCTGCCGCCGCCGCCGCCGTCGTCGACTTGGATCGCACAGCGCGCCGGCCCGCGCCACGCAAAAGTCCCGGCCGCATCGTCCGCGGCCTAGCCCGCTCGTGCGTACGTGCGCACGTGGGCGTGGTGATGATCAGGATCAGGATCTGCGCCTGCCAAAGTCCCAATGTTGAACATTTTGGCATTTTTGCAATGTTTGCGACGCAAGCGTAATACTGCTGGGTCGAGAACAAAGAGCGCGCACCAGGCTGCGTCGCCGCACCATAGTTGGCGAGGAGAGACGAGAGACCGTCCTGACCAGGGACAGTGTCGCCTGACGCGCGGGTACGTACCCTGGTAGCGTAGCGAGAGACCGCCTCTGATCCGAGGCTGTAAAATGGTGCCCCCCCCCAAAGGCATTGATCATCCCAACTTCATCCAAAGGGCAAGCAGATGATTTTGGCATCATCGTGTAAAGTCAATCAACTCATGCCAAGCGTCATGCTGCCCGACAACTTTCGCGAGTCGAATATGGTACGTAACCTCTTCCTCGTGGGCGGCGCCAAGTGGCTCTGGAGCCTCGATGATCAGGACCGCTCTGATTGATCAGCAAAGCGAGCTTTTGCGTGCGCCCTTAAACCGTCCAAGACCTCGGACGACTAACCAGAAAACTCTGTCAGGCCCAGCAGCGCCAGCAGCATGACTCCGACTCCTCCTCATGGTGACATCCTTCAGGCTTCAGCAACTAACATTGTCCTCGCACGCCCTCCGTGGGCGTCGGGCGCGATTCGGGGGCTCGCTCGTCTCTCCGTCTGGGGCTCTAAAACGAAGGTCGATTGCGTTGCGATTGCGCGATATTTTGCGTTGAAGAGATCTATCTACCGATCAACCTCATTCGCCCCAAGACCAGAACCAAGACCCCCGCCGCGCCGCCGGAGGGCGGGACGATGCGCGCCGCCCGCGTGGTGCCGCGGCTGGCCAGCCGCCAGCGACGGGGCCTGTCGTCGGTGCAGGCGACGCCGCGGGATGCGGCGCATGAGGCTGGAGATGATGGTTTTGATGCGCACAAGCCCGTCGTGCCGCTCGCGGAGGCGCCCGGGCCCGGGCGGTGGTTCACGGCGATCGCGGCGTACTACGGGACCACGCAGTCGATCTCGTACATGTACGAGAAGTACGGCCGCGAGCACGGCGTCGCGGCCGGCATCGACCTGAACGGGTCGACCATACTGCACGTCTACAACCTCGACGACGCGCGCTACGTCCTGCAGAACGAGGGCAAGTTCCCGCTCACGATCCCAGTACGGCCCCTGCAAAAGTACTGAAGAGAAAAGGGCGGCGACTCGCCGGACAACCTGGCCTACAGCATCTTCAGCGGCCGGGAGCAATGGCGCCAAGCCCGCGACATCCTCGGACCCGGCATCAACACGGACGCCGTCGCGCGATACGAGCCGGTGGTCCAGGCCGCGGCGCGCGAGGCAGTCTCGCACGCCGCGAGCGGTGACGGCCTCGGGGAGTGGGCGCAGTGCGCAGCCTTTGACATGTTCTGCAGCCTGGCCGTGGGCAGAAATCCGCGCACCGCCGACCCGGCGTGCACGAGCCCGTTGAAGGAGGTGGTGGCCCTCGAGGCCGAGTCACTCCCGCTTGCGCTGCAGATTGCCTTCACGCCAAGCATTTTCCACCCGCGTAACGCATATGAAACCATGAGCGGAAACTACGACCGCATTGTGGAGATCGCCCGCGAAGAGGTCCGTGCCTCGTTCATGCAGGAATCGATTTCCGACTGCTGGCTCAAGGACCTTCGCGACGAGCAAGGGGTTTCGGTCGAGCAACTCGAGCTTCTCTTTAGCAGTTTCTTCTCAGTGGCCATTGGGACGACCGCTTCACTGCTGCAGTGGGCGTTCGTCATGCTCGCATTCCACCCGAACGAGCAGGCCAAGCTGTACGCTGAGATCCGTGACGCTCTGGGAACAGACATTTCGTACAGCAAAACGGGCGCGAAGATGCCGCGGCTCGAGGCCTTTCTTCGCGAACATCACCGCCACAACCCTGTGCTCCCAGGCACCAGCTCGCGCGTTCTCGAACACGACATCATCTTGCCCCACACGCGAGTGCACGTGCCTGCAGGGACGATGATCTCTCTGGTCCCCGGCTGCGAGCCGCTCGACACCAAGTACGTCGCCGACGCGGACAAATTTGACTCGGATCGCTTCTTGCGCGAGAACATCCGGGCGCGCAAGGGCTGCCCGATGTCGTCCAAGATGGACTCGGCCCTCAACAAGGACGGCTTCGGCAATGGCTCGCATAGCTGCCTCGGCAAGCGCGCCGCGCAGCTCGAGGTGCGGGCGCTCCTCTGCGAACTGCTTAAAGTTTACGAGCTGGTGCTCGACCCGGCTGACCAGGCAATTCCCGATGTCGACAAGCGCAACATCACGCGGGTCCCTGCGCAGTTTCCGAGCATCAAGCTCGTTCCTCGGAAGGAGTACTAAGAATGAATCATAACTAATAAGCAAACCCCAAAGTTTCTGATATTGTCGCAAAGCAATTGCCGCAGAGTATGCCTCTCAGTATGTTGCTCGGGTTACTCGGGGTCAGCCGCGTTGCCGCGGGACCAGCTTGATCTCGGGAAAGGGCGTGGGCTCGCGAAGAAAGCTGGTGGTCGAGGATTTGGGGGGATCCTGGTTCGGCGGGTCGAGCACGAGCTCGTAGTCCCTGAGCAGCTCGGTCACGATCATGCGGATCTCGAGCTCGGCGGCGCGCCTGCCAACGCAGGCGCGAGACCCTTTGCCAAAGGGGTCCTTGGACATGAGCGAATTTATCTTGGCGGCCATGGGGCAGCCCTTGGGGGCGCGCATGTTTTCGCGCAAGAAACGGTCCGGCCGGAACTCGTCCGCATCGGCATTGAGGCGCGTATCGCGACTCTCCTCGAAAGCAGTCATATTCAGGAGCGTCCCGGCAGGGACGTGCGCGCCAGACGAAGGAAGATCGAGGTCGTGCTCGAGAGTGCGCAGGCCGACCGTTCCCAGAGGGGGATAGAAGCGGTTCGCCTCGCGCATGAAAGCCTCGAGAACGGGCATCTTGGGACCCGTGCGACTATACCTTCCGGTAGGCCCAATCTTTGCGCAAAATTCCTCGTACACCTTGGCTTGCTCGGTCGGGTGGTACGCGAGCGCAATGATCATCCACTGTAGGGAGTACATGGTCGTCCCGATCGCGACCGAGAACAGGTGGGCCATGAGGTGCTCGAGCTGCTCCAAGGAAACACCCTGCTCGTCTCGCAGGTCCTTGAACCAGCAGACGGGAATGTCTTCTTGCGCAAAGAGCGCGCGGACCTCGGTCTCTATGATCTCCACGATGCGGTCGTACGCTGCGGTGAGTCGCCCGAAGGCGTCGCGCGGCTGCAGCAGAGGGGGCGCAAAATCAATGCGGAGTGACAGTGCCAGGGCGTCGGCCTCAAGAGAGACGATCTCCTTCATTGGGCTCGTGCACGCCGGATCGGCGGTGCACGGGTTCTTGCCGAGGGCGAGGCTGCAAAAGGTGTCGAAAGATGCTTGCTGCGTCCACTCTGCGAGGGCGCTGCCTTCGTAGTGCTTGGCGTGGTCGGCTGAAGCGCGCGCCGCCTTGTAGACGAGGTCTTCATACTTTGAGACGGCGTCCGTGTTGATGCCCGGCGTGAGAATGGCGCGCGCGTGGCGCCACGAGTCGCCCTTGCTAGTGATCGCGTACGGGAGGTTGTCCTTGCTTGCGCCAGCCTTGTTGACCCAGTATTGCGACAGGGACGGGATGAAGACCCCGAGCGGGTTTTTTCCTTCGTTCTGATAGATATAGCGAAGGTCGTCGTGGTCAAAGACATGGAGCATGGGCCGTCCGTCAACATTGGTGACCCGGGAGACGCCGTTCTCGCGTCCGAATAGCTCGTACGATACCTTTTGCGCGACGTCGGGCCCACCTGCTATCAGGATGAGCGGATACATGAACCCAAGGCCTTTGACCTCTTCAAAAGGCGTCGTAGATTCGCTCTTGGGCTTTGCTGCTGGCGGACTCGCGCTCGCGGCGGCACGGGTCGCAAACATCCGCTCGTACCCGATGCGAGGGGTGCGCAGCATCATCTTCATGAGGCGAACGGACCGCAACCGCATGATACCCAGCGAGCGACCACGCTCCTCTTCGCAGACAGACGCCGCAAGGTCACGCTCGCGCGGCGCAGCCAGGCTTCTGCTTCGGGTGAAGCGGTTTTGGGACTTGCGTGTGCAAATTTCGGCAAGAGCGTACCCGTACGTACTAGGCCTACCATGGGGTACCAGGTACA
>KQ758884.1:1511-23687 GCA_001462505.1 Aurantiochytrium sp. T66 | reverse complement strand
GGGGAGCTGACTCCGCGTCGCGTCGGGATGATGATGGAGGACGACGGCTTCGTGGCGCGCGATGGCGACGAGGTGAACGAGTACAGGCTGGGCGCGCTGCTCGGGCAGGGGTCCTTCGGCGAGGTCCGCGAGGCGCGCAGGGGCGAGGAGGTCTTCGCCGTGAAGTGCCTGAGCCGCAGCTTCCTCAAGAAGAAGCGCGAGTTCAAGAAGGAGGGCCGCCGCATGAAGGTCAAGACGGCGCTTGACGACGTCCAGCGCGAGATCGCCATCATGAAGAAGGTAAACCACCCGAACCTGGTCGGCCTCATCGAGGCCATCGACAACGAGGAGACCGACAACTTGTACATCGTGCTCGAGTACGTATCGGGCGGCCAGGTCATGTACTGGAGCGGCAAGGACGCGCAGTACAGCAAGAAGGACGGCGGCGTGTACAGCGAGGACGAGGCCCGCCCGCTCGCGCAGGACGTCCTGGACGGCCTGCGGTACCTGCACGCGCAGGAGATCATCCACCGCGACCTCAAGCCGGAGAACCTGCTCCTCTCCAGCGACGGCCGGGTCAAGATCGGCGACTTTGGGATTGCCCAAAAGCTCGAGCTGGAAAAGACACAGAGCGCCTCGCTGAGCAACATGCAGGGCACCTACCAGTTCATGGCGCCCGAGATGATCACCGAATCCAAGTACAACGGCTACCTTATCGACATCTGGGCCTTTGGCGTCTGCCTTTACGCCTTTGTGAACGGCTCGCTCCCGTTTTACGGCCAGGACGCCGATTCTGTCTTTGATGCCATCGAAAAGGGCAAGCTCAACATCCCGGAGTCGCTCTCGGACCCGCTCAAGGAGCTTCTCGCCGGCATCCTCGACAAGGACCCGTCGACGCGCCTGAAGATGGACGACCTCATGGAGAATTCCTGGTTCGATTTCTCCGCCGACGAGCTCGAGCAGCCCCTCGACAAGGTCGAGCTCACGGAGGACGACCGCATCCAGGCCATCACCCCGTTCCAGCTGGACATTTTCACCATTGTCAACACCAAGAATCTTGGCAGGAGGTGGCGCAAGGCCGCCTCCTCCTCCAAGGGCCTGCGCGCCGACAGCGGTCTCGAGGCCCGCCCCTCGGACGCCTCGTCGGCCGCTAACACCCTGCACGAGGACGAGGACGACGACGAGGTCGCGGTCAGCCCCGCGACTCCGGATGCGGACGGCGAGAGCGTTTTCGCTGCGGCGGCCGGCGCCGAGGACGCCGGCGCCTCGCCGCCGGTGCCGCCGGCGACCGCATATGCAGAAACCGCCGACGCTCCTTCCGCGGCCTCGGCGTCGGCTTCGGCGGGCGCCCCCGCGCCGCGGACAGAGCCCGCATCCCCGAAGGCGTCAAAGGCCGCGTCGACGCGCGAGTGTTGTGTGATTTTGTGAGGCGCGCCCCGGTCATCCCAGGTGCCCTTGCTCCTGCTCCGCCGGCCCAAGGCTTTGCCATCTGAGCCTGAGCCCGCATGCATAATCGTTCTGTTAATTTCTTTGCAATATTGGCTATTCTAATAACTTGCTTGTTGGCGCTGGCCCTGAGGAGAACCTTGTTTCTAATCGGTCTTGAGGAGAACCTTGCCCTGAGTGGAGCCGCTCTCCAGCAGGCGGTGAGCCTCGCTGACCTGCGCGAGCGGGACCGTCGCCTGGACCGTGACCTTGACAGAGCCGTCCTTGAGCCAGGCCACGAGCTCGTCCATGCGCGCAGTAAAGTCGGCGTGGTCCTCGATGTGATGACCCATGATCGGCCGCGTCATGAAGATAGACCCTTGTTTCGTGAGATCGAGTGGGTCGATGGGCGGCACCGCGCCGCTCGCGTTGCCAAAAAGCACGAGCGTACCGCGCTTGCGCACGCACTGCATCGACATCTTGTAGGTGGCCTTGCCGACGCCATCGTAGGCCACGTGGACGCCCTTTCCGTCCGTGGCGTCCCTGACCCGGTTCATGACCTCTTCGTGCGAGATTTCGTCATAAGGCAGTACGATGTCGCAGCCCACGCTCTCGGCGATCTCGACCTTGCGCTTGCTGCATGTGCCAATGACGGTGGCGCCGAGCGCCTTGGCCACCTGGACCAGGAGCTGACCCGTGCCGCCCGCAGCAGCCTGCACCAGACAGACCTTTCCAGGACCCAGCGGGTAGCTGTCGCGCGCTAGGTACTGCGCCGTGAGGCCCTGCGTGAGCAGCGTCGTCAGCACGTCGAGGCCGACCCCTTCGGGCACCTTGTAGACGCGGTCGTACGCGGCTGCGGTGTACTCCGCGTACGTGGACGTCGCAAGGTAGGCAACGCTATCACCAAGCTTGCAGACGCCCTCGGGGACCTCGTCGCCAAGGCCGACGACCTCGCCTGCGCCCTCGCGGCCGAGCCCAAAGGGCGCCTCCGCCTTGTACAGGCCGGTCCTGAAGTATGTGTCGATGAAATTCACGCCGGCAACCTTGTTGCGCACGAGGACCTCCTTGGGTCCGAGGGGCTTGCCCTTGCCCGGCACGTCGACGTCGTCGCGGACGCAGGCGTCGAGCCCCTCGGCCTTTTCCACGACGTCCTCGAGCACCACGGCCCGCTGCTTCTCCGGTAGGTTCTCCGCGAGCCTGGGCATTTTCCCGCGCGCGCCGCTCGCCGCCTCGCTGACGGACCTGGTCTGCACCCCAGCTATTCTCCAGAGCGAGCTCTTGGTCGTGGTCCTGGTCCTCGTCGTGGTCGTGGTCGTCGTCGCCGAGGTCCTCCTCTTTGCAGGTCTGCCGAGCCCGCGACCCAAGGTCTGCGCCGCCGCTCGCATAAAGCTAGCTGGCGGTCTCGCGCGCACGCGCGGCGCCGCTCGACGTGCAGTAGGCCTACTTCGTCTCGGGTCTGCTCCGGGTTGGGCCGAGCGAGGGCCGAGAAGCGCTGCAGGCCGAGGGCTCGGCGGCACAAGAAGGCCAACTGCGCAGGCCCAAGCCCATGTCGGCTGGACAGGGAATGCGTTGACAATTGATGATGGCATAGGGTTCCAAGGACAGACACCCCAAAGCAAGAGTCCCCCAAGGGCCAAGAGGTGCGAAGAGACCTCGATCGATCGATCGAAGGATCGATCGAAGGCCGAGGTTTGTCAGTCCAAACTCTCACGATAGGCCAATTATGAATCGGCGGGCCGGGTCAATTCCTGCCCGCAGCCGAGCTCTTCATCGAGCATCGAGACGAGGAGATCGAGTATGAGCACAGAATGCACGCGGTAGCCTAAGGATGGTACATCCGCCCTCGACATGACCACCCGCGACGCGATGACTCGGACTCGGAACAATGGCAGAAAACGGCACGGACATCGGCAAGGGCAAAGGGACCGCCCGAAGCCACGCTGAGAACGAACGCTCTCGCTGCCGAGAACTTCAAAAGATGACCGCTCGGCGGCGGGGATGCGCGACGTGGCTAGTGGAAGCGAGACAAGGGCAGTTGGCTGTGGCGTCGGGAAGCCTCTGATCATGGTCGCGGCGTCCGGGGAGAAAGCGGGCGGTGAGATCGACGTCATTCGTCGGATCCCCATCCCAACCTTGATGAACGGCTTTGGGGTGCGACTCTTGTCTGCGAATCGGCACTGCGCGAAGTTTTCGCCGAAGCTAGTAGCTCTGCAGCGTAAAATTGGCAGACAGTGACGGTAGGCTCGACGCGGCCCGAGGATCACCGTCTGTCACTGTCGAGACTGCTTTGCATGGGATATGCATGCAAGAGCAGGTCTCTTGACGGGCGCCTCGCCACCATCGAGCCTGAACTGCGCTCCGGGATGACCCGGCGACTACGTAGTACCAAGTATGAGCAATACGAAAAAATCAGATTCTGCGGGGGGGGAGGGGCTAACAATGAGTGTAGCCTAGGCCGTTGCGTGAACGTGTGGTGCTGCCGTCGCACAGGATCGCTCCTACCTCGCATCAAGCTCAATTAGAACTTCAAATAGTTCGCGCTGCAAGGTATTCGCCCAAGAATCTGGTGCAGGCGATTCTTGTCCCATGCGGCAAGACCTTTTGCATTTTCCATGTCGAAAGCCTCTCTTGAATTGCTGCGGCCCTTCCTAACCTTCACATTCCTCTCGGCCGCGCTTCCTCCGTGTCCTCCAGCGTCCTCTCGAGCCCTCGGTCGGTCGCTTGAGCGCGCCTTCGTCGCAGTTCTCCTTGGTGCGCCTCGTCTCCAGAATTGAGCCGCCCTTCGCTCCAGCTCGACGGGATAATCTCCGCGCGCGGTGGGCGGCCTCGATGGGCTGGCGTGGGCCGCGAGCGGGACCTCGATGGAGACTATTGATTGAGGTCGATCTTGAAGATCCTGATTGATTTTGATTTTGATCATGATCATGATTTTCAAGAAAATATCTTTCCGGAGGCCACTGCAAACAATCGCCGGCAAGTTCATAACTATCTAACTCGGACGAAGCCGCCCTCGGCCGCCAGCCGCGAGACCGCGCGGCCCGAGCCCCGACGCCCGCCCGCCCCCGCGAGGCGGCCGCGACGCTCAGCGCCGCGCGGCGCGGCGCAGTGCGGCGATGATCAGCGCGGTGGTCGTCCTGAACGAGCGCGGCGAGGTGGTGCTGTACCGCGCGTACAGGGATGACGTGAGCCGCGAGGCGGCGGAGGCCTTCCGCGTGGAGGTCGTCGCGCGCAAGGAGACCGGGAACGTGGCGCCCGTGCAGCTCGTGGACGCGACCTCGTTCCTGCACACGCGGAGGAACAAGCTCTTCTTCACCGCCATCACCAAGAGCAACGGGAATCCGGCGCTCATCTTCGAGTTCCTCTTCCAGCTGCAGCGCGTCGTCGCCGCCTACCTGGGGGAGAACTTCACGGAGAACGACATCCGCAACAACTTCACGCTCATCTACGAGCTGCTCGACGAGGCGCTCGACTTTGGCTACCCGCAGAACTGCTCCGTCGACGTCCTGAAACTGTACATCAACCTCGGTAAGCTCAAGGAAAAGGCCAAGTCCACCGAAAAGGCCAAGCAGATCACCGCGCAAATCACGGGCGCCATCGACTGGCGCAAGCCCGGAATTAAACACCGACACAACGAGATCTACGTCGACGTCATGGAGGAGGTCAGCCTCATGGTCTCGGCGGACGGCAGCGTGCTCAACAGCGAGGCACGGGGCGTCGTCAAGATGCGCACCTTTCTCTCGGGGATGCCCGAGTGCCAGCTCGCGCTTAACGACAAGGTCTCGCTCAACACCGAGGCCGCCTTGGACGGCGCCGGCGACGTCCGCAGCTTCAGCAACGTCGAGCTCGAAGACTGCACCTTCCACCGCTGCGTTAGCCTCGGCCGCTTCGACACCGACCGCACTGTGACCTTTATCCCGCCTGATGGCGAGTTTGAACTCATGCGCTACCGCATCGCCACCAACATCAGCGTTCCCTTCCGCCTTATTCCCGTCGTCGAGGAGCACGGCAAAACAAAGGTCTTCTACAACGTGCGCCTGCTCGCGCAAATCCCGGACGACGAGTCGGCGCGCAACGTTCTGGTGCGTATCCCGTGCCCGCCTAATACGGCGCGCGCCAAGCCCCACGTGACGCGCGGCCGCGCCAAGTACGATCCGACCCAGCACGCCATTCTCTGGCGTCTGCGCAAGTTCGCCGGGGGTTCTGAGGCGAGCTTTACCTGCCTCGTCGAGACGGTACCCAACACCAAGGAGAAGCCCTGGTCCCGGCCTCCGATCCACATGGACTTTACCGTCCCCATGTGGGCCGCCTCCGGCCTCAAGGTGCGCTACCTCAAGGTCGTTGAGAAGTCCGGCTACAGGGCCAAAAACTACGTCAAATTCTTCACCAAGGCCTCTGACTCGTACCAGATCCGCATCTGAGGGGCCGCGGGGTGAGGGGGACGCGCGGGCCCGGGTGGTCGATGCAAACCTGCATGCACGCAAGAGTCACTTCATACAAAGAAAGGCGACGGGCGTTCTCGACCGACAATCGAAAGGTGCGTTGGCCAGGGGCGTATCTCCCGGCCAAAAAAGAAACCGGCAGTGTGGGCCAAGGCAAAAGTAATTCCAAAAGTCCCGACTTGTGTCCAATCGTCACGTGCTCGTTTTCTTTTACGAGTTATCAATCATGAAGTCCCATCGCATGGCGGCAAGATCGACGGCGCTGACCTCGGACACCGACGAAACCGCTTGCGAGGACGCCAGCGCTGAAAATCTCCGCGGCGACGGCGACTTGGCTTCGAGCCCACTATCTTGAGCTTGATCGCCATCACCCTCTTGCTCCAACCCATCCATGTCGGGCTGCAGCGCCTTTAAAGTATCCTGCTTCGTGGACCTCGCGTCATCCTCTGCAGAGATAGTGCTCGATCTGGAAGGACTTGCTTCACGCGGCGATGGAGACCTTGTGCCATCATCATCTACAGACCCCGGCGATTGTGGGCTTGTCTTGGGCGGCGGGGGCCTTGCGACATCATCTGTTGACATCAAGCCGGGCGATGAAGGACTTGCTTTGCGCGGCGGAGAAGGTACGAAATCCCTGTGTCCTGGCTCCGAAAGTGAGCTGCCCGGCGCGCCCTCTGCTGCTCGTCGCCAGCTCTCTCCATCCCCAGTGCTCAGCGGCGAATCCTTGGCCTCCTCTTCACCCGCATCATCATCATCGCCCTCCATCTGTGCAGCAAGATCGTCGTCCTCGATCTTGCCTTCGTCCTTCACTGCTCTAGCAAACTCGCTCGCGGCCTTGGAAGGCTGAGTCTCGGCGCCGCCAACATCAGGAGGCGCGATTGAACGAGGAGACGCGCTCTCAAGCACACCAGGAATACTGCGGGTCTCGCTAGCCTCCTCTGCCTCATCCGCATGCTCATCGGGGGCCTGCAAGTCGTCATCATCCGTGTGGGCGTTGTGCGCCCGTGGCGAGCGCGCGACCATCTCTTGCAGCTCATCGTCGTCATCATCAAGAGCTTCGGGCTCCTCTCTTGCGGGCTCGAAGCTTGCCTGCGGCTCCGTAGCGGTTGCCTGCGCACCCTGATCGTGGACGTGCACAGGCTCAGGTACACGGCCGGCAGCCACGTGCAGGGATTCTCCGACGCCCGGGTGCTTGCTCTCGTGATGCTCACGGGCGAGTTCATCGGATAGTGTGGCATTCTCGTTGGCGTCGCTTGTGCTTCGTGGCTCGAATGCATCTTCCTCAGGCAAATCGTCGACATCAGGCATCTTGTGCTCATCGCCCGCCGACACCCCGTCGACGTCGTCTTCACCGCGCGCAGTCTTGAGAGGCTCCCGCTGCTTGCTTTCGTCGCCCCGACGAAGCGCACCAACACCACGAGATTCCGTGGTCTGCGAAGCCACCCCCGCTGTTTTCTGCGGCAACGGCGGCAAGGGTAGTGGCGATGGCTCAGAGGCATCCGAGTTCGCGTCGCCCTCGCGAGCCCACGGCTTCTCGCGCATGGCGGGACCGAGAGCGCTTTCATCGTCGCTATCGAGCACTGTGGGCGAGTTCTCCGCCGATGACAGCGAGTAGCTCAGCAGAGGCTGCGCGAGGTCGTCATTGCTCACTTGCAGTGCCGTGAACGAAGCCTGGGACATCAGCGGGGGACGCTGGAGAGGCTTATGCCGGTCTGCAATCCGGACGAGCGCCTCCTTCAGCAGCTTGTCGCGCGGGCGCGGGAATTCGTCCTCGAACGCCTGCAGGTCCTCGGCCCGCGGCGGCTTGTAAAAGGCGTCAGTGAGGTCCGTTGTAAGCTTCTTCACCGCGCGCAAAGCCTTCGGGAAACCTTGATTTGGCTCGTTGCGGCGCGCAATCTCGATTTGCCGCTGCAGGTGCACGCGCTGCTCGTCGTCCAGCACATCCATGTCCGGAAGCTCCGGATCAAAGCGCGCCATCCGCGCCCGCAGGTGGCTGCGGACCTCATCCAGCTGGGCGTGGATCTCCGCGGAACTGTGGTCCCACCGGGACCGCACGTGCGGTTTTTGTGGCATGGGGGCGTGGTTCATGGCCTGCGCCTCCACCTTGTACTGTGATGCCAAGATCGCAGCCTTCCCGTCAATCACAGTCTCCGCTTCGGCCATGGCATCACGCTCGGCCTCGGTGATGTTCTCCTCACGCTGCGCGTGCAGGTACTGCAAGGCAATCTGCTGAACGTGCGCGTCCGGAATAGGCCTGGCCTCAAGGTCGCTCGGAGCAGCCATTTTGGCCACGTGTTGCGCCACGGCATGCTTGGGCGATGTCGAGCCGAGCCCATGAGATTCTTGCTCGGCAAGCTCTTCGAAGCTGCGCGCGAGATCCACCTTGGCCAAGGCAAAGGAGACGTCCATGCTATGAACCTTGAGGCGCGAAAAGGCGCGGGCCGCGAGCATGCGCTCTCGATTCCGCACAAAGCTTGCGAGCGACCGGCAAAAATTTGCCACGATTGCGGCGCGGAAACGCTTCGTCGCAACAGCGGCATCGTCATTGACTTCTGCACTTGGCAAAGACTGGGACTCGGCCGATGCAGAGGATGCCGAGGACAAAGACGCCGGGGAGTCCACCCTTGGCGGGGTCGAGCGCTGTTGCTCCTGCTGCGCACGGTGCAGCTGGAGTTCCCGCTCCAGTCTGTCAAGCCTTTCGCGCTGCTCGCGCTCCTGGTTCTCGCGCTGTTTGCGCTCCTCCCGCTGACCCTCCGTGCCCGTCACCGACCACTGCAAGGTGCGAAAGACGTCAAGTTTGGCCTCGAGCGACGCAATGCGTTGCTCGTAGCTCAGTTGCTGCGCCGAGAGCCGCGCTTCGTAGTGTGCCTCGACGCGCTCCTCGTGCGCGCGGCGGTCAGTCTTGAGGATCTCGAGCTGCTCCTGATGCACCTTGCGCTCGAGCTCTCGAGTCTGTTCGATGGCCTCTTGCACGGCCACCTCGCGCTCCTTGACAGCCTCGCGCAGCGACTGCTGCAGCTCCTCGAGAGCTTCTCCTGCCGCAGAGTTTTCTGCAGCACGGTTGGGTTCGAGATTTTCCGCTTCTTCGCCGTTGGCCAGGTTCGTAAACGCGTGCTTGCGCCTCGCGCAATGGCGTCGCAGGAACTCCCGTGTGCTGAATGTCTTCCCGCAGGTGGCGCAAACGGAGGCCTCGAGGCTGGCGGCGTCCAGCCCGGCGCCGGCGCGCGTTCCGGCGAGCGCGTTGGCCAGCGTCTCCTTGACGGAGGCGCCTCCGGGGCCGTGCACGGTGAGGACGTACTCAAAGGTGGCGAGCGCCTTGCGCTTCTGACGCAGCTCCTTGCGAAGTCGGTCGTTTTCGTCGGCGAGGACCTGGTTGTCCTCGGCGAGCTGCTCCGCGTCGGCGCTCGCTTCCTGCGCGTCGGCACGGGCGACGTCGACTTGCGCAAAGAGCGCGTTCTCGAGGTTCAAGAGATACTCGATAATAAGTTGTGCGACGCGGAAGGCCTTGACGATGCTCTGGTCCGAGAGTCCGTGGAGGTCGCCTACCTTGAGATTGCAAAATGCAATGTTTTCGAGGACCTCCTGGAGGGCGCCAATGTCTACCTTCTCGACAATCTGCACGAGGTCCAGGCGCGCTAGCCGCCGCACGTTGAGTTTGCCGTGCCTCTGCTGAAAGTTGAACGTCTGCAGCCAGTCCTGGTCATCCCCACCCAGGTCATCTGCTGCGTCTTCGGCATCTTCGAGCGCGATCGAGCCAGCATTTCGGGCCGTCGTCTGCGCCTGCTGCCGTCTGAGCTTGCTCCGGAGCTCGTGCAGGGCCTCGGCCTCTGCAAAGTCCTCGGGCATCTCGCCCTAAGGCGAACCTCCTCGGTCAACGGGCTGCTACACTATACTAGGCGCCTGTGCAGCGCAGGTGATCTCCTGCGAGCGGTGAAGGTTCGCGAGGCGGCAGGTGCAAAAACGCTCGGCCGCGACGCGGGACCTCCTGCTCGCCGCCCCGCGCGCGCGCCTCGGCGGGTAGCGAGACTGGGCCGCGTGCGAAGAATGCAAAGAGCGTCCCAAGTGGCCTAACGTATTCCGCTCGGACGAATAGACCAGTTAGCCCATCTCTCGGAGCCCCAACGGAAACATGGTCGAGACCTTTACGACCCGCGGACCATCACGTCCGCGAGAAGAGGGACTCGCTGGCAGTCAAGAGCGACTCACATTGTCAAACGGTTGCTCTGACGGACGCTGGGAAAGTCGAGTCCTGGGGCGAGGTCAGCGCGCGGCAAACTGCAATTCGTGAGAGCTCGTGAGCAGCGGCGCAGGACGCTTCGCGTAGCAAGTAGCTGGCACCGCGAGGGGACGATGACGTACAAACCCCGTGCGTTCGCGGCAGTCGTGCTGGTCGTGGCCGGCATGCTGGCGGGGGCTGTGAGGCAGACCACGGCGCTCAGATGCTACAGAGGCAGCTTCGACTGCTTCCCGGACTGCGACAATAACACGTACAGCATCAATGCATGCGCCTTTGAGAGTCCCGGCGCCAGCGAGGCCGAGAACGGCACTTGCACAGATGCTTATTCAGGAGGCCGGGTTTGGAATTGCGACAGAACCTTGGAGGCGTGCAACAAAACCGCGGATTGCGTCGAAGGGCTCGCGCTCCCTAACAAGAACTGCTCGGATGTTGACGCCGACCCAAATTCCTGCATCGAAACTTGCGCAGACGAAGAGGTCTTTTGCGTGGATGAGTATCGTCAGCCACAGAACTCGAGATTCGGGAAAACAGCAGTTTGGGGCTTCGAGGAAGTGCACGTCCGGGGTTGCGCTGCCACGTGTGAGATTCAGAATAAGTCCGATGACACGGGCGCTGGTATCAGGTGCTGCACCAGTGATCTATGCAACCCTGCCTCGCGCGCGCAGGTGGCGCCTGTCATGGCTTCAGCAATACTCTGCAGTTTCGCGAGCTTCCTCGTTGCATCATGAAAAATCGGATGATCCTGCATCACCTACCTCGTCCTTTCGTGAGGGAGGGCGGCGCACTCTGCGCGCTGTCACTGCGAGACAACCTCGTGTGGATAGTGCATACAGGACGCCCCGTCGTGTGGAAACGGCAGGGCAGAAATGTAAAAAGTAGGTATCTGGTCTCGCGCTCTGGAGAGGAGCGAGTCAGAGGAGCCCTCTCGTGCAAATGAGAATACGTGAGCGCGGTTCATTCCTGGCTCGTCTGCAGGTCAGCCTCGGCGCCGCGCCCAAGCAAAAGTTGAGCTATCTCGCGGGAGCCTTTCTCACAGGCCATCATAAGATCCAGGCTCCGAGCTCGCGCTGTAGATTATCAACTCTAGGCCTACTTCCCAAGTCAATGCGATGGTGACTGTGCACTGAAGACATGTACGTATAATTTGCAATTGAACTTGGGCACGGCAGATCATATAGTATGAAAATTATCAGGTCGCGACTTTGCCGGCGGGCACCGGTGTTGCGGGCTGCTGCTTTGGGGCAAACTTGGCCTTGGTACTACTTCCTCCTTCGGGCTCCTCGTCCTCCTTCATGGTGGTCATCCGGCGCACAGCAGCCGGAAGCGGCTGGCCTTTGATGACAAGCTGGATGTGCTCCGCCGTGAGGCTCTCGTGCTCCAGAAGCGCCTTCGCGAGCCGGTGAAGCTCCTTTTTGTTGGAGCTGAGCAGCTTGCGCGCGCGGTCATAAGAGGCATTCAGAATAGTTTTGACCTCGGCGTCGACGCGCTGGCGCGTCTCGTCGCTAATGGGTTGGCGGTCGTTGGGCACGTAGACGACGCCGACGTCGCTGCTGCCCATGCCATAGCGCTCCACCATGGCGCGGGCGATCTGCGACGCCTTTTGGATATCCGACGAGGCGCCGCTCGTGACATAGTCAGGCCCAAAAATGAGCTCCTCGGCCGCGCGCCCGCCCATGCACACGTCGAGTTCGGCGAGCATTTGGCGCTTGGTGCGCTGCAGCATGTCCTGCTCCTCGGGGAGCTGGTGCACCATGCCGAGCGCCTGTCCGCGCGGCATGATGGTGGCCTTGTGGATGGGCATGGCGGCCGGGGTCTTGAGAGCCATGAGCGCGTGGCCGCCCTCGTGGTAAGCAGTGACCTCGCGGACCTCCTTTGGGATGATAGCCGAACGGCGCTCGGCGCCCATGAGCACCTTGTCCTTGGCGTACTCGAGATCCTCCGTGGTCACGGTCTCGGCGCCGATCTTGGCGGCGCGGAGGGCCGCCACATTGACAATGTTCGAGAGGTCAGCGCCGCTCGCGCCAGGCGTGCCACGCGCAATGTCCAGAGCCTTGACGTTATCCTCGTGCGGGACCTTTTCCAGGTAGAGCTTGAGGATCTCGGTGCGGTCGTGCAAGTCCGGGAGCGGAACAACAATGTTGCGGTCGAAGCGGCCAGGGCGCACGAGTGCCGGGTCGAGAACGTCGGGGAAGTTGGTGGCACCAATAATAATGACGCCCTCGGTGTCGCGAAAGCCGTCGAGCTCCACGAGAAGCTGGTTCAGCGTCATCTTGAGCGCTTGCTGCTCCTTGAGCGCGCGCGTTGACCCGATGGCGTCGATCTCGTCAATGAACACGATGCAGGGGCTGGCGTTCTTGGCGGCCTCGAAGAGGTCCCGCACGCGCCGGGCGCCGACGCCGACATACATCTCCTCAAAGTCGGATCCGGCCGCGTGGAAAAAGGGCACGCCAGCCTCGCCCGCGATGCATTTTGCCAGCAGGGTCTTGCCTGTGCCGGGCGGGCCGGTTAGCAGGACGCCCTTGGGCAGCTTGCCGCCAAGCCGCGTAAACTTCGTCGGATCCTTCAGGTACTCGACAATCTCCTGAAGCTCGTCCTTGGCCTCTTGCGCGCCCTTGACGTCTTCAAAAGTCTTGCCCGTCACGCCCACGAAGGCCTTGACCTCGTTCGACATGCCGCGCGGCAGCATGCCCTTGCCGTCCATGACCATGTTGAAGCCGAACCACATAATGCCCACCAACGCGATCATGCGCGCGGCGCGCATGATCTGCGTCCTCGCGTTGCCCTCTACGATCTGAACCTGGACGGGCGCGGCGCCCTCGCCGCCGTGCCCGGCCTGCTGCCCGGCTAAAAACGGGTTGGTTCCGGAGAACATGCCGCTGCCGCCGCTGCCGCCGGCGCCGCCGTGCATGCCGTACCCGTTGCCGCCCATGGCCCCGTAGTAGTTGGCGCCGGCCATGCTGCTCCCGCCGTGGCTACCGCTCGCGCCGGCCATCCAGGACCCACCGGCGGCCGGCATGGCCGACCCATAGCCAAAGGAGTTGGACGCATATCCGTAGCCACCACCGCCGGACCCGTGCGCGTTGCGCAAAAGCTCGTCCATCGAGGTGCGGTCAAGGCGTCCTGTCGCCACGAGCGCCTTGAGGTACTCCTTGAAGACGCCCTCGTTGCTCGCGAACCTGCCGGACTCATAGCGCTGCAGCACGATCTCGGGCGAAATTTTGCCGACCTCGCGCAGGAACCTCTCCTGCACGGCTCCATCGGCCACGCGCATGTTCGCCTCGTCCTCGAGCCTCTCCAGGCGTCCTCTGCTTCTCGACGAAATCATCCGGGCCCTCGCCGCCGAGGGTCCGTGGCACTCTCTGCGCATGAGCCCTCGCGTCGCCGCGGTGGCCAGCCTGAGGGACAGCATCTTTCCGCGCGTGGCTACGAGCTCGCTCCCGCGCCTCTGGAGCTGGCCCGCGGGCCGGAGTCGGCGCTCGCGAGGTCCTCCTCGCGCGGGCCGAGGTCGCGGCGGCGGCGCACCTGCTTCACGCCTATGCTCGAAGCCTTCGCGTCGCCCGACGGACGATGCGCGGGCCTCGGAGGCCCTGCGGCCAGGCGCGCGGGGGCGGCGGCCCTCTCCTCGCGGCGGCCCGGCGCGCGCGGCGCGGCGCAGCGCGGCGCAGCCGCTCCGCTGGCGGTCGCGAGGTCGCGAGCCTCGTCGGCGTCGCGAAGGAATTGAATTCTGGCGAGAGGCTCGAAGCCCCGGCGCCGAGCAGGAACCATAGTCGCAAGACTAGTTTTAACTAGTCGCGCCGGGCCAGGACGATTCGAAACACTTCGCTTGTTGAAGCAGTCGCGAGAGAGAGTTAGCCCACTGGCCACGCGGCGCGGCGCGGCGCGGCGCAGCGCGGGCCGGACTCCGACGGGGGCGCCGGCCTGGCTGGTGGGCTGCAGTAGCCCACTGGAGCCGATTGTTCTCAGATCAGATCAGGTCAGATCAGACCATCAGATTAGATCAGATTAGATCCGGGTTCGCACAACGCTCTGCGAGGCCGCGCCCGCTACGCGCTGCTGCTGCGGCGGCGGCGGCGTCTGCTTCTCGGCGAGCGCTGCCCCAGCGAGAACGATCTCAGCTGCGAGAACGACCTCATATCTTCAAAGCGGCGACTCGTCGTCAACGTCGCCGGCAGTATTCGTGGCCGACGACGACTTCTGCTTCGCCGACAGCTTTCACCACCACGATTACGACGACCACGACCACGACTTCTGCTCCCTCCGCCGCTGACGGAACGCAGCACATACTCACAAGATGGAGTATGAGAGCTTTGGCGACCTGATGAACGGGACCAGCGCCGCGGGAGGATCCAAGCCGCCGGCGGAGGCGCAGCCCCGGGGCGGCCCGCCGCAGCACCAGCAGAGCCAGCAGCATAAACAGCGAAACCAACAGGACCGACCGCAGCAGCAGCAACAACAGCAGCAGCAGCGACAGCCTCGCGAAGCTCGAGACGGAGTGGCGCAAGCGAGGGCGGATTCTCCCGATCGGGGCCGTCACGTGGCCTTCGACCTGCACGAAGACGGCGACAACGGGACCACGCGAACCGAGGGCCTCCGCAACGCCGATGCGTTACACTCTGAGAACGCGGGGAAGGCGGACGATCCCGAGCCCGGTAATCCTCGCGTATTCAGGAATCGAAGGAACTCGAAGCTGTTTTGGATGGACGACAACGCGGCCAAGGCCTGCTGTAATTGCGAGGCGCCCTTCACTCTGCTCCTGCGGCGGCATCACTGTCGCGCCTGCGGGTTCATCTTTTGTGGATCCTGTACGACCAAACGCCTCGATGGCACTGGGTACGGGCTCTCCGGCCAGGTCCGCGTCTGCGACGAGTGCTACAATTACGCCAAGCGTGTTCAGGACGGTCTCAGCAGGGAACAGCGGCACCACCGGCACCGACTTCGAGCCCAGCACTCGTCTCACCAGCAAGGCGAGGACGACGACTACGGTGACGAAGATGACGAGGAAAGCGCGGGCAAGGAGGGCGGCGAGCCCACTCGAAGCGGGGCTGGGGCGATAACGCACGTGCCGATTGGCGAGGACGACGCGCAATTGGCTCTAGACGGCGGGTTTTGGGGCGCCAGCGCCACCCTAGGTGGCGCAAATGCAAGAGGCCACGGTCTCGACGCCGCCAAGCGCAACGACGCGTGGCCAGCCGCCGAGGCCAAGGTCAACGAGGCCACCGGGCCGGGCGCCCTCATGAAGGCCGCCAGCGGTAACGGCGGGACCGGCCCGCTCTCGACGCTCGGTACCTCTAGCACCGCCTTGGGGCAGTCGCGCCCGCCCCCCGGCAGCAAGTCTGCCGGGCGCGCGTCCAGTCGCCGGCTACTCGAACCCATGGACCTCGTCGACATTCTCAACATGGACGATGACGGGGCAGGGGCCGCTGGCATTGCGCGATTGGGCCCGTCTCGCTTTAGCAAGCGCGCCACACTGTCCCGAGGGACGCGCGGCCGCAGTAACAGCTGGGACGGCAAGCCGCGCGAACGCTTCGAGACCGCCGACGAGAAGTTGCGCAGCAACAGCTTCAAGCGCAATAGCTCCCAAGCCACGCTGGCCGACTCGGTGCAGTCCGTGGAGACCCTGCTCAAGGAGCACGCCGCTAGCGACGTGTCCAAGCTCGGCGACAAGGAGGCTGTCACGCGGTACCAGCGTGATCTTTTGAGCCGGCGCCTCGACAAGGCCGTGCAGCGGCTCGTGTCGACGCGCGTCAGTGCTCTCCGCGACAAACGGCCCAGCATTATTCTAAGCGAGGAGGTCCAAACCGAGTGGAAGCAGACGCTGACGCGCCTCGGCAAGCAATTCTGCAGCGCCGTCAGGCCCTACAACATGGATTTCGACGGCTACTGCAAGCTCGTCTCCATCCCGGGCGGCACCATCGGCGAGAGCATCCTGCTGAACGGGGTTGTATGCAACAAGCACGTTGTGCACCGCCTTATGCGACAGCACATCGTGCAGCCTCGCATCCTGCTGCTCGAGGGCGCCATTGAGTTCTCGCGCGAGCGCAACCGCATCAGCTCGCTCGACACGCTCCGGGAGCAAGAAGAGGGCTACATGAAGCTCGTCGTTCACAAAATCACCTCCATGGGCGTCGATCTCTTGATCGTTGGCAGCAGCGTCTCGGGCAGTGCCCAGGAGCTCCTGCTGAAAGCTGGGGTCTCGGTCGTCGTCAACGTCAGGACGCGTCTGCTCGAGCGCATCGCGCGCTTGACGGGCGCCTACCTGCTGCCCAACACTGACCTCATGAGCATCCTGCCCAACAACTCGGACAGGCTTGAGGAGTGGGATCCGCGGGGCACCTGCAAACTTTGGACCATGCGCACCTTTTCGACAAAGCTGACGGACGCACAAAAGGGCGAGCAGTTCGAGCAGATCACCCCACGTACGCAGCGCGGCCCCCCGCGCAAGACGCTCATGTTCTTTGAAGGTTGTCCGCCGCGCCTCGGTGCGTCGGTCTGTCTGCGTGGCGCGAGCCCGACCACGCTTCGCCACATGGAGGCCATTCTCACCAGTCTCATCACCACGACGTACACGATGAAGCAGCAGAACCGTTTCTTCCGCGACATTGGCGTCTGCATTGGCGAGGAGCGCCTCACCAAGCCCGCGCTTGTGGCGCAAGAGGACGCCATGCTCGAGGCCGACCATATGCACGTGTGCAAGGTGTCCATCTGCGAGAAGGACCAAATGCACCCGGCCGAGACTAAGCGGCTCAGCTTCGGAACCATTGGCAGCGATCTCACGCTCGGCGACTACCTGCGGTACCGCTGCTTCAAGTCGGCGCCCAGCGTGGCGCGCCAGCCGCAGCGCTCGGCGCCGTCTTCGACCATTGGCGCGTCCAGCACGGCCGCCGCCGGACTGGCCTCGGCGACGCGCGCTGCGGGCCAGCCTGCAGACGTCAACACCTCGGCCGGGCCCGGCGCCAACGCAGGCTTTGCTTCCTCGAGCATGGCGTCGCCTTCGGCGTCCAAGACGGCCATTTCGTCGCCCTCTTCAGCGCAGGCGTCGTCCGCAACGACGGCCGGGGCTAGAAAGGGCGCGGACGCAGGTCCCGCAGAGGGCACGGATGCGGGCCGGCCGGCCGGCAACGGGGCGACCTTTGGCGCAGACGGCAACATTGACTCCGACGCCGGCGCGGCTGCAGAAAGCTCGGCCGTAGACAGCAATGGCGAAGGTTCCGGGCCGTTCGGGCCCACCGGCGTCGCGGACGCCGTCTTTTGCGTTGGCGAGGGCCGCGTCTACGTTTTTACTGGGTCGCTCAACAGAAATGACGAGACGCACGCGTCGCTGCGGGACAGCCTCGCCAACATTCGTCGCGAGTACGTGGCGAGCGGGATCCGCAGGCTGCATAACTCGGAGTCGAATCGGCGGTCCCGCGCTCTGCCCATCAAGAACCTGCCCATCCTCACTTGGTCGGAATGCCTCAAGTGCGACGCCACCACCGAATACAAGGTGCTGTCCAAGGACGCGGAGAGCCTCTCGTACTCGCGCTGGCTCCAAATCAAGCTCTTTTACAGGGCGCGCAACGTCTTGTCGCTCTTGCCGGCCCCGCCGACGCTCTGCAGACACTCCATCTTTCAGGACTACGTCACCTACTTTGAGCTGGGCGGCCAGGTCGCGGGCTTTGAGTTTGAGAAAATGGTTCCGTTCGAGACCAACCTTTTCGCAGTGGATCCGGAAAAGCCGCGACTGCTTCCGCGCTACGCCGAGCGCTGGCTCACGGAGACCGTGCGCGTCAAGCGGGATGAGCTCATCGACACCTTGCGAGTCGTGAAGATTGCCTTCTTGGAGAAGCGGCTGGGCCCGTACACGGACAGCTTTGACGAGCTGGAAGGGACTCACGCGCGCGCTGACGAGCTCAAGAGCGAGGTCACCGATGGTATCACCGCGCTGCGGGCCTGTCTAAAGGAAGACGAAGACGTGCGCGAGCTCTCGGTCCTGGAGTTGTATCGGGTCCGGCGCAACCTCATTCTGAGCGTTCAGAAGTGGAACAAGGCGCTCGCCGCCCTGCGCGAGTCCGAGGCGCGCCAGAGCCCGTCGGTGCCTCCGCGGGGAGACCCGAAGCGACCGCGCACTTGCTCGGATAGCGCTCTGCAGGACGAGTCGCTCTCGTCCTCGTCGTCTTCACCCATATCCTCGTTGATGACGCCCCCGGATGGCGAGAGTAGCTTCGGGGGAGCGCCGTTCGACCTGGTGCGCTCGACCAGCGTGCCGCACCACAAGCCCAAGTCTATCAGTAGCGGGGGCCTGCCATTGCCGTCGCACATGCATGGCTTTGCCGCGCACGACAGCCTAAGCACCAGCAGCGACTCCGAGCAGGCCCCGGAGACCCGCTTGGTGCGCGCCTCGCTGTCGCAGCTGGAGCCGGTGGACTTGCCTCTCGGCTTTTTGCTACGCGGGCGGCCGAACCTGCCAGAGGGCTTCGGCAATCGCATTGTGTTTGTTTACGACGACGAGCCGACGTCGTGGATTGCGTACGCGTTGAATTCGATGGATCACCGCCAAGGGCTCTTTGCGCTGGCCGAGGAGCGCGACCAGACGGAAAACTTCCAGAGCAGCCGCTGGACGCAGGTCATGCGCGCGCAGCTCGTCGACCCGAGGAGCTCGGCGCTGACGCTCGACTTTAGCGATTCGCACGGTCTCGAGCAGCTCAACCTGCATTTTTCTGTCAAGGTGTACTGCCCGCTCCACTTTTTTGCGTTGCGCCAGGCGCAACTGAATTGGCGGCGAACCAAGGGCCCTCGCCTCGACCCAGAGCTGAGCTTTTTAGAGTCGCTGTCCCGATGCGACCACTGGCGCGCAACGGGCGGCAAGTCTCGGTCGGTATTCCTCAAGTGCCGGGACGGCCGGTTTATCGCCAAGTCCATCTCGTCTGAGGAGCTCGACATGTTCCTCTCATTGGCCCCGAGCTACTTTGCTCATCTCGCCAATGTGAGCGAGCAACACTTTCCGAGCGCCTTGCTCAAGATCGTGGGCGTTTACACGGTGACCTCGAAGGAGGGGCCTTCGAACGTGGTGCAGCAGATCAGCTCAAAGGTGTCTTCGCGCCTGAACCTTGCAGATCTCGACGCAGGCTCCGTGCAGGCCCTGGCGCAAGAGCTCAACGCCAGGCGAAAGCCCACCCAGAGCGGCGCCGACTCTGCCCGGTCGCGGAGCGGCCAGATTGACGCTGTCCCGCTGTCGCCGCAGCAGCAGCCGCAGCAGCAGCCGCAGCAACCGCCGCAGCAACCGCCGCAAACAGGCTCTGAAACCCCTGGGGACCGAGCTGCAGAGGCCCTTCGTGTCATGCAGGCGCCGCCAACGCCACCCTTTGGGCCGCTCAAGGCAGCGCGGCACATTGCTCTGCCGCCAGCGGCGCCGGGCCTGCCCTCTGGACACGAGGAGGCAGAGGACATTGCCGGCGCCAAGTCAGACCCCTTGGTTGACTCGGCGCTCGACCAGCTATCGCACGTGTCCCAGGAGGATTCCTTTTCGACGGACGACTCGCTGACACAGATGCTCCCGCGGCTCACGCCGACTGTGGGCGGGCTTGCGAGCACAGAGGCTTCGGCGGGGCCCCTGGCCAAGCGGTCCAAGGGGGAAATCGGCATTGTGCGTCCCGCGAACACGGGCGAGCCCAAGAACGTCGTGCCCTCGGGGCCGGGCGCCCCGCGCAAGCTGTCCATGCCGTCGCTCTCGTCGACCGGAAACGTTGCGGCTGAAGGCGGCGGCGGTCATCTTGCGCCCACCTCGAGCGTGGGCAGCAATGCGAGCGTGGGCAGCACCGGGGCGAGGTCCCCAAGCGCCGCCGCCGCCGCCGCTGCCAGTGGGAAGAGCGTAGCAGGCAAAGGTACGAGCAGTGGCGACGGAAGCGCCGTGGCTGGGCTCGAGGGGGATTTTGGAGCGGCTGTCTCGGGCCCGGGGGTGGTCACCGCTACCTCGGCAGGGCCCACGGCCGACGCCATGGGCGCCGTTGCCTCGTCAGCAACGGGGCAAGCCGGGGCATCGGACGGGCAGCAGGGCTCAAGCGTCGAGAAGGCCGCGACAGCGGCGCCGCCGCCCCCGGCGCCGCCCGCGGAAAGGCAGTCAAAGACGCACTACATTGTGATGGAAAACCTTTTCCCGCCAGACGAGGTGTACGAGGCCAAGTTCGACCTCAAGGGCAACTTTCGAAACCGGCTCGTGGCGGCGCCGAAAAAGGGCGAGGTGCTCCTGGACCGGAACTTTCGCGCGTACACGAATGGTGTACCGCTTTCGCTGACGCTGAATGCCAAGCGGGAGCTCCGCGAGACGATCGAGCGCGACACTGAATTCCTCGAGCGCGACGAGATCGTGGACTACTCGTTGCTGCTCGGGATCCCCTCTCGCGGGCCCAGGCGCCCTGAGGACCAGTGGACGTCTGGACCTGGCGCCAGCGATGAGGACGCGGGCGGAGAGCCTGGGTGCGGAGGGGGTGAAGACGGCACGGGGCAAGGGCCGGTGCTGCAGACCGGCATTATCGACTTTTTGCAGCTGTACAATTACCGCAAGATGATTGAGTCGAACGTGAAGCGCGCCGGTATGATTGCGGGCCAACTGGAGCCGACGGTGATCGAGCCGGGCAACTATCGCGCGCGGCTCCTTCGTGCGGTGGACCGCAACTTCATCGGGGTGCCCCCGCAGCCATCCTTTGTCAAGCCAGGTGCGAAGGGCTCCGCAGCCACCTCTGGCGCTGCCGGTCAAGAAGGTGTCGCGAGCTAGGCGAAGGCAGACGCTGCAGTAGCACTGGCGGGATGCGAGCAAAGCAAAGGGACCTGCCGGCGGGGAGCGAACCATGACTCGCCTCCGACACGGCGGCGGTGCCGAGGATGAAGTCATATTGATTGTAATATTTTTGTTGCTGTACGTTACTGGTTTTTGTTCGCATGGTGGCTGGCTTGCTTGCGTGCTCGCAGGAGCACCAGTTGTTATAATTTGATGTCCTCGACCCCCGGGCGCTCGCAAGCAGGCGAGCAAGGAATGCAGGCGGTGAAAGCAGACGCCGGTTATCTTGGCTTGCTCTCGATTCGAGATGGGTTCGTTTCGTTTCTTCCGTTTCAACGATCGCCCTGCCTCGTCGAAAGGAGAGAAGATCCGACGAGCTGCCCCCACTGGCATCCGAAACGAGTGTTTGTTTTCTCCACGCCCGAGTCGACGCACATCGCATGTGAGAACAGATGCCTCGCTCGGCTGCGCGCCACACCGTCGTGCGAACCCGCTAGGGCCTGCCTGCCTGCGGGCCGACCGCCTGGGCGCGAAGGAGAACATCAGGCAAACGGGCGGCCGGCGCGAGGGCGCTTCGAGTCGGTCGTTCGCGCTTTAGCGGCGCATGGCGCTCGGGAACTCATTGCGCAGCATCTCCTCAAAAGCCTCCTCATCGAAGATCATATCCGAGTCGTCGGTAATGAACATCTGGGCGTCTTCATGGTGGCGCAAGGGCAGGGCGCTATGGAAGGAGGCCGTGATGGGCTGAATCGCGACGAGGCGTTCGTTGAGCTTGGCGTCGAGGGTGCCGTTGTCCAAGTCCTCCTTGGTGAACCAGAGGTGGGCCTCGCGGGCGAGGGCCTCGAGCATGGCGGCCTTCTCCTGCTCGACTTCAATCTGGCGGGCGTGCAGCTTCTCGAGAACCTCCTTTCGGCGTTCCATCTTGTGTGCGCGGCGCTCCTCGGCACTTTTTTGGTACTGTTGCTTGTACGCCTCCAGCGCGGAAAGCTCGAGCGACGTGCGCTCCGCGAGCGCCTTGGCCTTTGCCTCCTGGTAGAGTCTCTCCTTTAGCAGCTGCTTTTCCCGGCCCTTGCGGATCCGGTCCTCGCGGTCCTTGAGTTGCGCCCGGGCGTCCTCGAGGGCCTCCTGCTTCCACTCCTTGCGCAGCTTGCGCATCTCTCTCCGGTACTCCTCGCGCTCGCGCTCGAACCGCTTCACCTCGGCCTCCTTCTTATCCGCGAAGAGCTTCTCGGCCTTGGCCTTGAGCTCGGCGGCGAGCCGCTCCTCGCGCTCCTCCTCGGACTCCTCCGCCTCCGCCTGCTGGCCGGCGTCCTCCTCGGCGCCCTTGGCGGCCTCGCCGTCGC
>KQ758883.1:911793-921980 GCA_001462505.1 Aurantiochytrium sp. T66 | reverse complement strand
CGCCGCCGGCGCGACCGAGGCCCGAGTCAGGTCCGGGGATGATGGGATCAAAGGACATGGGATGGATGAAGATGAGGGACGACGTCCGAACGGCGAGGCGACGCGGCGAGGCGCATGGCCACGCGCCGTGGCCCTGCCGGCACGGCCGCGGGAGCTGCGAGAGGGCCGCCGGCCCGACGACCGCTTCGAGGAGCCTGCGCTGGCTGGCCTTTTCATCCGAGTTGAGCTTGGTTAGCGGCGAGGTTGCAACAAGGGCTCGAACGCCACGCGCTGGAATCGCTGCGCGCACGCACGCACGCTCGCGCACGCACGCACGCACGCACGACCTTGACGACGCCTTGACAGTCGAGTTGGACACGGCCCGAGACCACCGCTTGGCATCCGGAATGCGCCGGCGATCATCGTCGGCTGCTGGATGGTGCGTAAGTTGATCGCCGACGGCGACAAAGACTTCGATGGCGACGCCGCTTGCCGCCGCACAGACGTGGGCAGACTGCCCGCTGTCAATCACAACAAGCTGCCGGCCCGCGAGCATCCTGCGATCGTCGTCAACAACAATCTGTTGGGATGGTGCTGGGGACAGGACCGCGACACAATGCGGACAGAGGCCGGGGACGAGCTTGCCACGACGGACGCCCGCCTCATGGCATGCCGCCTCAACTAAGTTCGCGGCAGCGCTCTTACTAAGATCTGTCGGAGCAAAGCGAAGCAGCCGTCGTCGCCGTGCAGACGCTCGTGCTCGCGCTGCCGCGCTCCGCGGACGTCGTTCTCGTAGGTATTCTGGTGCCCCTTTTCGCTTTGTCGCACTGTATTTGCAGTAGCAGATAGATCTTCGACGACCACTCGACGCGCCCGTCGCTCCCGCGCCCGCTCCCGCGCTCGCTCCCGCGCGCTGCCGACCGCACGCCTGCGCGCGCGCCCAGGGTTCTCCCGCGCGGCGGCGAAGGAGTAGGAGGAGGAGGAGGAGGAGGAGAAGAGGCAGCAGCACCAGCAGCAGCAGCATGTTGCAGACGGCGCTCCGACGCGCGGCAAGGCCCGCCGCGAGGTCCGTGGCCGCCGCCGCGAGGGCCGAAGGCGCGGCGCAGCAACAGCAGCAGCACGTGCGCGCGCTGCAGGGCCTGCGGCTGGACCTGCAGCAGCAGCAGCAGCGGATGCAGCAGCAGCAGAAATTTGCGTGGCCCGCGCCCGCCGGGAAAAGGTGGCTCTCGAGCGCCTCGCTCTCGGATGACGAGCTGCGCACGCGCACGGCGGACTTCCAGGACGACTTCGCCGAGGCGCGCATGTGCCTCGGCGACGCCAATGACTCCCTCGAGACAGTCTACTTCGAGGAGGACCTCGAGGACGCGCAAGAAGCCGTCAAGACCTGCCTCGCGAACTACGAGGCCCTCGTCAGCTCCATGAGCAACGAGCAGGCCGGCGCGTTCAAGCGAGAGAACGGCCTCAAGGTCGAGCAGCTCAAGGGCGAGCTCGACGCCCTCATGCAGAGCCTTCTCGAGGAGTAAACCATCTTGACTCCGATTGTAGCCTCGAAGCGCTGGCGCCGCATCGCAGGCCCGCAGAACGCCCTGCAGTCGTCGTTCCGCGCCTGACGCGGGCCAGCCATCCTGCGACCTACTTAGCTTTCCTCGCTCTTGGCGCGACAGCTCTCTCCCAATAACTGTAAAAGCCTGCGGAGTGTTCCTTGTCGCTCTAGGCCTAGGCCATGGTACGTATCATCACCGATCTCATTCAGGGCATCATCGCACACCAAGATGCCCTTTTTTCGCGCTTCTTCTCTTCTCGCGCCCAGATGACCGACCGCCGCGCCGCCTGCCTTGCGCAGGCAGCCGCCGATCGAGCTCGGAGGACCCGACCACGGTCCACGAAGAAGAAACCTGCGAGAAACGAGCCGACCGGACGAAGGCGACAACCCCGAGCAGAGGCCCTGCGGTGGATTGATTTGGTTCTTCACTGGCAGGCAAGGAAGGCACCGAGCCGCGCGTCCTCGGCGGCGCGAATTTTGTTGTCGAGCTCGGTTTGGGCTCGATGACGAGTCCGAGTCTGATCACAACGTTCTTGGTGGGGCTCTTGTTGTTGCTGTTGTTGCTGCTGTTGCTGTTTGTTGTTGCTATGATTTGGCAACGGTCGCGGCCGCCCCCAACGTAGCAGACCCGAGACGAGCCCGACGCGCGCCCCGACGCGCGCAGCAGCAGCAGGCACGCGCAGGCGCAGGCGCAGGCGCAGGCGCAGGCGCAGGCGCAGGCACGCGCAGGCGCAGGCAGCAGGCACGCGGGCGGGCGCGCGAGCGATCGGCGGCATGGCGGGCAACCAGTTCGAGGCCGGCGACGTGGTGGTGGACGAGGAGGGCCACCGCGGCACCGTGCGGTACGTGGGCCCCGTGGCGACGGCCAAGAAGAAGGAGACCGTCTGGGTCGGCGTGGAGTGGGCGGACGCCGGCCGCGGCAAGCACGACGGCGCCGTGCGGGACAAGACGTCCGGCGAGGAGACGAGGTACTTCAGCTGCGCAGAGGGCCAGGGGTCCTTCGTGAAGCCGCAGTTCCTCCGCGTCGGCGTCGCCTTCGAGGACGCGCTCATGACGAGGTACGAGCCGGAGGCCGCCGTGCGCGTCGGCGAGGGCGTCGAGGGCGAGGGCGGGCCCCGCCGCCGCAACGGCGACATCGTCGAGATCGAGGCCGTCGGCATGGACCAGATCCGCGGCAAGCAGCGCATCCACAAGCTCCGCGAGGTCTCGCTCTCGTCCTGCGTCGTCGTCTCGGCCGGCCAGCCCGGCTGGATCCGCGAGCACTGCCCGCTCATCAAGGAGCTCGACCTCTCCGACAACCTCATCGACTCCTGGAAGGTCGTCGGCGCCATCGCCTCGCAGCTCACGGAGCTCGAGCACCTCTCCCTGGCCCGCAACCGCCTCGCGGCAGGCCTGCCCATCAACCCGATCGAGCCCCTCCCGGCTTCGCTCAAGGTCCCCTTTGGCGCGCTCCGCGTCCTCGTGCTCAACCGCACGGGCACCACCTTTTCCCAGGTGCAGCGCCTCGACGAGGAGGGGCTCATCCCCACGCTCGAGGAGCTCGTCCTCGGCGACAACGACCTCGACACCCTCGACCCGCTCGGGAACGTCAAGTCCGACAGCGTCTCGCACCAGCGCGGCTCCTACGCAGAGTGGGCCAAGGAGCAGATCAAGCTCGCCGACCGCAAGGGCTTCACGCCCGAGTCCTTCGCCAAGGGCTTTCCCAGTCTGCGCAAGATCGACGTCTCCCGCAACAAGATCGCCACCTGGTCCGAGGTCTGGCGCTTCGCGCGCCTCCCCGCGCTGCGCCACATCAACGCCAGCGACAACCCCATCGAGGAGATCTTCTTCGACCCGCCCGCGCCGGCCGCCGGCCAGGGCCCGGAGACGGCCGCGGCACAGCCGCCGGCCCCCAGCGAGGCGGGCCCCGCATCGCGTCCGGGCAAGGAGAACGAGCTCCAGCAGAGCCGCCTCAAGGCCGCCGAGGAGTTCCGGCGCAAGCTCAACGGGGAGCCCGCCGCCGCCGACGCCGACGACGAGGGTGGCGCGGCCTGCTGCGGCGAGGGCGGCCAGGCCGCCAGGGGCGCGGACGACGCCTCGCCCGCCGCGCCCCAGGAGGCGAGCTCCCCAGGGTCCAACGGCGGGGACGGCGAGGCGGAGCGCAAGGCCGACGACGAGGCCGCGCCCGAGAAGCAGCGCCGCTTTGTCCAGGAGCTCGACATCGTCATGAGCAACGGCATGGTTATTCCAATGCAGGAGAGCCGCGAGCGCGCCCGCTACACCGAGGCGCGCCTCTTCCGCGGGTCCGGGACCCAGGGGGGTTCGCAGCCCTTCCACAAGCTCGAAACGCTGCTGCTCTGCCGGACGCGCGTCTCCTCGTGGACCAGCATCGACGCCCTCAACAAGTTCCCGGCCATCAAGGAGGTCCGTCTCCAGGGCGCCCCTCTTATTGCCGCGGCCGGCAACGCCGGCGCCGCGCGCCAGACCACCATTGCGCGCGTCAAGGGCCTCGTGCGCCTCAACGGGTCCGAGGTCGCTCCCCGCGAGCGCTCCGACGCGGAGCGCCTCTACCTGAAGCGCGTCGCTGTAGCGCTGACGCCGCTCTCCGGGGTCGAAAGGGACGCCAAGCTCGCGGAGCACCCCCGCTACGCGGACCTCGTTGCCGAGCACGGAGACCCTACCGAGGCCGCCCGCCGCGCCAAGGCTGCCGCAGAGGCCGACGGCTCCCTCGCGTCCAACAGCGCCAAGGTCACCATTAGCAGCTTCGACCCGCGCACCTGCACAGCGCCGCCCGTCACCAAGCGCCTCGTCCTCAGCATGACCGTCAAGGACCTCAAGCTCTTGTGTCAGCGCCTCTTCAAGGTCGATGTCGATCTGCAAAAGCTCTTTTACCGCGAGAAGAGCAAGGACTTTGGCCACCCCGTCGCCCTCGACGAGGACGGCATGGCCATTGTCGATTTCGGCGTCAAGGCCGGCGGCGAGATCATCATGGAGGCCCGCGACCCTGAAAAGGAAAAGCTCGACGCGGATAAGCGCGCCGCGCAAGAGTCCCAGCGCATGAAGGACCAGGAGACCCGCGCCGCGCGCGAGGCCGCCATCAAGCGCGACGAAATCGAGCGCCTCAAGCAGTCTGTCCTCTCCTCCTCCTCCTCCTCCTCCTCCTCCTCCCCCGCTGGGGTCTCGGATTGAGTGGTTCGCGTTTTGGATTCTTTCTTACAGAGCAGTGGCGGTGGCGACGGCGGTAACCTAACTAATTCTTTGTATTCAACGCAGGCGGTGATCTCCGGTTTGTCTCATGGCTGCTGCTGGCCGTCAAGCGCGACGACGAGGTCGGCGCGCGCGGCGCGAAACTCGTCCACTAGGGCCTTGCCGTCGCCGAGATCATTGCCGCCGAGCTCGAGCGTTCGAAGACCCGAATTCTCCTGCAAGGGCGCCTTGAGGGCCTCGGCCCCGGCGCGCGAGAGCCCGACGGCGCCCAGCGCGAGGGTCTCCAGCGAGGTGTTCTGCCGCAGCGCGTCCACGACCGCGGCCGCGCCCTCGTCACCAAGGGAATTGCCCATCAGCCGAAGCTCCTTCAGAGAGTCGGCCTGGAGGGCGCTGCGCACAGTGGCCCCAAAGGCCTCGACGCCCTCCTCGCCGGCAGGGTCCAAAATGTCGACGCCAATACTAGTGACATTGAGCCGCTGCAAGCGTGCTGCGGCGGCCGCCTCCGCCAGGGCGTCACCGAGGGCCCGCAGCCCCTCGAGGCCGACCTTGTTGGCGCGGAGGTCGAGGTCCTCGAGCTGGCTCGCGCAGGCAGCAGCGGCCTCGGCCTCGATGCGGGTGACGGCGTTGCGCCCGACAGACAGCACGCGGAGTGCGTGGAAGCGGGAGCCGCTACGCCGCGTTGACGCGCACAAGGACGCAAAGCCTTCGGGCCCAATCCCGCAGTCGTCGAGGTGCAGCTCCCGCACGCTCGTCGCAGCGGTCGACGCGTCGGTTGACGAGTGGCCATTTTGGCTGCTGCTGCTGCTGCTGGCGTCCTGGCTGGCTGCGTCGTCAACGAGAGCCTGGACGCCGGCGTCGCCGATGGCCGGATTGTCGCTGAGGACCAGACGGAGGGCGCCCTGCGAGGCCGGAGACCCGCGCAGCGCGTCGCCGAGGGCCCGGCAGCCATCGACGCCGAGGCCGCTCGAGTTGAGCTCGAGGTTGCGCAGGAACCTCGGGCCCTGGCGCAGGCCGTGCGCCAGCGCGGCAACGCCCTCGTCGCCGAGCGCGTTGCGGCCCAGACGAATGTCCTGGAGCGCGTGCGCCGGGTGGGCCAGCACGCCGCCGAGATGGGGCATGCCGGCAGCCGTGAGCGCCTTGAACTCCAGGTCGAGGGCCTCGAGCGTGGGGTTGTCCCAGGCCTCGAGCAGCGCCGCGAGCTCGGCGTCGCCAAACTTGGCGCACCCCACCGAGAGGCGCTTGAGCCTGCGGTTCTTGCGCAGGGCCTCGGCCAGCTGGCGGGCCGCGTCCTTGGAGACGCTGTGGCCCGAGCAGAGGAGCTCCTCGAGCGACGTGTTGCCCGCGAGCGCCTCGGCCAGCGCGCGCAGGCCGGCCTCGTCCACCTTGCGCGTGCTCATGACCAGGAGCGCCGGCCCCGTCTCGTTGCCGCGCAGCTTGGCCACCAGGTCGTCCACGCCGCGCCGCTGCTGGCCCCAGGCCATGGTGCCGCCGCCGCTGCTGTCGCGCGCGCGCGCGCTCGCGAGGCGGGCCCGACAAAATACAGGTTTGGCGCTCCGTTCAAACCACCCGATTTTGCGTTGCGCACACACCTCCCACAGCGGCCACGATCGTCTCGACCGGAGGGGTCCTCGACCGGTCCCCGGCCGACCTGCGGGGGTGCACACCGTTTTGCAAGCGCCTCAGCCTGAGCTCGCTAATCGACAACGGTCTTGCGCTCGATCAAGCACGAGGCACGCGCGAGACCTGCCGCCCGCGCGCGCGAGCAAGGGCGCGGAAGGGCGCACGCCCGGCGAGGGCGCAGGGGCGAGGCGCGGGATGGGGAAATCGTCGTCCGCGCGAGCGTTGTGAAACGAGTCGAAGTCGACTCGACTGGACTTCGATGGTCGCGGCCGACGCGCGAGCCGAGGAAGAGACGCGCCACTTGCCCGAGCTCGCGAGAAGCAAAGCCGCGCAGGGCGCGTGGCAGCACAGCGGGCAGCGCAAAGACGATGTCGCCTTCGCGCCGGAGCCGGAGACGGCCTCGGAGTGGCCGCATCGCCCCCTGGGCACAGACCGCCGCGAGCGCGCCCTTGAACCCTTTGAGGGCGTCGAGGCAAGCGAAGAAGCGCTGGCGGCCCAAGCACGCTCGTGCGTGAGCCTCCTGCGCGCCAAGGATGATTGGGAGCAGCAGGCGGCGGGTCTCGAGGCCTTGCAGAGGCTAGCTGTCTTTGCACCGCAGACGCTGGCCGCCGACCCTTCTCTCTACAAGACGCTGCTCGGGTGGGCCGTGCGTAGCGTGGGGTCGCTGCGCTCGGCGCTCTCCAAGCGCGCAGCGCAGACGCTATCCGAGCTCTTTGCGCGGCTCGGGCCGGAGCTCAACGCCCCGCTCACAGAGCTTCTCGTCCCGGCGCTCATGAAACGCGCCTCGGACAACACGAGCGCCTTTATTCGGCAGCACGCCCGCACGGCGTTGCACGCCTTTTGCACCAAGTGCGCCTCGTGCGAAGCCCTTCGCCAGCTCGAGCGCTTCTTGGCGCATGCGAATGCCGGTCTGCGCGAGACGGCGCTCCTGGCGCTGCACGACTGCCTGGTGGCGGCCCCTCAACTTCTCAAGTCGACCGCCGGCGGCGACGACCGCGGCCCCGGTCTTGGCGAGGCGGTGCGCACGGCGCTCCAAGATGCGAACCCGCTGGTGCGCAAGGCCGCTGATCGCCTGCACCACGTTCTCGCTCACGACCGCAATCCCGGGCCTCCGACGGCGCTGGTCTCGCGAGATGGGCCACAGCGGGGCCCCGGGAACCATGTGGCCCGCGCCAGCAGCGGCCAGAAAGAGACTCGCTCCGCGCGCTCGGCTGCCTCGCGCAAGGCGGCAGCAAAGCCGTCATTCCTTCCTGTGCTGCACGCGAAGCGCGGGCCGCAGGCCTCTCGGGAGGACTCCCCGGCCTCGTCAATCGCGGGACCTCCGTCGTCCCGCGTGTCCAGAATCGCCGCGAGCCCGAGGCGCACTCCCGTCGCGCGCTCGCCGCCCAAAAGCAGCCGCCCGCCCACAATGATCCCGAGTTTGCGAACCACGGCGCCGCGCAGCGGCAACGAGGAGAACCCGAGCTTCTCCATGGACACGTGGAGGCGAAGGCGAGCAGAAAATCAGCGCCTGTCCCCGATCAGACGGCTTCCGTCTTCTCCGGTACACGGTCGGCCTTCTCGCCAGCGACCTCGTCCGCCTCAAGGTCAAGCTCAAGCTCAAGGACAAGGTCAAGCTCTGACCCGGTCGCAATTCCAGCTGCCAGCTCAGGCCCAGCTGCGACGAGAGCAGCACGAGCGCAGGCAATCTCCGCTCGAGGCCAGCAATGCGCGCACGCCAGAGTTGGCCCAAAGTCCCGATGCCGCCGCCGCATCCGGGGATTATTGCGGACGCAACGAGTTCGCCGACGTCGATCGCGACGACATGGCTCGCTTCCGGTTCGACTACAGTGTACCAGCGCCTCCCAAGACACGGCCCTCGCCGCCGAGCGTTGACCCGCGAGCAGGAGCACATGCCGCCGCTCAGGCCGCCGTGCGCCCCGTCGTGCTTCGCGGAATTGTCACGCCCGCGGATCTGCAGCAACAGCGCGCGCGAGATGCGAGCGACGACATCTGGGGCCCGGTCCCGGAGACGGAGATCCTGGGAAACCACGAGATGCAACACGCCGCCGGCACGGATCCCTTGCCCGCCAACATGGCTGTCTTTGACCACCAAGAAATGTCCCTGTGGCAAGAGATCGCCGAGCTAGATCAGCGTCTCTCGAGCGTGCGGGCGCGAACGAATCTCCGCCATGTCCGCGTTGCGAACGGGGTCGACGGCCTCCCGCCTGAACTGGGCCTTTCGCCAGCTGGCGCGGCCATTTATGCCGACGTCGTCGCGTCGGCGCCCTCGTACGGTCCAGCGCAGCAGATCAAGCTGCGCAAGCGCGGCAAGAAACGATCATGACACGCCGATCGGAGACTAAGAGGTCGTCCCGAGGAGCGGCGGGCGGTATTGCGTAAGCTGCCGGCTGCTGTCGAGTGAAATTCTACGTTTTTATGTGTATGAGAGTCTATCATTTTGGGCATCAAAAGCTGGACCCACCGCCTTGCAAGTACCCGAGCTCCTTGGACCTTGTGTCGGCCATGTTTGCGAGCTGGTAGTTGCCTACGGCGGAAAGGACGCGGGTGAACAGGTTCCACGCGTACGGATCATTGGGGTTACGCACCGTACGCTGGCTCATGAGCGCGCGCGCCTTGCGCAGGGCGAGGCCGGCAGCCTCGGTCTCGGGCTCTTGCAGGGTCTGCGCGAGCGGGTCCAAGCCCTCGGTGTCGATGCCGGCAGCCCGCAGCGTGCACTCGACGAATGCGCCGTCGAGAAGGGCCGCGTCCGAGGCCAGGGGCGCGACGGAGGCCCAGTCCGGACAGCTTTGTTCCAGGAGGTGAGCGGCTTTCGCGAAGGCGCCCTCTTGCCGGAGCAAAAAGGCATCGCAGATTGCCCCAAGCGTCGCATCATCGGTCATGGCGCGGAGCTCTGCAGCGCGCCTCGCGTCGTCCGCGCCAAGCGCCACGAGGACCTTGAGAAGGTGTAGAAACGGCTCGAGGCGTGCGGACTCCGGCGAGGCTTCCACGGCTTCGGGGACGCGCTGGATGTCTTGAAAGCGGTCCGTGACCGTGGGCGAGGCGCGGCGAGGCTCGTTGCCGGACTGAAACAGCTTGCGCAAGTCGAAACTGAGCTGGGCCGCGTCGTGGGCGCGGACCTTTTCGTCGTTGCCGCCCATGATGAGGGAGCGCCAGAGAGCAAGAGTGGCCTGGGGCCAGCTCTGCGGCCAGACGCTTTCAAAGGACATCAGGGAGTCCACGTGCTGCAGCGCCGGGCGGAACTTGCCGCACTGCAGGGAGGCAAGGGCCTGGACGTAGTAGAACTCGCCGGCCAAGGCGGAAGCGGGCTCGAGGTTCTCCTCGTACACGTGCTCCAGCTCGCGGGTGAGGCGGACGCACTCGCGGAAGCGAAAGGACTGTAAGAAGCCGTGCGCTGTCGCCGTGCTGGCGATGCCCTGCCTTGATTCGCCGGAGAGCGCCTGGCCGGCGAGGCGCTCGGCCTCGCCGTAGAACCCGCAGGCGAAGAGCGCCCTGGCGTGCAGGCCCAGGACGGCCGGGAAGCTGGGCAGGCCCTCGGACCACTCTGACAGCGTGCGCTCGACGCAGGCGAGCGCGCGGTCGTTGTCGCCGCGGCGCATGTAGACCTCCTGGAGGCTGCGCAGCGCGATGATATTGTACGGGTTCACGAGCATGCGGCCCTCGAAGATCCGCGCGGCGCGGGAGGGATCATTCTCCCCCAGCGCGCGGGCGGCCGTCGCGAGGCACACGGCGTCCTCGCCGTGGCCCGCGGCGCCCTCGCGGCCGGCGGGGAGGCGCGTCTCGAGCGCGGCCAGGGGCTCCCGGAGCGCTTCGCGGGCGCCGCGCCACTGCTTGCGCTCGAAGAGGGCCGCCAGCGCCC
>KQ758883.1:864990-875547 GCA_001462505.1 Aurantiochytrium sp. T66 | reverse complement strand
TCGAGGTCGACGAGGTCATCTGCGTCATCGAGACCGACAAGGTCGCCGTGGACATTCGCTCGCCCACGGCCGGCACGCTCACCAAGCAGCTGGCAAAGGTCGAAGACACCGTCAACACCGACCAGCCCATCGCCGAGATCGAGGTCGGCGACGCCGCGCCCAAGAAGAAGGAGGAGGCCGCCTCGAGCGAGCCCGCGCCCGAGCAGGGCAAGGCGGAGGCCGCCGCGCCCGAAGGCGAGCCCGTCACCGTGCCGGTGCCTGCCATGGGCGAGGCCGTCACGCAGGGCGACCTCGTGGAGTGGATCAAGCAGCCCGGCGATAGCGTCGAGGTCGACGAGGTCATCTGCGTCATCGAGACCGACAAAGTCGCAGTCGATATTCGCTCCCCCGTCGCCGGCACCCTCACCAAGCAGCTGGCCAGCGTCGAGGACACCGTCCACACCGACCAGCCTATCGCTGAAATTCAGCCCGGCAGCGGCGGCGGGGCGTCTGCGAGCAGCAGCAGCGGCGGCAGCAGCGCCTCCGAGTCCGCGCCGGATGCCTCGGGCGCGTCCGAGTCGGCACCATCACCACCACAGCACCACGACGATGACCTCGAGCCGCTCAAGAAGCCCATGATCCACTTCCGCTACGGAAAGCGGGATGCCATTGACAAGGACATGGGCATCCTGCCCGCAAATAGTGCCAAGGCCATTGACTACGCTTCGGAGTCCGCCTCCGCGGGCGGCTCCTCCTCTTCGTCGTCTGCTAGCTCGACGCCCAAGACTGTGCGGACAGACGTCAAGACGTCGCCCGGCATCCCGGAGACCACGATCGAGTACCTCGACGACGTTCCCGCCACCTTTGGCCGCTTGCCGCCGCTCACCGAGGAGGAGGCTCTTCGCGTTCAGCTCGGCGGCGCCGACCCGTAAACCCGAGCGGTTTACTTTCACAGAATGATGACACCTCCCGGTCACCAATAGAGTAATACAGAAATTGCCGGCGGCACTCTGCAGTGCCACCTGCTTTCCCGAGCAGACTGGCCTTGATTCTTGCGCCAGCCGGGCAGCAGCATGATGTGCAGTGCAGTCTTCACAGGACATGTTTGAAGATCCAGCTGGGCCCCATTGGTGGTCTCCCAAGTGGAAGTGGAAATTTTGAGCTAGGCCTACTTTCAGTATGCAGAAATGCCTCAAAATGCCGGGTCCAAGAGCGAGACTAGACTCTGTCGACAGATGAAGGAACTCGATGAAGGGGTGAAAAAGAAAAAAATGCAAAATTATACCCAATCCGTGTCGCAAATCTAGGCGGTCTGCTCCTCGCCCTCGTGCTTCTCGACGCCCATGAGCGTGGGCGCGGCTCGTGCGCTCGGGAGAGGCTCGAAGATAGTCATGACAAACTTGGAGCCGGACTCCTTGATCTCGAGAAAGATCTTGTGGTTGGTGCCGGCGACGACTTGGCGCTGGACGCCGATGATCTTGACATCCGCCACGTCCGAGATCTTGAGGTTCTCGCCGGACGACTGGACCTGCTCTTCGAGCTTGGGCAGGAAGGTGTCGAGTAGCTGGTGCGTGGTCTCGTCGGGCTCCTGGAGGCCGCCGTACGCGCCGACCAACTTCTGCTGGCGGGGCACCTCCTCGCGGCGCGAGTCCACGAGCTCCTCCTGCTGCTGCACTTCGACGTCCGTCATTCTTCTGTCCAAAGTCGTGTCCTGATGCTCTGCCTGGTGCTGCTGATTTTGGATGCTTGTCTAGTTTGGGTTATGGCTTTGCTTTGCCGATTTCACGCGCCGCCGCCGCCACGACGACGCTCTGCACCTCAATCCAATGATGCCAATGATGACCGATAAACGTAGAAATTCCGGCTTCTCGACCCAGAAGGTGAGCCTATCGCCACCGCGCGCCTTCCGCGCGAACGTCTTCATGAAGCTCTCCAGAAGCTCTGCATCGACTGCGTTCGCAAGGGAACGCCGCCAACACCAAGTATTTTTGTGGCTCGGCTCGATGTGACTGGCGACAACGAAATTCGCGCGACCCGCACCGGCGTGGGGCCGCGGAGTCGCAGGCCCCAGCGCGACAAAGTTGATGCGACGATCTCGTCCTCATCACAGTCCATGGTGATCATGGCCTGGGCGACAGATGCCAATGGTCCCCGCGCCGTTGGGGGAGAATAGAACGCGGAAAGAACGCGCGTTCTATTCGCGTCGGCCAGGCGGCGCTGACTTCAAGCTTCAAGCGAGCCTTGATTGACGTTTTCATCATCAACAACAAGGCTCTCTCTCTCCATGATGACGAGCCTCGGCCTAGACCCTAGGCCTAGCACAGCCCTCGTGCCGCTTGGCGCACGCTCATGCCTGATCGCAGACTGCTTGCCAGCTGGTAGGGCTATTTTAGAGTGCTTGATTCCACGGCAAAAGACGGAGGCCCATCAGGCCTGATCAGGGGGTCCTTTCGTGATGATGATTCGCCAAGTTGGCATGTTGGTGTGTGGTGTGGATTTCTCAGGATCTTTCTCAGGACGTCACATCCTCAGCAGCACTGTCACCATGGCCGGCCGAGAGAAACTGTAAGTCTTTACGCTGCTGCAGCGCCACGGGCTCAGCCAGACTACCGGTACGCCCCGGTGAAGCTGCTTTGTGATTTCAGGGGCCTGGTGGCTCAGTGGGCACAGACAATGAAAAAGCCTCTTGCGACACCGCAGAGGAAGGTCCCAAGCCCTTCTGGGGCGGCCGGACCGTTTCGCCGGGGCTAGGTTACCATGGTAGGAAAAAGGCCGAAGCACTACTAGGACCTGCAATAATGATCCAAGGGTGGGCATGTCGCCCGCACAAGCCTAAGAAGCCTCAAGCAACGAACAACGCCGCACTATTTCCGAAGCAAGCACCACTTCAGGCTGACTGTGAGTCTCGTCAGCGCAAACTATCTCTCGCTTTCCCTTCGCTCCTCCGCCCTCCTTGCCTGCAAGCCCTGCAATGAGTTTTTCCTCCACGACAAAAGAGACGCTTTCCGACCGACCGACCGACCCACCCATCATCATCGCGATACGACTCCTTGTGGCCCGATCTTCGCACGCGGGCCTTTTAGGTCTGTCTCGAGGCCGCCGTGCCGCTCCCTCCCAAGGAAGGCTGCGCTCGGCCTGGCGATCGATCCCTCCTGTCGGAACTTGCTAGCTAGCCTAGCGCGAATCCGAGCTTTCAGGACGTTACGAACTGACTGACACTGGGTCTGCGTATTACCGTGCAAAGTACCGAGAGACAGACTACTAGTACTTATTATACTTATTACGAACAACGTGCATGGCCCGGCTCGCCGCCTCATATCGATCGTATCGATCATAAAATCCGTTTCGTTTTGGTGGGCCGCGGCCCGGCAGCAGGCCCAAACGAGGCGAGCCGCCGCCCGCCGCTCCGCGAGCCTTCGCCTGCTGCGCATACGCACGCACGCACGCACGCACGTGCGTGCGGACGGACGGACGGACGGACGGACGGACGCTCGTACGAGCATACCCCGAAAAGGCCACCTACCACTAGCGCGCGGCGGCGGCGGCGGCGGCGGCGGCGGCGGCGGAAACCGCGCGCGCAGGTGTCGCGGGCGCGCCGGCAGCGAAGGAGGCCTGTGCGCGGGCGTACGCAGGGCCTGCGCAGAGATTGAAAGTCGAGAGCGCAGACGCGCACGATGAGCGGCGTCAACCCGAACCACCTCCTGGCGTCGATTGAGCGCAATAAATCATTTCAGAGGCCAAGGGAGAGGACCAAGTTCAATGGCGACCTTAGCGCGCTCGAGTCCGCCGAAGGCTTCGGCCCGAGCGGCGTTGACTTGCTTCGGTACCAATTTGAGGAATACGTAGGGGCCGGCACGCCCGCCGTCCCGCGCGCCAAGGTCGTGCCCCTGCCCACCGTCGCGGACGAGGGCGACGAGGACTACTCTGACAGCGACCTGGACTACGAAGAACTTGTCGAGAAGTCCGACGAGGACCACGATGCAAGCGACGAAGATGCCGACGTCAGGTCAAGCGGACGCCGCGCGAGCTTGGAGGCAAAGAATGAGGCAAGTGGGCCGGACCTCGGCGCCGAGGCTAGCGAAAGCCTTTCGCTGGATGATGCCGAGGCGTTGGGTGCCTCCGCCGGCCCTCGGAGGCGCAGATCATCCGCAGGGAGCGCAAAGAGTTCGCGCCCTGGGAGCGACTCCGACGAAAACCTCCAGGGCGAGCGGCACGATGAAGCGCTGCCGAACCTGAGCGCGCGGGGCAACGCCGTCCGGCGGTCGACCAAAGAACACACTGCGGAGGACGGGTCCATGAAAATGAAAAGCGCCCCGCTAACAAGCGGCAGGCGACGAAGTAGTCGATCGAGCGGGAAAGAACACCGATTACGCGGCGCCTCGGGAACAGAATCCGGGTCCGGAAAGTCGCGCCGCTCGAGCGAGGAGCTCATCGCCAGCGAATTGCAAGACGGGCTCGCAGATCTTCCTTCCGTCGCCGGCAAGCGTCTTGAGCGTGAGGCTGCTGGCGAGGATAGCCCCACGAAAAAACACTGGCGGAAGCTCCGCGTCGCTGCGAAAACAATCGGGGGCATCAAGCAGGTCGAAAATGACATGCGCCTCTACGGTGTGACCGCGGCTGGCCATGCAGACATGTACGATGAGACGGACCCGCGCTTCTACTCCCAACCTGCGTACACCTTCAAACACTGGTTTATTGCGCTGCCTCGTAACAGGCTGCGGCGTTTCTGGGAGGCGCTCTTGATCGCCATGCTGCTTTACGTTGTGGTCGCCGTACCCGTGCGCGTCTGCTTCGACATCGAGCCCGCGGGGGGAGCCGCGACCTTCGACCTTATCGTGGACGCCCTCTTCATTCTCGATATCTTCGTCAACCTTATTTGCGCCTACGAGGACAAAAACGGGGAGCTCGTCGTCGAACCAAAGCTCATTCTGATTCACTACGCCCGCACCTGGCTCATCCTTGACCTGGTCGCCTCGGTGCCGCTGTACAAGATCATATCGCTAGAGTCCACCGTCGAGGAGGCGCAGATCAATCGGCTCGGCAAGATCGCCCGCCTTCCCCGTCTCCTGCGACTCATGAAGCTACTCCGCCTCCTCAAACTCCTCCGAGTCTTTAAGCTGATGCGGTACTTTCAGCAGTGGGAGCGGCACAACATTGGCATGAATGGCGCCTTCACCCGCATGTTCAAGGTGATCTTTGGCGTCTTCATGGTGACGCACCTCATTGGCTGCTTCTGGTACTTTGTGGCCTGGGCGGGACACGATGTGATCCCTGTCGACAGCTGGATCGTGCAATACGGCATTCAGGATCAAGACGACATCTCCAAGTACCTGAGTTCTATCTACTGGTCCTTTAGCACGCTCACCACCATTGGCTACGGTGATGTGCGCGCCTTTACCAATCGCGAAAAGGTTTTCAGCATCGTTTGCATGGTCGTCGGTGTCAGCTGGTACGCCTTTGTGATCAGCACGATCTCGTCGATTATGACCATGTTCGATCGCCGTACTGCCGCCGTCAAGCGCAAACAACGCCTCCTCGTCGACTTCATGCGCGAGACGCACATGCCCTGGGCCATGCGCCGCCGCATCATGACTTACTTTGACTACAGGACCTCGCGCGAAGGCTGCGATACCGACCCGAACGAGATGGCCAATATTCTCTCCATGCTGTCCACGCAGCTCCGCACCGAGGTCACCCTCCACGTGCACCGCAACCTCATTCCCAAGATTCCCTTCTTCCTCAACAAGAGCCCGCAGTTTATTGCGTCCATGGTGGCCCTCATTCGCCCGCTGCAGTACTCCAAGGGCGACTACATCTCCACGCGCGGCCAGCACGCGGACGAGATGTACTTTCTCATCGAAGGTCGCGCTGTAGTGGTGCTCTCGGATGGCCGCAAGTTCAAGAGCATCATTGCCGGCTCGTACTTTGGCGAGATCGGGTGCATGCTTTCTGAGCGTCATCGCGTCTCAATCGTCGCGAACACGGAGTGCCATGTCTATGCCCTGAGCAAGGCAGACCTCAAAAGCCTCATGGACGAGTATCCGGACGTTGCCGGCGAGATTCGTTTCAATGCTAAGAAGCGGCTCGAGCACGTCAACATGCGCAGGAGCGCCAAGGGCACGGCCATGGCCGACTTGTCACAAATTCGCACGCAGAACTTTCTCACCAGTTTTCCCGGCGTCGCCACCCGCGACGTGGATCGCAACGACAAGGAGAGCGGCGGAGACGAGTTTCGCTCCCAGCTCACCTCGATACCGAGCTTCAGCTCTCTCGCGGATTCTGCCTACGATGAGAACGAGGATGACCTCGATGACGACGCCACGAGCACTATCAACAACGCCCACTTCAAATCCATGCAAGCCTGGGTCGGCAAGGTTGACCGCACCGTGGAGACCCTTCTCGAAGAGAACCGCGAGCTCAGAAATAGCATTGACAAGCTGCACGTCATGCTCCGTTCCACGCTGACCGCGCTCCAGGTGCCGCAGATTGCGCCCTCATCAACGCAGGTGTAAAGTCGAAGATCCTTTTTCTCTCTCATTTTACGTGGACATGTACGTAGGGTACGTAGTAACCCACCAAACAAAGCTGCCGATGCTACTCCTACTGCTGGCGCGACGTCTTCACAAGGCGCCCGAGGTGAAGGAGGCGCGACGGCCAGAGAAAATGCGACGCCTGGCTAGTATTGAACGAAAAGAGACCGTGTTTATTTACACTTGCTTGAGCCCGCCCAGCTCCTCTTCATCGCCAAAGTCGACGCCCCCAAACTTGAACGAGTGCTTGGACAGCGTCGCGGACGTGCTCTTAGCACGCATCGCGCGGCGGCCCAGGAGCCCCTTGGTGAGCAGACGGCGCGAGAAAAACTTGACAGTCTCGTCAAGCAGCAAGACGGGGAATGAAAACCAAAACACAGCGAGCCACTCGTCGAAGGTGATGGGCGCCACGGAAAAGATGTTCGCCAGCCAGGGCACATAGAGGATGCCAAAGTGGAGGCCAAAAGAGAGCGCAATGGCGGCCAGAAGCCAGGCGTTCGACCAGGGAGGGACGCTAAAGAGGGACTCGTTCTCCGAAAGCGAGTTTAGCGCGTTGAACATCTCGATCGTGACGAGGATCGAGAGCGCGATCGTGCTCGGGTGTCGGATCTGGCCGTCGTGTCCGTGCTTGAAGATCTTGCACGTGTATCCTTGGGCTTGGGCCTCCTCTTCGACGCAGCTCTCGAACGAGACGAGCTGCGAGAAAGAGATCTGCGGGCCGCCCTCAAAGAGCGTGAACCACCAGCAAAATCCGAGCACCACAGCCAGGCCAACGTAAAGACCAATGACCATGTATCGAAAGGCCATCCAGGCGTCGACAATGCCCTCTTTGCGGCTTCGCGGCTTGCGGCGCATCACATCCGAGTCCGGAATATTAAACGAAAGAGCTGTGGCCGGGAGGCCGTCGGTGACAAAGTTGACCCAGAGCAGCTGCACTGGGATGAGCGCCTCCGGAGTCCCGAGGAGCGCCGTGAAGAAAATGCAGGCCACCTCGCCGATGTTGGAGGAAATGAGGTATCGGATGAACTGCTTCGTGTTTGCGAAGATCGCCCGACCCTGGCGCACAGCGCTCACGATCGTGTTGAAGTTGTCGTCGACGAGGACCATGTCGCTTGCCTCGCGCGCCACCGGCATTCCAGACCCCATGGCGATGCCGATATCAGCCTGCTTGAGCGCAGGTGCGTCATTGACGCCGTCTCCCGTCATGGCCACCACCTCGCCGCTCGCCCGCAAGTACCGAACGACCTCCAGCTTGTGTTTGGGCTCGACGCGCGAAAAAACAGTCAGCCGACGCACAGCCCGCCGCTGCTCGTCCTTGCTCATGTTGGACCACGCGGCACCCGTGATGGACTTGCCCCCGTACGTTGGATCGTCTACCTGCGACTGCGTCAGGCTAAGCAGCTCGCGATCGCTGGCGCCCGCCATGTACGGCTCGTCCTCGCGGGGCAAGATGCCGATCTCGCGGCATACTGCCTCAGCCGTCTCCTTGGCGTCGCCCGTAATGACCATAACGCGGATCCCAGCGCGCTGGCATTCGTGAATAGCCGCGCGCACCTCGGGCCGCGGCGGGTCCCGCATTGCGACGAGGCCCACAAAGGTGAGCTGCTGCTCGATGGCCTCAAAGTGCTTTATGTTGGCGATATCCAGCGCGGTCTGCGACGCGTCCGGGGCCTCGCCCTGCGCCAGCGCAAGGCACCGCAGGCCCTGCGAAGACAGCTCGCTCACCTTGGCCATGAAGCCGTCCCGGAAGGCGTTCGTGATTGGCACGGTGCCGCCCGAATTGAGGCGCGCGCGCACGCAGCGATGGATAATCGAGTCCGGAGCGCCCTTGACGAATAAGAGGCGCTGGCGCATGCTCGACGCCGCGCTTGAAGACGAGGCGCCCGGGACCCTTGGCTCGCAGATGACGCTCATGCTCTTGCGCGAGCGCGTAAACTCGAGCATAGCCTTCTGCTCGAACTGACCCTTCCAGTACTCTGAGCAGCTACGCGCCTGGCGAGAGATGGCAGGGGCCGCCTCCCCGCGCTGGATAAGGTCCTCCAGGCTGTCCCGGTCGTTCACGATCATGTCGCTGGGAAGCCCGAGCTTCTCCACCATGACGCGCAGCGCCGCTTCGGTCGGCTCGCCCGTGCGCACGAACTGGCGCAGGTTCGCGTCGTACTCTAGCGAGGCCTCGTTGCAAAGTGCGGCAATGCGCGCCACGTCGGTGAGAGCCGGGTTCGAGGCCGCCGGGTTCTCGATGAACATGGGCTCCTGGCCCAGCGACGCCGACCCGACAGCGCCCGGGAGGGAGCTCGGCGCCAGCGAAATGCGCCCCACGGGCGAGTAGTCGGCGCCCTCAACGTCGAGCTCGAGGAGCACCGGGTCGCGCTTCCCGTGGCCTAGGCCCTCTGCGCCGCTTGAACCGCCGGTTACAGCGCTCGCAAAGGCTGCCATGGCGCTCATGGCGTTGCCGCCCGCGCTCCCGCCGCTGGCCCTGGCCGCGGAGGCAGCCTCGCCCGCCCCGCGAGTGTCGGTGGCAATCACGATCTTGTTCACGACCATCTGGTTCGTAGTGAGCGTGCCGGTCTTGTCGGCGCAGATCACAGAAGTGCATCCGAGCGTTTCTACGCTTGGCAGCGTGCGCACGATGGCGCCCTCGCGAGCCATGAGGCGCGTGCCGAGCGCCAGACACGTGGTGACCACGGCGGGGAGGCCCTCGGGGATCGCCGCGACCGCCAGCGCGACGGCAATTTTGAAGTAGTAGATGGCGCCGCGCAGGATGCCGCCGTGGATCGGGTCATCAAAGTGGTGAATATTGATGACCCAGACAACGATGCAGATGATGGCAATCCACTTGCTCAGCTGCTCGCCAAATTCGTCGAGCTGGATCTTGAGCGGAGTCTTCTCCGGCTCCTGGTCCGAGATGCTGCGATGAATGCTGCCGATGGCCGTGTTCATGCCCGTGGCCGTGACAATGGCCAGCCCACTACCGCGCGTCACAAGGGTCCCGGCGAAGAGCATGTTGACCTTGTCCTGGATGACCATGAGCGCCTGCGCCTGCGCGGTGGTCTTGGAGAGCCCCGGCGTGCTCCCCAGCACCGCCTCGCTGATGCTTGACCGCCGTGCCAGTCGGTCCACCGTCTTTTGGCACGAGTCGCTCTCGCCAGTCAGAACAGACTGGTCCACGGTCATGACCGCGCTGTGGATGACGACCAGCCGGCAGTCCGCCGGCACCATGTCGCCCACGCGGATCTTCACGAGGTCGCCTGGCACGAGATCCGCGGCTGCCAGCTGCTGCTCGACGCCATCGCGAAGAACGATCGCCGAAGAGGCCTCGTACTCCTTCAGCTCCTGTATTGCCTTTTCTGCGTTCGACTCCTGCACAACGCCCACAATCGCGTTGGCGATAAGGATGAGGAGGATCACCAGCGGCTCCATAAAGGCAGTCAGCTTGTCGTCCTCGTCCTCGAAGAGGGCTAGCACGAAGGACACTAGGGCTGCCCCCAGCAGCAGGAGCACCATGAGGTCTTCGAACTGCTTGAGCACGAGCTTGAAAAACGGCGTCGGCTCTTCTGACGGCAGCTCATTCTTCCCGTGCAGCATCGCTCGCTGCGCCGCATCCTCCCTGGTCAGCCCGCGGCTCAGGTGCGTCCGGAGGGCGTCCACCACCCTGCGCAATCACGCAAGATTGTTCGTACGCGCGCGCCATGCATGCGTGTCGCGACATGCACGTGGGGCGTCGAGGCGTTGCAAGTCGTCAGTCTTCTCTCCTGCGTCCTGCGAAGCTTCGTCCTGCGAAGCTTCGTCCTGCGAAGGCGTCATCCACGTCGTCTCGGGCCATGGATCCGCGCTGATATATCTATCTATCTCCGGGCCATGGCCCGCGCAAGATCAAAAGCAAGCAAGCAAGCAAGCAAGCAAGCAAGAGAAAACGTACTCCGTGACGTCGAGGCTCCAGGGCTCGCTGCTGCGGCTCGAGAGCATGGCGTCCTCGTCCTCGTCGTCGTCGTCGTCCTCGTCGTTGTCGTCCAAGCCGACAGGTGGCGGGCGATGGCGCGCGGCCGCT
>KQ758883.1:853167-864980 GCA_001462505.1 Aurantiochytrium sp. T66 | reverse complement strand
GCTTGATGCGGTCAGGGCCTAATCGTCATTGGCCGCATCTCTTCGAGCTTGCAAATTTACCGCTGCTGACAAGGCGGAATCTACATCACCATCATCATCATCATCATCATCACATGAAGACTATTTTCAATCTTTTCAACAGAATCATTCTCTACTGCTTTATGCCGCTGTCTTCCGCGCAGTCTCACTTCTTTCTATGTTGCGAGGCCTCTCGCTGCGCTGCCTTGGCCTACTCGCTGTCTGCCGCGATACCAGCCCGGGGCTGGCCTTCTTGCGCGCCTCGGCCTGGGCTGTGCGCATCTGGCTCTCAATGCGCCAAGCGCATTTACGAACGCCGTCTTTCGCACCTTTCTCCCCAGTGCGACTTGTGCTCAGATTGGCGCGCAGCTTGGCCATGGCCCGAGTCGGGCCCAGCCACAACCTCTTCATGTCGTTCACCTGATCTTTGAAGTGGTCGCTCGAGCCCTTGTGCTGACTGATGCGCTTTTCGAGAGACTTGATATCGCGCCGGCGCTCTTGCTCTCCTCGGCGCGCGCCTCATTGACCGGGCACTTCTCCAGCTCAGCCTCCTCTTACGTCGTGCGCAGAGTTTCGCCTATTCCTCCACGAGGGCGTTCTCCCCTCTACAGCACCATCGTATCGGTCTGGAGGGCCTCAGCAGAGGCTACACTTGGTTTGTTTGGACCTTTGCGCGGCGCAGTTTTCCTCGGGACGTGCAACGTGAGCTGTAGATCACCTCGCTCCGTCTGAGGCCGCCTCAGCTTGCCAGGCAGGCTGTGAGGACTCGACCATGCGGAGCTGCTCTTTGCAGACATCCTCATCGACGCCCAAGTTTTCGCGCAGTGCCTGGAGATCTGTGGAGTGCGGCGGCGTCGCTTCCTGAACGACCGGCCGCTGGCACTCGCGCTCACTATCATTGCGGTCAAAACCTTGTCGAAGCGATGCACGGCCTGCTCGAGTTCTGCACCCTGCAAAAAAGAGCCCACGGAAGGACTGCAGTCTCTTCGCGATGCAATTGGTGCTTGCCGCGAAGCAGCAGGACTGCAGTTTTCGAGAGGGCGCAGGAAATTTTGCTAAAGGTCGCGCTCAGGCTTTTGCTCCCGCGACCGTTTAAGAGTCTGCGCGGGAGGGCGTCTGCGCAGAAGGGCGTCTGCGCGGAGACGCTTGATGTAATGTCCCTCAGCTCCCGGAGAACTTGGGTCGTTGCCTCGAACATTTCCTGAAGTCTCGCCGCCCGTGCTTTCGCTTAGGTCTCGGAGCTGTCCTAGAATTCCTCAAAATTTACGCTGTTCTGCGGCCCCGGGCTGCCCTCTCGAACGGCGGATATGCTCTCACTTGCAGTGTTTGCGTCAGCGCCCGGAATGTGGGTGAAGACGCCGGCGCATCGGCTTTCCCCCGCGGAAACGTTTCCCTGTCTAGCTCATTGATCTCCTTTGCCTGCTCCAGCGCGCGCATACGCAGCTCTCGCTGTTCATGTCGAGGGAGTGAGTCTTGAGGGAGACGGCGTGAAGCTGCCTCCAAACATCATCATCTTCAGCTCGTTTTACGAGCCCAACTCGTAGTTCGGGCCGCGGCGACAGCGATCCATAGCCCCGATCACTCGGTCGCGCCTCGCGCAGATCCCGCGGGGCCCGGGCGCGACAGAAAGCCGTTGTCCAGCAGGATCTTGTGCGTGATAAAGCCCACCGCAACGACCCAGGAATACTGGACTGCGGCGCGCGCAGCCCTGCCCGCGTGCGTCACGGCCAGTTGCACAAGGGAGCGCAGCATGGTCGGCTGCATGTCCGCGAGGGAGCGCTCGAGAGCAGCGCGCACAAGCAAGAGTCGCGGCAGCGAGGTCGCCGCGGCGAGCATCTCATTGCGGATATCTGGTCCGAGCTGAGCTTGGGGACGGACCGGATTTAGCTGCGCCGCGATCCGCATGGCGAGCTCGCCAGGTTGGATGAGTGTCAGGTTTCCGCCGATGTCGGGCGGGCCGTCCTGGCCAGTGTATGCCGCCATTGCAGCCCTCCACCTGTTGTACAGGGCAATCACATCCACGCGAGCCGCGTCGACGCCAGGCGTTTCGCTCTCGTCCTGGACATGGTCGGGCTCAACGAATCTGACCTGGGCGGCCAAGTAGCCCTCCGGCGACGGCGTCGAGCTGGCGATATGAAACACGCGCTCCCCGACAACCTCGACGAAGAACCTGCCCCCAGGGAGGCGCTCGTATTCCACGATTCGGACAATGGTGCCGTAGTTCTCGTGCGCATTGCGACCTCGGTGCGGCACCAGTCCAAAGCGACGATCGCCCTCGAGGGATGCCTCAATCATGCGCCGGTATCGCAGCTCGAAGATGTGGAGCTGCAGGTGCTGCCGCGGCAGGATCGGCATCAAAACAAAGCACGGGACGGCCACCAACTGCTCGCGGTCCGCGCGCCGCTGAGCATCGGCCGCGCGCTGGTCGGCGGCGACCTCACGTCGTCGCGCGGCAGTCTCTTCGGGGAAAAGCCGCCTCAGCAGGCGGTTTAGGTCCACCGCCACGGAGAGCGGGCCCATCGGGCGGGGCAGCACGGCGGTGCACAGCGGGCACCTGGTGGCCCGCATATCGTCGTTGTGCTCGAAAGCGCGCTGTAGACACAAGCTGCAGAACGAGTGTCCGCACGACGTCGTCGTCGGCTTGAACATGAGCTCCAGGCACAGCGCGCACCTGAAGTCCTCCGCGTTCGCCTCGCCGCCGGTCTCCGCGTCGCTCGTCGTGTCGGCGCCGTCATCATCGGCGCCATCGTCCCCGCCGTCCCTGCCGCGAGCCGGGTTCGCGGGCGCGTGGCCCGCGGCGGCGGCAGCGTCCCGCGCGCCCTCCGGCGTCTCCGCGGGCTCGGCGCCGCGCGGCGTCGCGTCCAGGGGCATGGCGGCGGACCGCTCGAAAGATCGGGATCTGGACAGTATCAATATTAGCACGTACGTCCATCCGACCGTCACATGACCTTCGAGCCCGTCGTTGCCGCCGCGAGCGTCTCCTCTAAGCTGCTTGAGCTGGACTGCTAAGTGCTGCTCATCATCGCAACGCCCGAGATCCCTGCCGAGAGACATTGCAGGGGCCAGAAGAACGACCTCGCGCTCTAAGTTTGTTCGTCATCCGCTCATGCGAAGATCGAAGATGCCCACGCGATCTTGAGTTTCCAGCGGAGCAGCGCTACGAGGCCAGTGTCGTGGACGCGCCACTGGGCAAGTTGAGGAGCAGAGTCCACGTGAACAATTCGCATAATATCACATGGTCGTCATCATTTCGGCGGGGAGTCGCATCACATCCGGCCCACAAATCTTGAAATACGAGCCTTTTTTCTGGGCAAGCTCTTGACGACGCAAAGCACTGGTTCGACCCTGTGGTGGCGTTGGCAAACGCCTCATTGAGCTGGCTTTTGCAGCTCCTGATAGTCTACCATGGTACGTATGGTAGTAGTCCAAGAACCATCCAGCCCGAAAATGCGTTCCGCAGATATCCGTTGCCGGAGTCCGAGCGCCGTCGGCGGGACCCGAGTCCGAGTCCAAAGAGTCTTGCACAATCACTCGATAGCGAGCGCCGAGCGTCGCGGGCCCGCGGGCGCGGCTCGCATACGCGTACGTCGCCGCGATCGCAGCCAGCTCGAGCTCGAGCCGGATTAAGTTGTTGCTGGACGCACTCCGATTAGGCGGGCGTGGCGGCCAGAAGTCCTGTCATCGCGACAGGAGCAGACGGCGAGGAGAAGCGCTGCAGGTCCTTTGCGGTGCATAACATCCTCAAGGTCGCTGAGAATCGTCCGTGAGCGCGCGCGCGTGAACTAGATTCGCGAGAACCATCTGATTCTGCAGCGATGATGCGCCCGCCGCAGCAGGCACCGCCTATGGCGCGGGCGACACTTCCGAGCGGCAAGCCGTCCAAAGGCGCTTTGCCAGGACCGCCCGGCCCGATGCCCGGACAGCTCCAGCGCGCGGGTAGCATCAACATGTCCGCGTTTGCGTCGCTTCTAAACGAGCACAAAGTTGACACTGGAGATGTTCCGGTCAAGGAAGCGTACCAGTTCTTCAAGCGCATTGAGAGCCAGAGACAACGCAAGGCGCTAGATGCCAGCCCTGCCACCGTACTCTCACTCATGAAGGACCAGTTGATGCTTCTGCACCACCGGCGCACTGACTCGTTTCGCTCGACCGCATCATCTTCGACGAGGTCCATTATCCCGCCACCGCCCTCACGGTCTCCGTCGACCTCTTCGCTGGCGCCTTCGCTGCTAAACCGCCAAGACTCGCAAGGCCTAGGGCTGCAGCGCTCGCCGTCGGCTGCGTCAATTATGGGGCGGGGGTCCCAGGGCGGGCCGCCGCCGCCGCGGCGCGCGAATCGGCAAGACTCAGACTCGAACATGGTTCTTGACGAGGTTCGCGCTGGCCTAGACCAGGCAAAGCAGCTCATGAGCGGCTTGCAGGATGCTCCAGCGGGCTCGCCGCAGCCGCGTGGCCGAACTGGACGCAAGCAGCTTCCACCGCCTCCGCAGCTTCCTCCCTCCCATGACCCGCCCGGAAACAGTGCGGCGGCGGGCCAGCTTGCGCGCCGGTACTCCGAGTCCCAAGTAGGCGCCAGCCAGCGGGAAAAGGCGCCAGGTTTCCACGTGGAGCGCCACTCCCTGAGTCACTCGCCTATTAGGAAAAAGCCACCTCCGCCAAGTGTCCCGCCACCAGCACTCCGCAGACAAGGTTCGCAGGCGTCGACCCCGGCGCCTTCGCTGCTTCCGCCCGCCAGGCAGAACTCTTTTATGAAGCCGCCGCCTCCCTCGGTGAACAGCTTCATGTCCAATGTCGCAGCCAAGGCGAAACGCGTAACGCAGGACGCCCAGCGAAGGCTACTTTCCGATGGCGCGCAGCGCGGGTCAAGCTTTGCAAACAACGGCGACGACGACGATTCTGAAGATGAAGAGCAGAGCGGTCTCCTCGACCTGCATCAACAGCAGCAGCAGGAGCAACAGCAGCAGCCGCACGATGGCCAGCCGAGTCAGCCCAAGGCCGTCAGCTTTGAGCAGCCTGCATCGAGCCAGCAGACAACTCAGTTCACGCAGCAAACGCAGCAGCACTCGGCGACGGAGAGAGACATGTTCAAGCTGCGAGAGAAACTGACGGCGCTGGAAAATCAGGTGGCCAGAGAACAGAAGGATAAGGACCGTCTGCGCGAACACCTTCTCCAGGCGCAGCGTGAGCTGCACATGTCGCAGACCAACTTGAAGGAGGCCGAAGATACGCTCGGCGCAGTACGCGAGCGTGTGGCATCGAACGAAAAGATTATAGCAGAGCAGAAGGAGAAAATCAAGGCCGTGCAGCTTGACCAGAAGGTTGGAGCCCGCAAGTCAAGACAGCGGTTTGACGCCGCGATCGACTTTATGAAAGGTCTTCTTGTGGACACAAAGTTCGAGACCCTCGTGCAGACGCTCAAGTCGCGCCTGCGCATGATTGTGGGCGCAGAGCGCGCAGAAATCTATGTTGTGGACCACCAACGCGAGGAGCTCATCGCGTACAGAGAGCGGACGGGCGCGCGCAGGCCGCTCCCCAATGGTTCGAACCTTTGGATGGGCAGATTTCCCATGGATGTGGGTATCGTGGGTAGCGTCATCCAGGAGAAAACCATGCAGGTCGTGCAAGAGGTGGAAAGCGACGTTCGCTTTGACGCCCTTGTCGACGGCATCGGGTCCAATGGCGTGCGCTCGCTGGTGGTGTACCCAATTCTCATGCGCCAAGAGGTCGTGGCGACTGTCGTGGTCGTAAACAAGCTTTCGGCCAATGGGCGCATCGCGGGGGATGCCTTCTCGACCCAAGACATCAACGCCGTCCAGGACTTTGCAACTCTGACCACGCTGGTCTTCCTGCAGCAGCAGATCGGCAAGACGCGCTCCGCCTCTACCGCGAGCTTGCGCCAGCTCAACGCTTCGGCCTCGGACGCCGAGGAAGAGTCTGACGACGACGAGGACGACGACGACGCAAAGCATAAGCGTGTAGAATCCAAATTCGCCGGCCGCAGGTGACGAGATGTTGTACGGCCATGCTGCGATCTTATTTCGTGTGCGCTGCGAGCCAGAGACACCGGAGCTGGGCCGTAGGCTTGAAATTTTTGCAAGTGGTGATATATGTACCTTTTTTTCACGAACAATAGCCCTGCGCGCTCGCTGTTGAGCCCGGGCCACCTACTTGATCGCCTGGAGTTTTTCAGAGTTCGCGTGGGCAGTATGCTTTGTCGGGTCCTTGTAGCGGCGCATGTCGAGGTTCTTGAAGTACTCGATTGTCTTTTGCAGGCCGTCGCGCAGCTGCACCTCGGGCTCCCAGTCCTGAAGGTACTTTTTGGCCTTAGTAATGTCAGGGCGGCGCTGCTTTGGGTCATCGTTCGGCAGCGGCATGTAGATGATCTTGCTCGAGGAACCGGTGATTTCCACGACGAGCTCAGCAAGCTCCTTAATGGTAAACTCGCACGGGTTGCCGAGATTAACGGGCCCGACCGTCTCGTCCTGGTTCATGAAGCGGACCATGCCCTCGATGAGGTCGTCGACGTAGCAGAAAGACCGCGTCTGGCTTCCGTCGCCATAAATCGTAATGTCGCGGCCATGGAGCGCCTGCATGATAAAATTCGAGACGACGCGGCCGTCGTAGGGGTGCATGCCCGGTCCGAAGGTGTTGAAGATGCGGAGGACACGAATGTCGACATTGTTCTGGCGATAGTAGTCGAAAAACAGCGTTTCGGCGGCGCGTTTGCCCTCGTCGTAGCAGGAACGCACCCCGTTCGGGTTCACGTGGCCCCAGTACTCCTCCGGCTGGGGACTCACATCAGGGTCTCCATATACTTCGCTCGTGGACGCTTGGAGGATGCGCGACCTGGTGCGCTTGGCGAGGCCCAGGAGATTCATGCTGCCCATGAAGCTCGTTTTCATCGTCTTGATCGGGTTGTACTGGTAGTGCACCGGCGACGCCGGGCAGGCGAGGTTGTAGATCTGGTCCACCTCGGCATGGAAGGGCTCGGTGACATCGTGTCTCACAAGCTCAAAGTTGGGCTTGTCGAGGAGGTCCGCGATATTGATGCGCTGGCTCGTGAAGAAGTTGTCCAGACAGATCACCTCGTGGCCCTCCGCCACGAGCCTTCTGCACAGGTGCGAGCCCAGGAACCCCGCGCCGCCCGTCACCAGTACGCGCTGGAACTCGGCGGGCGCGCCGTCGACGCCGGTCGCCATGGTCGCGTCCGCGGCCTCGCCTGGCCAGCCTAGCACCCCCCTGCCGCGCGCCTGGCCTGCTCGCGTGGGCCTGCGCGTGGGCCTGCGCGCCTGCGCGCCTGCGCGTCGCGCCGGGTGCCTGCGCGCGCGCCGCCCGCCCGCCGTCTCGCCGCTTCGCGCGCGCGGCGTTGCTGCCTTGCCGGACTACACCCGGGAGGACGGTCAATCAACAACGTGAAGAGACGGTGACGACGCCCTTGATGTCGACGCCCATGATGACGACGACGACGACGACGACGACGACGACCTCGACGACGACCACGACGACGGAATCGCTGGCCTCGGCCCTGACAGTCAGTCCAGCGCCGCTCGTGCACGGCGCAAAATCATTCGCGCTTGCCGACGATTGCCAATTTCTACAAGGTCGTCGCTTTCTTGAAATGTTATGCCTTGGGCCAAGGACGGTCCGCCGCCGCCGCCGAGGATGACGACGATATTGCTGACCTCGGCCTCGTCCAGTGCCGTTCGCACAAAGCGCAGGATCTCGCGTGTCAGCTTCTACAAAGCTGTCGCTTTCTTCTTGACGTTTTATGTCTAGGTAAGAAGCGAGCCAAGGACGATCATCCTCGCCGCCGCAAAGGATGACTACAACGACGATGACGGCGGTAATGCTGGCCTCGGCCCTGTCCGGGACCGCTTGTGGACAGCACAAGATCGCGCTTGTCGATATTCATAAGGTTGTGACTTTCGTCGCGTTTTACGTTTGGGTAAGAAGCGAAAGATGGTCCTCGTCGCGAGGACGATGTAATTTGGCAAGCTTGCCCGCAATAGAGCTGTCGATGAGTCTACGTGCTGGCTGTCAATGCCGGCGATGACGCCGAGGGTTACGCACTGACTTTGGGCGACTTATCTCCCTCGCGTTCGGTCAAGACCCAAGTTATCGGCGACGACGGTTCTTCTCTCGAGATGGCATCGGCGCAAGGAAACGGTGTTGTCTGCGAACACAATTATACGAGGAAGCTGCCGGGCGACCACTGCTGCTGCTGCTGCTGCGCGGGGCTCGTCTGCCGCATAGCGTGGAGACTGGCGAACTTGCGACGCAGCGCGAGCTCGAGAAATTCGCCATCGGACCTTGCGCGGGACGGGCTTCGCTCCTGGAGCGGGGTCCTGTTGGCAAATCGTGACGAGACCGCTGCGCGGGCGTGGCGGCTCGGCCCAGCCTTGTGGGTCTTGGATGGCGTGCCACCGGGCGAGCGATCAAGAGCGGTTTTGCGAAGCCGGAAGCTCACCTGCTTGTTGCCCGAGTTCTTGCAGTTCTCCTTGCCGGACGTAAGGGGCGTGCTGGGCCTGAGCTTGACCTGCTGCAGCTGCTCGAGGGAGAGAATGGCGCCGGGTGTGTTACCGCGTGCGCGGGGCGGGTTTTGCTGCTTTTGCGGCGTGGCGCGAAGCTTGACGCCTTGAAGCGCCTCGAGCGAAATGACGCCGCGGGACGCCGCGCGCTGCGGGGTTTTCGGGTTACTAGTCTTGCTGGAGCTCGCCGACCCGGCATTACGAAGACGGACCTGGCGCAGCGCGCTCGCCGAAAAGGCCGGCGCGGGCTTACGGGCCGCAGGGGCGCCGCCGGCGCCGGAGGGCACGGGCCCATCGAGGCCGCGCGGGTCAACGCCGTCCTTTGCCATCGCCTGGTCAACAGCGGATCGCGGCACTCCAAAACTGAGCATACGACGGTACTTGGCGTACGCCGGATCCTGGTTTACCGCCGAGGAGGAGGAGGAGGAGGATGAGGAGGACCTGCTCGACACATTCTGGTGCTGCGAAGGAGCGCCCCGCGTCCTTGCCGCAATGGCAGCAGCAGCGGCGGCGGCTGCCGCCGCGCCTGCTGCCGGCGGGGCTGCCGAGCCTGGCGCTGCAGTAGCGTTCGATGCCGCCAAGTGGGGCGCAGATGCGGGCGCAAGCTGGCGTTCACGGACGATCGTTTCGAGTTTGTCCAGTCGGGACTGGAGCTGGGCGACCTCGGTCTGGAGGGCGGAAACCGAGCTTGGGAGACGCAGAGGCCGCGCGAGACGCTCAAACCGGGCTTGCATGCGCTCCATCAAGCTAGCGGAGCACCGGGAAAACGTCTGGCGCACCGCGAGATGCGCCAGAGACGACTTCGCGTGCCACGCGGTGATCTGGTTCTGCACCGCACGCTTGAGCGCGCGGAACTTTGCCTGGACGGACTCGTAGTCGTCGCGATCCTCGCTCGCTTTGCCGCCGCCAGCGGCACTGCTTCGGCCTTCCTCGGCGAGGATCCCTGGCGGTTCCTGCTGCGCCTTGCGTCCTCGCCGCGGGCGCGTGGCGCGGGACTTGCGGCGGTGTGGTCTCTCTGGCGACTGGAGGACCTTGAAAGGGTTGGCATCCTGCAGATGCTGCCTGTGCAAGGCGATCCGCTCCCGCTGACGGCTCTGCAGCAGCAGAGCCGTGCCCGTCGAGGCCCTTCGCGGGGCGTGCCGGGCGCCAACGCGTCCCATCTCGGGGCTGCTTTCGCTCGTGCCCAAGGTCCAGAGGACTCCGCCGGCGACGTTGACGACGTCGACGTCGACCGCGGCGGCGGCTTCGCGTACAGCTCGCGGGCGGACTCGCGGCGGTGCCGACCGGGCTGGATTGGCGAGCGCGCTCCGGGTCTGGGTCCCGGTCGTGGCGGCAGCGGCGCCAAAAATGTGAAACGGTTACCCTCATGGGCTCCATATTGAGCTTCATAGCCAGTGAGAGAGGGTCCCGGCGACCGCAAGAGCGGCTGCAAGAGCGTGTGGCGCGGAGCGAGGCTCGAGGCTCGGTCATGCGAAAGGTAAACGATGTAGGTTTAGTGAAGCAACGATACGATATCTGATGAAGGGGAGGAGGAAAGGGCGTGGTCGAAATTGGCAAGTGGGCTGGGCAGAGGGAAGGAGAGAAGGAAGAGCGTCCTCGCCGGGGGCCTGGACGGCCGAACTAGTACCCGTGGTCGGCTGGCTGATTGGAAGCTTGATTGGCTCGGCCAGGTACAGAAGATGGATGTTTCAATGTGCTCGCTCGCTCGCTCGCTGGCCCGCTTGGTCATTTGCTTTGCTCGCGGGTGAGGTGTCCATTTGCAGGCGGGGCCGCATGCAGAATACATGCATGCGGCGGCGGGTGCCGGCATGCGTGCGCGCGTGCGCGCTTGCGAGTGACGCGCGGGAAGCAGCAGGTCACTTCTTGTTCTTGGGGTTGCGCGGTGGTGTGGCGGGGCGAGCGCCGCCGGCGCCGCCAGCAGCGCCGGCGTTGCCGCCGTATGTGTAGCGCGTCCGTTTCTCTGCGGGCTTGAGGATCTGAAAAGAGCACATGAGGGTGTCATCGACGCTCATCATGGCGCCTGCGTTGTCAAACTCGCCGCAATAGTTGGGCGCGCTAAAGAGCGTGACAAGGGAGCGCTTGGCAAAGAACTCGTAGCCGTCCTCGACGACCTGGTGCGCGCGGCAGACGAGGTCGAGGTCGTGTTTCTTGAGGAAGATCTGCACCACGTCGGGGCCGAACGTGAAGGAGACGCCTCGGTCGTTCTCGCCCCAGCCGAGGAGGTCCTTGTCCGGGTCGGCCCACAAGAGATCGCAGACGAGGCCGGTGTCTGGGACGTCGGTGGGGCGCATGACGCGCTTAATCTGGTCCATGGTGTGCAGGTCCGGGGAAAGGCCGCCGTGCATGCAGAAGATCTTTTCGTCAATGATGGCCGCGATGGGAAGACAGTTGAAGGCGTCTGTGAAGGTCTTCCATAGCTTGATGTTGTACCTGCGCTTACACTCGTCGTAGAAGCCATAGATGCGGTTGATGGAGGCGCTCTCGTGGTTTCCTCGCAGAATGAAGAAGTTTTCGGGAAACTTGATTTTGTATGCGAGCAAGAGGCAGATGGTCTCGAGGCTCTGCTTGCCGCGGTCCACGTAGTCTCCGAGAAAGAGGTAGTTGGCCTCGGGCGGGAAGCCTCCGTACTCGAAGAGCCGGAGCAGATCGTAGTACTGCCCGTGGATGTCGCCGCAGATTTTGATGGGCGCCTCGAGCTCCAGCAGGATGGGCTGGCTCATGAAGATCTCCCGCGCGTGCACGCACAGGTTCCTGATTTCCATCTCGGTGAGGGCCACATGCTTGCCGGGCCGCGCGCCGCGCACCTCGAGCAGCTTGTCGATAATCTCGTTCACGTTAAACGTGTTGCTGGCCATGGTTCCTTTTCTGCTCCTCCTTCTTCTTCACCACCTCGCAACCACGCACACGAGCACTCCTGCCGCCGTCAGGCCCCTCGCCTGCGCGAGCTCCAGAAGTGGGGAGGTGGGAAGGGGGAAAGGAAAACCTCCGTCGAACGAGAACCGGCCCTCAAGACGTGCAGGGACCCCTGGCGCGCAGAGGTCAGTCGGTCTGCGACGGTTTGCTAAGTGAGCTACGCCGCGCCACGCCGCGCTACTAAGCAACGCCGCGCGGAGCGGAGCGGAGTTGTCTGGGCTTGCCTGCTTGCGTGCTTGCGCGCCTTACCTTCCTCGCTTCACAAGGAGACGAAGCAGGGCGACGCGCACGACGAGACCGTTCTGGCCGCCTCGCCGGCTCGCGGGCCGGTCGCTCGCGCGCGAAGACTGGCGT
>KQ758883.1:824368-853157 GCA_001462505.1 Aurantiochytrium sp. T66 | reverse complement strand
CTCGCCTCGCCTCGCCTCGCCTCGCCTCGCCTCGCGCCGCGTCGCCTCGCGCCGCGTCGAGGCGGCTGGAGATGCGTCTAATCTCGGCAACCGACTGACCGCCCGCCCGTCCGCCCGACCGACCGACCGCCCCGGCGGCAGCGAGCGGAGCGAGAGCGAGAGCGAGAGCGAGAGCGAGAGCGAGAGCGTCGCGGGCGCGCGGCCGCGTCCGAGGGCGGCGCAGGGCGCGCGTCGCGGCGCGGCGCGGCGGCGCGGGGCGGGGCTGCGAGGTCGAACGAAACCGCGCCGCCGATTTAGGGAGACTGACTGGGAGAGCGAGAGGAGAGAGAGAGAGAGAGAGAGAGAGAGAGAGAGGAGCGGCTCTCTTATTAGTCTTAGTGATGTGATCGATCTCTCTGTTTGAAATTCTTTGAATCAGTCCAGGGATTTGAATTGTTGAATTGAAATCATCAAGCGAGCTGAGCGATTTGATTTGATTTCGAAGATAAAATTGTGATTCGTTTTTTATTCATCTTTCATCGGCGATCCTCGTTTCTGGCGTCTCGAGACCGACCTTCGTTTTGGACTCGTCCATTGGACTTCTCCATTGGACGGGTCGATCGATGATGCACGCCACCTGATGCGCGCTGCGCTTTCCTGGGAGACTGACTCTTCGAGGAGGCAGGCAGGATGGATGGATGGATGGATGGATGGATGGATGGATGGATGGATGGATGGATGGATGGAGCATGCGGACGCGGAGGCGCAACAAGCAAATAGCGAGGCCGCTTGCATTGAGGCCGCTTGCGTTTGTTTCTTCAGCCGGCTGCAAAAGCGATGCGAGCGGCAGGCAGTCGACATGCTTGAACGAACATACCTTCGAAGCTGCCCGGAAAACTAAGAAGGAAGTGCATCACGCGTTGCCCTTCTCTTGGCTTGGTTGAGTCTGAGAGCGAACCACGCTTTCGCTTTGTTGATGCTTTCAATGAACGAGGTGCTGTTCATGAGGAATCGCTGGGCAGCAAGGCATCGGGCAGCAAGAGGAATCAGCAGAAAAGAGGAAAGAGAATCAGAGCAAGGAGAGAATCAGAGCAAGAGGATGGCTTCGCGCGCCCGCGCCATGGCAGAACGAGCTTGAGAACTGCTGTGGACAAACACAATTTCTTGTGATCATTGAGCCATTCCAATAAGGCGCGCATACTATGTAGTGAAGTTCTACATTGGCTGGCTAAAAAAGAAAGAAAGAAAGAAAAAGATCGCGGCGTCAGAGGAGACTCCTTGAACACGTCCCCATCATTTGCCCGTTGAGGTCGGTTCTCACTTCCTAGAATTGACGACCTCAACGTGGCACTGGCAGCACTGCAGTCGCTGGCATGACCGAGCCGAGCCAACTGTGCTTATCTGACTTAGGAAGGCTTGTCGCGTCCTACATGTATCTGTGGTCCTCCCTCTTCAGGGCCACCGGTCGCTCGCTGGGACCGGGTACCCCTGGCTCGTAATGAATGCACTCGAACGGTGTGTACTAGTACGAAAGTTCGAGTTCAAGTTCCAAAGGTTCTCACCGGATAGGTGTCACGGACTGCTTTGCATTGCATTGCAGTCATCGTTGAAGATTCTGACTAACTGTCTGCGACGCATTGGATCTCGGGAGGCGACGCCGGAGACCAGAAGACTAGTATGTACGACGTGTGGAAAGGGAGACGCTAGGTCCAAGGAGGATCTGCAAGCAAGTTATAGCTGCAGCTTTCCGTCTCTAGCCGGGACCGCCGGGCAGCGCGGCGGCTGAAGCGCGGCGGCTGAAGCGCGGCGGCTGGAGCGCGGCGGCCGAAGCGCGCGCGGCCGGAGTGTAGGCAAGGTCCTCCCTCGCAGGGCGGCCGAGCCGTGGAGGCAGGCTCCTTTCTCTTGGGCCGGCCCAAGGCGGATAGAAGGCGTGGCCGCAGCCGCCGCCTCGTCCTTCCCGAGGATGGTGCGGCGCTGGAGGAATGTCCGCGTTTTCATCAGCTCCACGTTCCGCGACACCCACTTTGAGCGCGATGCGCTCACGAGGCTCATCTTCCCGGAATTGCGACAATGGTGCGAGGAAAGATACCTGCACGTGACCGAGGTCGATCTACGCTGGGGCGTGACCCAGGAAGAGAGCGCCGCGGGCAAGGCCATCGAGATCTGCCTCGACGAAATCGACCGGTCCGACATCTTTCTCTGCCTCGTGGGGAGCCGCTACGGGTGGGTCCCCGACGCGTACGAGGTCGGCACCGAGTCGCGCTTCGACTGGGTCAAGGAGCAGGAGGGCCTCTCGATCACCGAGCTGGAAATCATGCGAGGCGCTCTCAACAGCGAGGAGACCCTTGCCGAGAACGTGAGCCACGCGCTGTTCTACTTTCGCGACGAGGACTTTCTCGAAGAGCTCAAGTCGAGCCCCAAGCAGCTTTGCGAGTTCACGGACGGTCACACCGTATACAAGTCGGGCGAGCTGGTCTACATCCCGAACGAGGACAAACAAACGAAGCTGCAGGCGCTGAAGCAGCGCATTCGCGACGAGGCGACACAAAAGACGAATGCCATCACCACGATCATTCACGAAAACTACCCGTCTCTCTACCACGCCGACGAGCGCCTCAGCGAGACGAACGAATCGGCGCTCCGCCAGTTCTGCGACATGATTCTCACCGACCTTAAAAAGGCCATTGACACGCGTTACCCCATTACGCTTCGCCACGACGAGAGCAACATCGAGGAAGTCGCGCTGGAGAACACCTACCATCAGGCCTACATGGACTTCCGTCTCAGCCAGTACCTCCAGCGCGAAGGCATCGTCTCCCAGGTCGTCGACTTCGCCAGGCGCGAGGTCGTCCTCGACAAAATGCCGCTCCTCGTCTTTGGCGAGTCCGGCGTCGGCAAGTCGAGCGTGCTGTCCAAAGTCTGCGAGATCCTCCAGACGGAGCAGGCGCAGCAAGAGAACCCCAAAGGGGCCCAAGGGCAGGATGCAGCAGAGACGGCGAGTGCAGGGGCGAGTCCTGCTGCCAGTGCGTCTTCTGCGGCGGCGGCGCTGACGAGCACCGTCGCGGCCCTCTCTGCGCGGCACAGCTCTGGCAGCGACGGAGGATCGCGCGCGCCAAGACCGCCTAATCTTCTCGCCAAGGGCCAAAAGAACGCGCAGGGGACTCGCGTCAAGCCGCAGGTGCTCATTCGGTACTTTGCGGGCGCCTCGCCTGGCTCGCTCCACATCCACAACATGCTGCGCGTCCTCGTCCAGGAGCTGCGACGCTGCGTGAAAAAGTACAGGCCAAAGAAGCGCGTCGACCAGCTATGGACCCTCCTCCGGACCTCTCTCTTCGTGGGCAAGTCGATGACCCTCGCGGGCCGTCTGAAAGATATAGACGCCGGTGCTCCTTCCTCGCGCAAATCAGGAAACAAGCGTCACCACTACAAGATTCTCAGCGACGTGCCCAGCACGTATGGGCAGCTCGTCGAGGAGTTCCGACGCCTCCTTGTCGAGGCTTGCGAATACGCGCGCCTCGTGCTCGTGCTGGACAACCTGGACCATCTCGTTCGCGACAAGAACCACGCGCTCACGCTCAGCTGGCTCCCGCACGAGCTACCCAAAAACTTGCGGCTCATCATTGGCGTGGAGTCTGACGAGCCCGTGCTCCTCGACCCGGAGACAGCGTCGCCGCTCTCGTTTTCTGCCCCGCGCGACTACCCTGCGCCCAAGCGGCCGCTCTCTCCCCAGCTCGGGAAGCGCTCGAAATCGAGGCGCGGCCGCAGACTGGCCGAGGCCAAGGCCAAGGCCAAGGCGAGGACGTCCAAGAACAACGTCGGCGCCCGCGGCAGGCACGACAGCGCGTCCAAGACCCGCAGCCCGCGGCGCGCCGGCCCGGTCGAGCCCGGGTCGCCGTTTTCGGACTCTGGCGTGGACTACCGGCCGCGGCCGCTCGGCCTTGACGCGAGCGGGAGCACGTCCTTCCTCTTCCCCGAGTTCAACCAATTCGAGCAGTTCGAGCAGCGCAGCTTTCTGGAGAGCTTCCAGCTGCACTTTAGGCAGCACCTCAAGCTCCACGTGCCGCGGCTCTCCCGCGAGGAGGCCGAGGTGCTCATTTGCGCGAGACTGGGCCAGTACGGCAAGAAGCTGAGCAAGACGCAGATGGGGATCCTGCTCAACAAGGCCTCGAGCGGCAACCCGACGTGGATTGTCATCGCGTGCGAGGAGCTCCGCGTGTTCAATCTCTACGAAAAGGTGACCGAGCGCATCCTCGAGCTCGCCGAGGACCTCCAGAGCCTGCTGGACCAGATGATCAACCGCCTCGAGCTGGACCACGGCCCGCGCTTCGTCCGCGACGCGCTCTCAATTATCCTGTGTTCGCGAGACGGCCTCTTCGAGAACGAGATCGTCGGCATCCTCGGCGTCCCGCTGAGCTCCTGGTCGCAGCTCTACTACAGCATCAAGCCGCTGCTGACCAACCACACGCGGTCGGGCGACGAGCTCATCAGCTTCTCGCACCACAACTTCACGCTGGCCATCCTCAAGCGATACTTTGCAGGGTCGACCTGGATGACCCCCGAGGAGGTCTCCCTGCTCCCGATGCGCTCGCCGCAGGCGATCCCTATCCACGCGCGACTCTCCAAGTTCTTTCGCGAGAGCGCCTTCGACGCGGGCGGCGCCTATAACAGCGAGAACGGCCGCGCGCTCTCGTGCCTGCCGTACCACCTGCTCCACGGCCGCCTCTTCCGCACGCTCGAGGCAACGCTCACGGACCTCGAGTTCGTCGAGGCCTTGCTCACGGCCGGGGCCGGCTTTAGCTGGATCGACGACCTCGCCTCTTCGTGCATGGCCTTTGAGCTCAGGCTCGCGCTCCAGGCCCAGGAAGCGAGCGCGCCGGGGCTCGGTCTCGACATGGACCCCAACAAGCTCGGCTTCGGCTTCGGGCTCTTGAGCCCGGCGGACCAGGCGCCGCAGGCTGCGCAGCGACCTCGGATGCAGCTGCAGAACCTCGTGCCAGCGACACCGTCGGGGTCCCCCGATAAACAGCAGCAGCAGCCGCAGCAGCAGCCGCAGCAGCAGCCGCAGCCGCAGCCGCAATTCTCGGGTCCCGAGGGCCTCGTCACGGAGGAGATGATCGAGCGCGTGCATGACTACTACGCCTTCGCGCAGCGCTATACGCCCGAGCTGAGCGGGAACCCGACCCTGGTCTTCCAGTACGCGGCCAACCTCCCAGACACCAACGCGGCGGCCATCGCGGCGAGCAAGTTGTGGGCCACGGAGCGCTCGCGACGGCCGTGGCTGCGCTGGGTGAACAAGATCCAGGAGCAGGGCCCGTGCCTGGTGACGCTCTCGGGCCACACGGCGCCCGTCCTCTTCGTCGACATCTCCAAGGACGGCAAGCGCGTCGTTTCCGCCTCGGAGGACTGCACGATCCGCGTGTGGATCACGGCCACCGGGGAGAGCGACTTCGTGCTCGTGGGCCACAAGGACGCGGTGACCTGCGCCGTGATTTCGCCGGACAACCCGGACGTGATCGTCTCGACGAGCCGCGACGGGTCGGCCCGCGTCTGGGTCAAGGGCGTTTGCGCGCTCAAGTTCGAGCGCCACGGCCGGACTCCGGTCTTGTGCTGCTGCATCTCGGACTGCGGCCGCTTCGTCTGCACGGGCGACCAGGCCGGCGCGCTCAAGATCTGGGAGATCTTCAGCGAGGGCGAGTGCTTGCACGAGTTCCGCTTCTTCCCCAGCGCCATCACCATGTGCAGGTTCTCCTCGGACAACGACTACATCTTCTGCGCGGGCGCCGACAACACGATTCGCGGCTGGCGGTTCTCGGACGGCGCGCAGTACATGTGCAAGTCCGGAGAGGCCATGTGCTTCGCGCCGCGCTGCGCAGACGCCCAGCAGAAGCTCGTCTACTGCCTGCGGACCTCCTCGATGCGGCTCAAGATCTTCGACGCCGAGTTCGTCAACCAGTCGCTGGCGCAGCCCTCGCAGATCAAGGCGGGCCAGCTCAAGGCCCCGAGCACCGCCGCCTCGCGGCCCACCCCGTCGATGGTGCTCCGGGAGGGGACCACCATGAGTCTCGCGGAGCGCCGCGGGATTTCCGGCACGCTGAGCACCTCGACGCGCAGCCACACCATCCTTAACACCCTGCGCGCGCCGTTGGCGCCGAGCAGCAGCAGCAGCAGCAGCAGCAGCACCGACGCGGCCCTCAATGCTCCTCTCCTCGCGAGCAAGCGCCCGCTCTCCATACAGACCGTCCGGGAGGGGAGCCGCGAGGAGGACGACGAGACGCCGGAGACCGCATCTGGGTCTTCGCGCGGCTCGCGCAGTCCGGGCGCTGCGGAAGAAGAAGACCTCGACCAGCCCATGGTGCGCCGCAGCGAGCTTCCGAGGGCCGCGCTCAAGGACGAGGAGGCGCACCTGGCCACGCGGTGCGCGCTCTCGTCGATGCAGCGCATCGCCGTGGCCCGCGACGACGGGAACGTGAGCGTCTTCAAGATCGCCACGGGGGAAAAGGTCTCGGTGCTCCACGGGCACGTCGCCCGGGTCAACCACTGCGTGTACGACGCCAGCGGGCGCACGCTCGTGACCGCCTCGAACGACTGCTCGGTGAAGATTTGGGACCCGCGGCGCGCGCGCCTCGTGGCCAACACCCCGCACAAGACCAAGGTGCTGCGCACGAGCTTCGACAAGAACAACTGCCTGCTCTCGGTCTCGCAAGAGGGCTGCGTCTGCATCTGGAACGCGCCGACCGGCGTGAAGACGACGATGAAGTCGCAGGACAGCGCGAAGGACTTCGTCCGCGACGCCGGCTTCGCCAAGAACGGCGAGTACTACCTTACCGTCTCGGACGTGCTGCGCGTGGCCACCTCGCGCACGAACGAGGACCAGCGCACCTGGACGGTCCCGCAACAGAACGTCGCGCTGTGGGACATCTCGCCGTGCGGCCGCATCGTCCTCTGCGTGGAGACCGGGTCCTCGGACTTCCACGTGTGGAGCCTGTACTCGAACCCCCCAAAGCTGCTGCGCACGGTGACCGAGGCCCACGAGCGCAAGATCACCGTCTGCCAGTTCTCGGCCGACGGCGCGCTGGTGTACACTGCGGGCAACGACGGCAGGATCAAGGTCTGGAACGCGGTCTCGCTGTGCGCCGAAAAGTACTCCGGGTCGCAGTTCACCACCCGGCTCGACCTGCACCAGGGCGAGAGCGCGCGGCCCTTCCTCATCCTCCAGGACGAGAAGGACCTCGGCCTCGCCTCCCTCATCAACTCGCTGCACGAGTCCCCGGACGGCCGCAAGCTGCTCGCCGTCTCGGACTCTCCGGACATCAAGCTCTTCCACCTCGAGGCGGCCGTGGAGCGGTACCAGACCCAGATCGTGACCTCGCTGCACGCGCACGACAACCGCGTCACGTGCACGGCGTGGTCGCGGCACCCGTTCACCTTCGCCTCGGCCTCGGTCAACGGTTCGATCAAGGTGTGGTCCTCCAAGACGCTCGAGTGCGTGTCGGAGATCTCGGCGCATACGTCGTCGGTCCTGGACATTGCCTTCCTGCCCGACGGCCAGCGGCTCGCCTCGATCTCCTCGGACAAGACCCTCGCGATCTGGAGCGTGGCGACCGGCGACCAGGTGAACTGCATGTCGTTCCCGAGCCAGCCTTGCCAGCTGTCCATCTCCTTCGAGGGCCGGTACCTGGCCGTGGGGACCCACAACGGCGACCTGCGCATCCTCGAGGTCATGAGCGAGACCACGCAGTTCCCCATGGTGACGGCGCGCAGGTACTGCAACCTCACGATCAAGGGCAAGGTCTGGGAGAGCCGCCCCAAGATCGACTGCGTGTTTTGCGGGCACCGCTTCGCCATCAACCAGAACCTCGACACGCTGGTGAGCACGGAGAACACCGTCGAGGCGCTGCAGGACCTCAAGTTCGTCCTGCGCTGCTCGAGCTGCCGGCACGTGCTGCGCGCCAACCCGATCAAGCTCGACCGCAAGCAGGCGCTCCAGCGGCGCTTCGGCGCGGAGACGCGGCGCAAGCTCCGCGACTTCCACGAGGGGCCCCTGCGCGCCGCGGAGAAGCTCGCCGCCGCCGGCAGGAGCGAGGCCGCCGCCGCCGGCTTCTACGAGACGAACCTGGCGGTGATGGCGCCCTTCCGCCGCAAGCGCAAGGTGGCCAAGCTCTCGACGTCCTCGAAGAAGATGGGCATCGAGCAGGAGGCGGACCTCATGGCGCGCCACGTGCACGAGCTCAAGCTGCGGACGCAGGCCAAGCAGTACAAGACCTTCCATACGCGCAAGCTCAGGCCCATGCCGGCGGCGGCCTCGCGCGCCGCGGCGCTGCACTCGCCGACCTCGCACCACGACGCGCGCAGCCCGCGGAGCGCGCTGATGCTGCTGCCGGGCCTCAGGCCGGCCAGCCCGGGCTCGGCGGCGGGGCTCTCGCCGGCGGCGGCGGCTGCGGGCGCGGCGGCGGGGCTCTCGGGGCCCGAGGTCGGCGGCGGCGACGAGAGGGACGGGCTGGCGGCGGTCCGGTCCATCGACACCGCGTACCTGCTGCGCGAGGGCTGCACGCTGCGGCGCTGCAGCACGGCGTCCTCGGCGCTCCGGGGCGCCTCGACGGCGCAGGACCGCGGGCTCTCGCGCGCCGTCGACTTCCGCAGCGAGGCGCACGCCTTCAGCGTCATGCACGGGGGGCTCCCGACGCCCGCCATCTCGCAGGCGACCTTCGACAAGCTGTACTCGCTGGCGCTCTCGCCCAACTCGCTGGACTTTGGCCTCGTGCGCGAGCGCTCGACCTGCACGCGCGGGCTGCACATTACCAACCGCAGCAGCACGGCCATCCGGCTCAAGGTCGTCACCGAGTGCGAGCACGACGAGATCGAGCTCTCCGTCGTCAAGGCGCCCAACAAGATCATCCCCGGCCTCAGCGGCGTCCTGCTCGTGCGCATGTCCACCACGGTGCCCGGCGTCCGCGTCCGGGCCTCGGTGCGCATCCTCACCAGCGCCGGCGACGCCTACACGCTCCCCGTGCGCGCCGCGGTGGCCTCCAAGGCAGACGCGGCCGTCGTCAAGGCGCAGCGCGAGAACGGCGTCGTCTCGGCGGCTGCGGCGGCGGCCCTCCTCGACGCCGCGCCCGTCCCGCGCCCGGCCTCCCCGGTCACGCCCTCGCGCATGACGAGCCCCGCGCCCGTCATCCCGAACACAATCTCCAGCCCCAAGGAGCTCCGCGGCGACCACAGCAGCAGCGCCCGCGAGAGGCACTTCTTCGACGACGACGGCGACGACCCGCGCGAGCACGACGACGGCGACGAGTACAACGACGGCGACAATCCGCTTTCGCCCAACACCACCGGCGCTGACTGATCCAGCAGGCTCAGACATCATCTACTGGCTCGCCCCGCATCCATCTCGTCAGCCTGAGGTCTCTAGGACCTCAAGCGCGTCACTCTCAAGCCGCTCAGGCGCGACCAAGGGAAGATCTCTCTCAGCTCGCTCTGGACTGAGGTCTTAGCTCGGCATCGGGTCACCGCTGAAAAGTGTCGACCCTGGGTATATAGGCTGGTTGTTCTCGCGACCCAAGCCATCGAGCTCCACGACGACAGCGCCTGCGAGTACAACAATGGCGAGAACTCGCGCGAGCACGATGACGGCGACAGCGCCCGCGAGCGCGACGACGGCGATAACCCGCTCACGCCCAACACCACCGGTGCCGGCGCTGGCGCCGAATGATGATGCCTCGATCATCACCTTTGTGTGAGGTGTTCCCATGTACGTATTCTATTCTACAGGTTGATCCGCGTGACTTTTAGAAGTCGTCAAGCTTCGCGATAGTGCTCCTCGGCGAGGCACTTCTTCGACGAAGGCGACCACCCGACTTTGCCGGCACCGAATGCAGTTCACGTGGAGCACCGCTGAAAAATGTCCCCCTGTACGTAATCCTACAGGTTGGTCCTCACGACCCAAGCCGTCGAGCTCCACGACGACAGCGCCCGCGAGTACGACGACGACGACAACAAGCAGCTCTCGCCTCCTAGACTACCGGTGCCGGCGCCGAATGATACTGTGTAATCATCGGGTCACCAACTAGCTAGGCTAACACCTCTGAAAAATGTCCCCGTGTAACCCTACAGATTGGTTCTCGCGACCCAAGACGTCGAGCTCCGCGACAGTGCAACTCGGCGAGGCACTTCTTCACAGGTGCCGGAGCGTGCCGAATGACGCCCGGGTACTAGCCAGTACGTACGAACGTACTGTACGTGTCTACTACGGGGTACGCCGCTGAAAAATGTCCCGTACAAAAACAGATCCTACAGGTTGGACCGTCCACAATTCAATCAAGTCGTCGATTGATCTTGTCGATTGATGAAGACCCGACGATCGCGAGACGTTGATCTGCGTCTGCGTCAGTGAATACTTGCTGGCGTTGATGACTCTCTTGAACCTCAGCATCTCCTGACCTCCCTGACAGTGACGCTACTCGGGGCGCTGCCCGTGGCGGCCCACACGAGGCAAGTCAGAAGTCTCTCTTCGTTCGTACGACGAGCTCCGGGGACCACGACGTCACCACGACGCTTGGACCGTTCGGTCTACAGATCCGAGTTTCATTCGCTCGATCGTTCGTTCATTCGCTCGATCGATGCATGCTGGACCATTGCTGGACCATTGCTGGTTCTTCTGGACTTCTGCTGCTTCCGACCGAATCCGACGCCAGCGCTTGCTTGCTTGCTTGCTTGCTTGCTTGCTTGCTTGCTTGCTTGCTTTGGCTTGCTTGCTTGCTTGCTTGCTTGCTTGCTTGCTTGGCGTCGCGGGGCGGGCTCTCGGGAAGCCCCGCTCTCGTTCATAGATACGTAGAAAGAAAGAATGAATGCAAGCAGTTGCGAGGGAAGGGAAGGGCGGCATCAACCTGACGACGTCCGACACCACTGGCAGAGCGCGCGGATCCGCCGCCGACCCACAACGCCGACGCCGCCGTGCCGATGCGCGAACCGTTCGTCGGTCGGCTGCCGAATCAGTGCCGGCGGGACATCGCCGCCGAGGGTGGCGACGAGACGAGAGCATGAGATGCTTTCGATGATCAGATGTCGTGACGACGCGAATAGTATCCGGCCCGCGCGTTGCGTTCATTCGCAAGCATCGGTCGCAAGCATTGTTCGCATTGATTGTGAATGACGACTCGCATTGCATTGCGGACCTCACATGTCAGCTCCGAGTCGCGCGCGCCGATTCAAAGCAGTCCGGGATCCGCGCGCGCGCTATCCTGCCCCGCCCGCCCCGCGCGCGCAGGCAGGGAGGCAGGCAGGCAGGCAGGCAGGCAGGCAGCGAGCAGCGAGCGGCAAGCAGGCGGGCGCTGGCGCGCGCAGGGAGCAGATCGGGCTGGCGAGCTGGTTCCGGCCCCGCGGCCCGGGAGGTTTTTCAGCCGCGCCGGCGAGCCGCGCCGCGCCGGCGACCCGCGGGCGCGCGGGGGAGGGCGATGGCGAAGGCGGCGCGGCGGCGGTCGTGGTGCAAGGAGTTCTCGCTGGTGTGGCTGTTCCCGCTGGTGGTCAAGGGCTACAGGGAGCGCTACGACGAGGAGGCCACGCCGCCGCTGCCCGAGGGCCTCCGCGCGAGGAGGCTCGTGCCCCGCGCCCACGCGCTGTGGAGCCATGAAAAGAAACGCAAGCGGCGCTACGGCCTCGTCCGCGTGCTCGCCAAGCTCTCGTGGCCGTACTTGCTGGTGGGCATGATCATGTCCGTGCTGCAGGGGCTCACGACCGCGGTGGCGAGACCGCTGCTCATCCGCGCGCTCATTAGCGAGCTCGAAGGCGGCGAGCGCGACGACTCGACGCTCCTCATGTACGTTGGCCTCCTGGCGGCGGCCCTGCTGGTTGAGGGGTACTCGTCGGTCTCGCTCAAGCACGCGCTCTCCGACTTCCTCGGGTCGCTCTGGTTCACCACGGCGGGCGCGCTCATCCAGCGACAGGCGCTCAGCATCCCGGGCGGGGTCATCTCCATCCAGGAGAGCTCGCTGCTCGGCAACGATCTCATGCGGACCTTTGAGAACCTCAAGTTCATGTGCCTCCTGCCCATGTCCATCATCGCGCTCCTCGGGGGCGTCACGGTCCTCGTCATCTCCATCGGCAAGGCCAGCGTCGTGGGCCTGCTCGTCATGGCCGTCATTCTCGTCATCAATGGCAGACTGGCGCACCTGGCCCAGCTGGCCGAGGAGCAGGACTTGGATGCCAGCGACGCCCGCCTTTCTCTGCTCTCCCAGGTTATCTCTAGCATCAAGGCCATCAAGCTCAGCGCCTGGGAGGACAGCTTCGGCGAGCTCGTCAAACAGGCGCGCGTTCTCGAGATGTCGTGCCTGGCCCGCTACCGGACGCTGTCCCAGTCGGGCGTGCAGCTGGGCCGCGCCACGCCGACCGTCTGCGCCGCCGTTTCCTTCATCTACATGGTCAGCGTCACGGACAACGTCAACGCCGCCGACGTCTTTGCCGCCCTCAACGTTTTCCTCAACCTCCGGCTCCCGCTCATTCTCATTCCCGAATGCATCACCTACCTGGGCGCCCTGCAGATCACCCTGCACCGCCTGGACCGCTACCTGCGGCTCGAGCCTGTCGAGGCGGCGAGGGCCATCGGCGACGACGCCAGCGCGAGCGAGGTCCCGGACCGTCTCACCCTCAAGGGCTCGTACGCCTGGCACGGCGGCATGATCGCCCAGGACATGGCCAAGCGCGAGACGGCGGGCAGCGCCCCGCCGCCGACGGCGGCCGCCGCACCCTCGCTGGCGGCCGACGGCGCCGCGACCGCCTCCTTCTCCAACTTCACGGCCTTCATGCTCCAGGACCTCGACATTTCCATCCCGCGCGGCGCCCGCTGCGCCGTCCTCGGCGAGGTCGGGAGCGGCAAGTCCTCGCTTCTCGCGGCCATCCTCGGCGAGCTCAAGGCCGTCTCGCCAGCCTCGCGCGCTCCGGACGCTGGCGCGAATAGCTTTGCGAGCATGAGCAAGGCCTTCGTGCCCCAGGCCAGTTTTGTCATTAGCGGCACGATTCGCGAGAATCTCTTGTTCGGCCACCCGGACCCGCACGACGATGCCGTCTTTGAGCGCGCGCTTCGGCGATCCGCGCTCTGGGACGACCTGCAGCGCTTCCCGCGCGGACTCGATACCGCCGTCGGCGAGCGAGGCGTCACCCTCTCGGGCGGCCAGAAGGCGCGCCTCGCCGTGGCGCGGGCTCTGTACGCACGCCCGCAGCTGTACGTCTTCGACGACGTCCTGGCCGCCGTCGACGCGCCCATCTGCCGCCACCTGCTCGAGCATGTCTTCGAAGGCATGGACGAGGGCGGCACGCTGGTGGCCTCGATCAACCAGTACGCCTTTTTGGACAAATTCACGCACTATGTATGGCTCGGCAAGAACGGCAGGGTCGCGCGCCAGGGCGAGCTCACCCCGGACCTGATCACCGAGATCCAGCGCGAGCTCGAGCGCGTCACGCAGAGCCTGGATGACGACAACGGTGATCCCACTGCGGGCGGCGCCAACAAAGGCGACCACGCCAGCGCTGGCGAGGCGGGCGGGCAGGAGCACGAGGACGACGCCGCCTCGGAGCGAACCATGGAGAGCGAACTCTTGGATCGCGAGCCCTCGATTCTCTCGACCGGCTCTCGGCGGATGAGCAGCGCGGCTCGTCCCGGCCAGCCCACCGAGAGCAGCGATCCCGCCGCCGCCGACGACGAATCCCGCGTCTCGGACGACCTCGTCAAGGTAGAGCTGCGCACCAAAGGCTCGATTGCCTGGCGCGTCATTCGCGCCTACGCGCGCGGCATGGGCTACCACTACCTGGCGCTCGCAGCCGTTTGCGGTGTGTGCGCGTACGCGTCCATGGCCCTGAGCGACCTCTGGCTGGCCGCCTACCTCCGGCGGAGCGACGAGCCGGGAGGAACTAGCAACTTGCACTTTGCGCTCGTGTACGGCGCCGGCTGCATCTCCTTCCTCGTCTTTCTCATGCTTACGAGCGGCATCTTCTCCTTTGCAGGCGTTCGTGCCTCGCAGGGGCTGCACGACCAATGCATGGAAAAGGTCTTGCATGCGCCGATCTCATGGTTCGAGGCGACGCCGAGCGGCCGCATTCTCAGCCGTTTTAGCACGGACATTGGCATCGTCGACCAGCAGCTGAGTCGCTTCTCGGACAATCTCTTCCAGCTGACCATGACCACGCTGGCGCTCATTGTCGTCGTGGTCGTCCTTGTACCGCCCGTTCTCGCCGCAGTGGCGGTATCGGCCGTGCTATACAGCTTCCAGGTGGTCGCCGTGGACCGCACGAACCGGGAGGTGAAGCGCTCCGTCAACATGGCCATGAGCCCGGTCCAGACCATCGTGAACGAGAGCGTGCAGGGCCGTCTGTCTCTGCGCGCCTTTAGCTCCGGGCGAGGCGCGGACGACCAGGCGACCATCCTCTACTTCCAGGAACGCTTCTGGGATGCGTGCGATGCCTGGAACGAGCCCTCCTTCATCTCGCTCTCGCTCGTCAACTTTTCCATGCTGCTCGCCTACTTTATCAGCTTCATCATCTCCACCTCGGTGGGCGTGGTCATTGTCCTCGACAAGGATCTCGACCCGTCCTCGGCGGCCCTCTCGCTGACGTACTCGCTGCTAGTCAGCTACTTTGGCCTCCACGCGGCCTTCATCTACAGCATCGTCAAGGTGTCCCTGGCCTCCTTGGAGCGGGTCCTCGAGTTTGTCAGCGACGATGTGCCGCAAGAGCCCGAGTGGCGCCTGCCCGACGACCCGATGACGATCGTGCGGATCGAGAAGGAGCGTCTCTTTGCGGAGAAAGCGTCGCCTCCCGCCCACAAGCGCGTGGGCGACCTCGAGCAGGCGTACGGAGGTGCCGCCGAGGAGCCCGGCGCCGCGCTCGCCTGGCCGCAGGAGGCCTCAATTCGCTTCGTGGATGTGGGCCTCGTCTACCGGCCGGGCCTCCCCTTTTCGCTCCGTCACGTGAGCTTCGAGATTGAGGCCCAGGAGCGCGTGGCCATTGTCGGCAAGTCTGGCGCCGGCAAGTCCTCCATCATTGGCCTGCTCTTTCGCGTGTACCCCTTAACCGAGGGCAAGATCATCATTGGCGGGCGAGACATTGGCTCCCTGGGCCTCGTCACCCTGCGCGAGGCATTCAGTGTCATCCCGCAGGAGCCGCTCTTACTTGCCGGAACTGTGCGCAAGAACCTCGATCCCTTTGGCGCCTTCGAGCACGAGAACCTGATCCAAGCCCTCTTACAGTCTGGGATTGCGCAGTCGCGAGGGGTCGCCGTGGAGCTGCTCGAAGTGGACATTGGCGACAACGCCTCGGCGCTCTCTGCCGGCCAGCGCCAGCTGCTCTCCTTTGCTCGCATCATTCTGCAGCCGCGGCCCATCATTGTCTGCGACGAACCGACCAGCTTTCTCGATGAGGCCAGCGACTCCGCCGTCCAGCGCGTCCTTCGCAACCTCCCCGGCACAAAGCTCATGATCGCGCATCGTCTCAATACCATCGTGTCCTCCGACAAGATCATTGTCATGGACAAAGGTCGCGTGGCAGAGATCGGGACGCCGTCGGACCTCCTCCAAACGACCGGCGGTCTCTTTCGTACCATGGCGGTGGCGGCAAATTTGCAGCACGAAGCTTTGCTGTCCTCCTCTTGATGATGGAATCGTGTAAACACAAAAAGCTGTCTTTTGGCTTTGTTAGGCCTACTACGAGTTCCGCACCACAACATCATGTGTTGCCTTCGCGATGGGGGCGGCAAGTGCACTTGTCTTTTGGCTTTACTGCTCGTGGGTTGAGTTCTAGCGTCAAGATGAGAGGTTGCAGAAGACTGCCTTTACAGGCCAAGACGAAGAATCAAAACTTATGGCCTCGCGTCGCGCTGGAAGCTTGCCACACTTGGGCGGTCTGCGAGCGCCCGTAGACATGATGTGTTGCCTTCGCGTCGGAGGGGGCAACTGCATTTGTCTTTTGACCTTTCTGCTCACGGGGTGGCTTTTCAAAATTGTAGATTATTCTCTTTGTGCAGGCCAAATCGAAAGGCTCATTCTTTGAACTTTGACCCTCTTGGTCGCCGCTCGCAGCCGCCCGTGAACAACATGATGCTTTGCCTTTGCGCCGGGGGCCTGAGAGCTCACTCCATGGGATGGATCGCGTTCTTGCCGTTGTTGAGCATCCTCGACATGCTCGCTGACTGTGGCGCCGCAACCATGGTGCCGTTCGCCGCGTGCGCTTGCATGAACGCAGAGCGGATCTGGCTCATGGCGTCGTTGGCGTTGGAAGGGACGAAGACCGTCGAAGACTTGGACTGGGCGCCGATGTCTAAGAACAAAGTGCTTCTCTGTTAGTCGTGCGCACAATCGATGACTTTGAAGAGCGCGGGAAGACCTACCTTTGAGAGTGTCCATATACTGGGTCATGAGCATGAGCTCGAGGACCTGCTGTGCGTTGACGTCCTGAACGTCGTGCGAAAAAGCCTTTACACTCTCGCGGAGGCCTTCGACAATGGCCTGGCGTTGCCGGGCGATACCCACGCCCGAAAGGTACTTGCTCTCGGCATCGGCCTCGGCTGCCTTGACAACGAGAATCTTTTCCGCCTCGGCCTTATCCGTGGCAGCGACGCGCTTGCGCTGCGCGGCGTTGATCTCGTTCATTGCCTCCTTGACCTTGGAGTTGGGATTGATGTCGGTGAGCAGGGTCTGCACGACCGTGTACCCGTAGGCCTCGAGGGCGCTGAGGTCTTTCTTCACAATGGCCGCGATCTCGTCCTTGGAGTTGAAGACGTCGTCAAGGTTGATTTTAGGCACCGAGCTTCGAATCGAGTCAAAGACATACGAGGTGATTTGGCTGCGCGGGTTCGTCAGCTTGTAGAAGGCCTCGTACGCCTGGTCGAGCTGTACCTCATATTGCACCGACACCATGACCTGCACATCTTACGAAAAAGGGGCTCCATCGTCGTGAGAAACTCGTTGGCGTTTGCAAAGGAACATGCTCGGCACTTACGTTGATGAAGACATTGTCGAGACTGCGTTCTCCCCGCAGGGGCATCGATGTTCGCGTGTGAGAATCGGCTGAGCTGGGCTCGAGCAGCGAGAGGACGGCCTCTTGAGAACTTACGTCTTGGTCTCCACGCCAACGTCCAACTGCTGCACTCGTAGAGACAGGCTCCCAGCGACGCACTCGCCCAAGCAGCAGAGGACTGGGTTCAAGCCGGCCCGGCCCTGGCGCATATACTTTCCGCATCTCTCCACGAAGATGATTCTGTCATTCGGCACGGCCGCCACGCAGCAAAAGGACGCCGCCATCGTCGCCGCGACTCCGACACGTCCTGGCGCGCTCGAAAGCTTCTTCTTCTCCTCCTCCTTCTCCTCGCGCAAGTTGTAACGTGTCTGGAGGCTCTGCTCGGAGCCGCCGATCCAGGCGCACTACGTACCATTGTTGTAGTAGTACGAAGAAGGCCAGGATAAAATGTATACGTTGATGATCCGTTCCGCCGCCGCCGGCCGCGAACTTGAAGTCCCGAGTCCGGACGTCAAGATTCCGGACTCGAACTAGCCCTGGTGACACCGTTGGGACCCGGAGCGGCGGCGGCGAACGACCCGGCTGTCCAGGGACGAGCAAAATCTCGCTAAGCTGCGACGCAGGTCTTGACAAGTTGGAAATATTGGCGCCGGTGGCTCGTACCGTGCTAGCCTAATTATGAGGGTTCCAACCGTCTCATTTCTGTCTCGGTGACCTGTATGCCTGCCTTCGAGTTCCAACGAGGCCGAACGCAGGAACCTGTTGCGGGGGCCTCATTTCAAGTTTTTTCGGTCGTCTGACCGAATGTGGAGTACTTCGTACGTACCCGGGGTACGTACATAACTGATACGTACGTAGCAGGCCACGTATCAATGGATTGGCAACTCGAATGCAAGGCCTGTACTACGTACAGCGGGCGGAAGCGCTGGAAACAACGAAACTGATTCCTCGCACTTGGGTCGCCAAGGCGTCTAACAGCTAGCAAACATTGTTCAAAGATAACCAGCTGCTGATTTGCAAAATCTTGCTTGAGTTGATTTGTGGCAAGAGGTGAGGCCGATGTAGGTGCAGAAGGCTCGCTCTGCTGTTCAATCGAAGACAACCAGCTGCTTCGGCCAAACTAAGAACTGGGAATCCCATTGAGGGTATAGTTCCAGCCGATGTAGGTGCAATACCGTCCATGTAGATCTGTGATAGAAATGGCGCAAAGCGAGAGGTGAGTCTTTGTGTACGAGAGCACAATCGGGGCTTGCAAAACTTACTGTTGACGGGCGGCTTGCATGAGCAAATCTCCTCGCCTGCGCACCACTCTGTCCTTACCGAACCAGATTCTGCCTCAAAAAACAGAGTCAAGGCAAGCGAAAGACCCGTAAAGGTCGCGAGCAGCAGATTGACCACGCGGACGCGCAAAGACATGGTCTCCCAAATAACTTGGAGGGGATAGCCACGCATGCGCTGCTCGAGGGTAACGCAGATGCAGTCGGTCATAATCTCGGCAACGAGCTGACCGAGGGTGTACAGGATAAGATATCCCAGGTCAACCTGTTCCTCGAACGGCTTCTCGAGGACGTCAAAGAACGGTAGCGGCAGCGCTAGGACGGAGTCGTGAAAGAGGATGATGAGCCCGAGCACAGTCCAAAGTGCCAGATGCTCGGCGAGCATCTCCCCGATCGCTAACAATGCGTACCACTCTGTCTGAGCGAGCTTGTGCGAGACCTTGTGAGAGGTATGCGAAATACGCCGTTGCGTCACCGGCGCGACGACGGACAACCTCCGGACGAGATAGTTCTCATCGGCATCATCTTCGCTCCTGGAAGCGCTTCCGAAGCGAGCGATACTGGCGATAAAATTCTCGCGCTCGCGTACCGTGACGCGGAATATGATCTCCTGAATGGACGAAAGGAAGATGAAGATGATGGAGGTGGCCCGGTCTTGAAGCTTGGTCGCCATCAGACGGAACCAGGTCGCCAGGAAGACTTGAATGATCAGCACGATAGACCAGGCGTACTGTCGACGAAGCTGGACCTGGGCCCCGCCGACATTGGGATTCATGGCAACGTAGCGCGCAGTTCGACGCGCGGCGAAGAAGAAGAACTCGCGAATGATGGGCCAGATCATACAAAGGAAGATGAGGTCTCCGACAACCAGCTTGAGTCCGTCGTAGACCGTCATCAGGAAAAGTCCCAGCGCGCTGATGGCAACGAGGCCAAGGCTGGCCCGCCAGACTCTACTTTGGCGGGGCATGGTGACGAAGAGAAAGACTGTCGGGCACAGGAAGGCGACCTGTGCCATAGTTCCTTGATACCCTTCCAGCTCCTCGACAGGGCTGAGGTAAAAGCTCATGAGGGTGACGTAGATGCAGAATTGCATCAAAAGAAGAACCACGGTCTTCACCTTGCCGAGCTTGACGATTAAGGCAAAGGATACGGCAGGGAACATGAATATGGGCAGGGCCACGGGAAAGTTGCCGAACCTGATGTCGTGGCACCAGATGCGCCCGGGCAGGTTCGCCGGCCTTCTCCTGCAGATCTCCGTGAGCGACAACGCGGGCTCCTTTTGGCTCATGTTCGGCTCGAGGCTCTCTTGCTGCAGCTTGGAGAAGGTCCAGGGGATGAGACAGATGGTGACGATGGCCAGGGCCCAAAGGGCCAGTCGTGTGGAAAGGACCAATCCGGTTCCGAACGCACCACACCAAGTTGGTCGTGGTCTTACCCATGCTGGCAAGTCTTGTGGTGCGATGGAGCTGGAGCTGCCTTTCAGCGAGCTATGGAACAACCTGCGCGGCTTGTCGCCGCAGCAGGACCTTACGCATGATGCCTCTGCTTCTTTCGATGCTGATTTTGACGCTTGCATCGCAGACCACTTGCGCCTCCGCTGCGCACGTACGTCGCGCGGACCGCAAGTCGCGCAAGTCGCGCAAGTCGCGCAAGTCGCGCAAGTCGCGCAAGTCGCGCAGGCTAGTCGAGAGCAAGTTATGGCGCTTGCTCACGCCCGCGGCTCGAGGGTGCCGCGCATGCACCACCACCGCAAGAAGAGCGATTTCCGCGCGAATTCAATGCGGCGTCCTCCTGGCACATGGACCCGGCTCTCGCTCGCGTTGGTAACCAAGTGTAAATAGCGGATGTTCGGAAACGGAAGCGAGCGCAGACTGCAAGTTGCCTGCAACAGCAACGCCTCCTCGCCCTAAACCGGTAACCTAGTACGACCTCGTAGCAATTACGGTAATTGGACCAGCTTGTTTCCTCTTTTTATGTCCGTTGCGACCCATCATCACAACTTGAACTTGAACTTGATCCGAGTCATGATACTAGCAGGCTATGAAGCCGCCGGGCGGGTCCGTGAGGAATTCGGCGTGGGTCCGAGCAGCGGCTGCGTGGCGGCGCCGCGTGAACGCTGCCGTTCCCGCCGCGGGGACAATTTCTTGCGCGAACCATGATCACCGGCAGACTTGGACTCGGCCCGAGACTGCCCGATGCGCCGGATTTGCCTTTCTTTGCACGGGATCATCTGCATGATCACTCCAGCGCCTTATTCAGCAGACGCGCCGGTCTGCTGGGTATTGAGCATTGGCACGAAGACGTTTCCAAGACGTCGTGGTCTGAAACCGTCAGATCTCTATTGCCAGATACGCGGGGTCGTAAGCGGCGAGCGAGCGTTCACCGGATCGACCCCGGCACGTATGTGCTCCCGCACGTCCACATGCCAAGAAGACAGACCTGCGGTGGCAATGATCTGCACAATACCGTTCAGAATGGCCGGGCGCGTAAAACTTGTTTCTGAGGCCGCGGAGCAGGTGAACTTGATGTATCACGCCTCATATTGCCAGTGGTCGTACGTACGAACTAGTGCGTCGATAAGATCGTAGATAAAACACGTTTACAGAGGTCGCGGACGAGAATCCTAAGATGAGTACCAGTCATACGTACCGGGTACGTTCGAAGATAATTCTTACAGCTATTTCTTTGAAGAAGACGAGACGCCCGTCTTGCGACGAGGATGCTCTGTGGCGATGTCTACAAATGAAGAGCGCGCAGCTTCGACTTGGCGGGCCGCCTCCCAAAGATCGTCCAAGGACTGCAGTGGGGACACGGGCCCTTTTGGGGCGTCCGATGCTACGTCGGGAGACTTGAAAGTATCGGGGATACAGGGGACCATCGGATTCTCGACACCGAGGTAGCGCACCGAAGAGTTGTCCTCGACGCCCTGGAGAACATGGTAGGCGCCGTCGAGACTGAGCGGATTAAAGCCGAGCTCGAGTGTACGCAACGAGGTCGTGTGCTTGAGAGCGCTTCGGACGGCTGCAGCGGTGGCTGCGCCCAGCTGATTGTGCGAGAGGTCAAGCGAGCGCAGGCTCGAGGAGGTTGTGATCAGGTCGCCGATGGCGGCCGCCGCCTCGTCGTCGATGCTGTTCCAACTCAGCGTGAGCTTTTTCAGCACGACGCAGCGCGCCGACGCCTCGAGCAGGTACTGCGCCCCGAGACTCTTGACGACGTTCCAGCCCATATTGACATCCCGAACGGCCCAGCGGTTCTTGTCCAGGGCGTCCGCGAGAGCTTGGGCCCCGCGTTCGCCGATGAGGTTCTGCGAGAGATCGAGCGCGACGACCCCCCGGTGCCCTGTGCCTTCGGCCGACGACTTGGTGGCGTTGGCGGGGGCAATCGGCTTCCCTCTTTTTGACGCGCTTGCTGTAGCGGCGCGCGCGGCTCTCCTCACGGCCAAGGAGGAGTCTTGCCGGACAGCGGTTGCGAACGCACGCGCGAGGCCCTGCGCGAAACGGTCCGTGAGTTTATTTTTGGAGAAGTTGATGGCGGCAAGGGAGAAGAGGCCCCGCTCGCGGGACCGTCGGATGCCGCTCACGAGGGCCAGACCAGCGTCATTGCCCATGTGATTGCTGGCCACAGAGAGGATCCGCAGCGTGCTTCTACAAGCGATGACGTCCGCGAGCGCCTCGGCGGCGGCCTCGCCCATGTTGTTGTGAGAGAGGTCTAGAGACTCGACATATTCGTTGACCTCGAGGGCCTTGCAAAAGGCGACAACCGAGTTCTCGCTCATGAGCTGGTGAGCGAGGTGCAGGCATTGCTTCGTGAGACTGTCCAGCACACCGGAAGTGGGCACGACGGCGTGCTTGTGACAGGCCTCGGCATAGACGAGCAGGGCGGATTCGCGAATCTCGTCAGCAGCCACTTCGGTGAGCGCGTGCACATCGAGGCTCGATTCGGACGAGCACGTGCTCAGAGAGTGCTCGTCGTCAGCCTCGTCGCTGTCCACGCTTGACGCGTCATCGTCGTCGCCGCAGGACCCGCTTTTCGAGGCGGCTTCGGCTTCTGCTTTTCCGTCGTCCACTTGATCGTTGTTCTTGATTTTGCTCTTGCTCGCGCTGCTGACCTCAGTGCCGGGGCGCGCGGACGACGCTCGGCGAGCCTTCTCGCGATGGTGCTGCTCTTGCTGGTCGAGACGAGAGCTTTCGAGCTGAGTGATGAAGGCTGCCTCCAAGGCGCCCCGCGTCGTGGACTCGCTGCGCCCCGATGCGCCGTTGTCGTCGCGATCGCCGGGGACATCGGGCCCGTGGCTGTCAGCTGTCCCCGACTGCTCGAGATCGTCGTCGTCGTGCATTGGGCGCAGGCCGCCGCTGTTTGCGGATGCCGCGGGGGCGGCTCTGATTTGCGACCAGGACGCGTGCTGCTGTTTCCTTCTCGACGGCGACGCGGCGAGCGCGAGTTCGCCGCCGCCGCCGCCGCTGTTCGACCGCGGCGACCCTCGCGGCAGGAACACGGAGCACACGAGGTTCGACTTGGACTTGGACTGCGTGATGAACTTGCTCACGACCTTGGGGTCGATCTTGAGCGCCGCGCCGAGGTTCTCCGGCAGCCACTCGCCGCTCGACTCCGTCTCCGCGCTGGCCTTGCCCTCCCGCGAGCTCATCCCGGCGCGCGCCGCGCCTGCGCAAGCGCTCGCTCGCCCGCCGCCTGGAGCGCGAGATGCGACGCGACGACTCCGAGACCTCCTCGCGAGCGGACAGGGTCTGCGACGGCCTGCGCAGAGCGGGCGCGGTCGCCGCGGGCGGGCGCGCGACGCACTCGGACCAGGGCGTCGGAGTCTGACTGCCGCGCGGGCGGACGAGTCTGGCGCAGCACGTCTGAGTCGGCGCCTGCCTCCCTCTCTCTCCAGGACGTAGTTTCTCTTTGCAGCCTCCCACACTGACCCCCGCACTCCCCACAATTCTGCCCTGCTTCTCCGAACGTCCTCGACAGCTTGCTCGGCAATGCTGGCCACCACAGACTCAGAGCTTCAATTTGTGACCACAGTGAGAGGCCTTGTCGAGACAGTGTCGACGCCCACAGTGCCTGGCAACCCAGTGGTCTCGTGTCTCGATGGTCTGATCTCTGTGGGCTTCTGATAAGCCTCGAGACATCGTTCCTAGCGCGTAAGGGTACGTACTACGGCCCACCCCTCGAGTCGCCGGCAAAGTTTCGCGAAAAGAGCGTGGTAGAACCCCCAGACGTAATAGTACGGGTGCCCCGTGAAGGCCTCATCAGGATCTGCGATGACCGTCTGCAGCATGGTTCGCTGCTGGCCGCACCGACCGTGCTGCACTACGCCCCGACGGCATTCCAGCACTTGGCGCAGACCCCATGGGGCCCATGATCGATCGTTTGTCATTCACATCCATCGATGCGATCGCCGCCACGACTAGAAATTTCGCGAAGAGCGAAGAGTCTGTCGACCAGAGACTCGCCAGGAGCACTCAAAGCCACGGTGTCGCCGGCTCATCGTCCCGAGAAGGCCTACACAGTGGCATGGCAGTCAAGACAAGCTAGCTCGCTTCAATTAGGCCTACTCGCGCCCTCGATGTTTGTGCTGCGCGGACGCCGACGCCGCCGACCAGCCTGGCAGAGGAGTGGTCGGTCGTCACGCATTGATGAAGAAATATACGAATGAGTGAATGGAGGAGTGAATGTGCTTGCAGCCTGCCAGCCGAACGTACTTTACTTTTTCGGAAGGTGGAGGAGGTTTGGATGTCGTTTGGATCCTTGGATGAATTGAAGGCTGTCGATACTGCCAGTGCTGCTCGGACGAGGCGAGCGCGACGACAGCGCGACCGAGGGCGCGTGCTGCCGTGCTGCGCGGCCACAAATCTCCCACCACGTTGGAAACCAGCACGGCGTGCTGGAGGCCCACACCTGCCACATATGCCGCACCTGACTCTAGGCTTTCACAGGAGGAAACAATCGATTCCAGGACGACGCAGGACTGCCAGGACTTCGCACGGTTGTTGTCCTGTCCGTCTCCCGTCCTGCGCTGGAGCTTGGAATCGGGGCCTGGCCCAGGCCCTGGGTGGTCCCTTGGCTACGCCAGCGAGCATGCTGTGAGCCGTCCGGCGGCTGCGCTCAGGGCAGACTTCCCCTCGTCGCTCTGGTCGAACCGGCAAAAGGCAAGAGCAGCGCAACGCAGCTCTGGAAAGAGTTGAGCTTGGCAATATCCAGGGCCGTCTCTCCGAAATCATTCACCACGCTCGTGTCGGCGCCCGCCTCGAGAAGGAACTGCAGGACTCCTTCGCGGTTCCGCAAGGCCGCGCCGTGCAGAGGCGTGCGATTGCCCGCCGAGGGCTGGTTCACGTCGGCCCCGGCCGCGATGAGCCGCTTACAGATTTCAAGGTGGCCCCCGAGCGCAGCGGCGCGGAGAGGGAAGTGTCGCGCCCCGGCGTGGCCCAGCGGAGACGCCCCGCGCTTCAGCAAGAGCTCCACCGTCTCGAGGTGTCCCTCGCGCGCCGCGAGAATAAGGGGTGTAAACGCCTCCTCGCACGAGGACGTCACGTCGGGGCTGCTCACGGCGCCATGGTCCAGCATTTCTGCGACGCGTTCCGCGTTGCCCGTTTCGGCCGCGAGCAGGAACCGGGTGACGAGAAAGTCTTCCACGCTGGCCTCGCTCCCGGAGGCATCGTCGTCCCCGCCGCTTGCTTCGTCTTCGAGGAAGAGCTGCTTCGAGAGGATCACGTGCGCCTTGCCCTCGGGCGAGGTCTCATCGACGTCAAAGCCCAACTTGTCGTAGAAATGCAGGGCTGGCTCGTTGGCGCAAAAGCACGTAAGCATGAGCCAGTCCATTTCCCAGTACCGCGCCACCCTTTCCATGAGGAGCATGAGGAAAGACCCGAGCCCTGCTTTGCCGGCCGATGCTTGGTCGACCTGGATCTCGTACACGTAGAGGACCAGCGCCTGGTCCTCGAGAATGAAGCGAAAGTTCACAAAGGCCGCCAGCGCCCCGCTGTCCTTGTGCCGGGCGACGACGAAGCGCGAGGTCTTCTTCGCAAGCTGCGCGCGCTTCTTCTCCCGGTCCCACTTCCACTTGGCCGCCACGTAGGCGTCCCGCATGTTGCGTTCCGTCAGGTCCACGCACGCCTCCAGCAAGTCGGGGTCCATCTTGTCGCTGGGGGCGCATGACTCGACTGCGAACGTAAGCCCGCGCGCGCGGTGGGTGCGAAGGTCCGGGAACTCGTCCAGCACGTTTCTTGGTCTTCTTGTCGCCGCGTCTTTAGCTTCGTTGCCCCCACCGTCCGCCTCGTCGGCTTGCAAGGGGTCGTCGCAATACCGCGCGCGCCGGAGTCGGAGGCGCCGGACCGTGTCGCTGTCCTCGAGGCCCTCCTCTTCGACCCGCTCCATATCCTCCTCGTCCGCGATCTCGTTGTACAGGTCCTCAACGGTCTTGGGCTTGCGGCCCCAGCCGTTGATCTCGCCGTCGTCGTCCTCCTCCTCGTCCGTCATCTCGCCGCCGCCGCCGCGGACTACTTGAAAGATTTCCGGGTGCTGCCGCAGGAGCATCATGATCGCCTGCTGCTGAAGCTTGGCGCGCACGCGTTGGCCCACCACGCTCCCGGGCCCGCCGTACTCGACCTCGCGGCGGACGCTCGCGCTCCGTCGCGGTTGGCGCAAGAAGACCAGGTCGCCCAGGTGCCGCCGGGACCGCAGTCTCGCGCGGCCGATCTTCCCGTCGAGCTTGCGCAGCAGGTCCTCCTCCTGGGCCTCGTACGCCTCGCGGCGGCTGCGCTGCGCGTCCTCGCGGCCCGCGGCCTCGTCCTCGGCCGCTTCCCGCCGCCGCCGCTTCCCGCCGCCTGCGCCGTCGTCCTCGTCGGCGGCGGCTTGGGCTCGGGCGGCGGCGGCATCCTCCCCGCCCTCGCCGCGCGCGAGGAGGCCGAGGGCCTGCACCTGCTCCGGTCGCAGCTCCGCCAGCGCGCGCTTGCCCCCGCGCGCCATCGCCCCGCCGCGCGCGCGCCGCGCAAGATAGCTTTGATTTGATTTGATTTGATTTGGATTTGGATTTGTTCGGGGCACCCGAAGGATCCGGATCATCCGGATCAAACGACGACGACGATGGACTGGACTTCGCCGCACCGCGAGCGAGCGAAGCGCAACCAACACAAGGCCGATCTTGGGCATGGAGAGGAACTGATTGACTCTGAGGCCATGGAAAGCCCGCCGAGGAAAACCTTACTCGTCGTTCACAACATGGGCACCTTGGGACCATGGGTCACAATGACTCACAGTCAGGGAGAGGCTCGATTTTACTTGTTGTATGTATTACAGAATCTCTTCTTCGCCTTGAGCGCCCGTTTAGATCGTCGTCGCTCAACCAAAAGCTGCAGGCGGTCTATCACGAACACATTCTAAGCCTACAGCTTTTCAGCCAGTCGCTCAATCAGCTGCTCAGTCAGTCGCGCTTGGGACGGGCACCCGAGCGCAGGCGATCTGCGGGAAAGCTCCAATGCAACATGGAAATAAAGACAGCGCTCAAAGCCCAAGGCACAATTGTATTCCACAAGAGCGCACGCCCAAGCGCAGCGTGGTTGTCCGGGTCTAAACAGCCCCCTTGCAAGGACATTGTCGCCGCGAGGGCGACCTTGGGGCCAAAAACGCGCGCCAAAAGGCCGGCCCACACGCCGCTCGTGTCGAGGCCGGCGTCTGCAGCCCGAGCCTCCATCACTGCGATGCGCTCCGCCTCCTCGAGCTTGCACGCAGCGACGCGCGAGGCGACGCCTTGTCTGTCGTAGCCGAAAACATGCTCTGCGAGCGCGCCCACCGCAATGCCTGAGCCAATGCTGAAGGTGCTCTGCAAGGCGTGATGCATGCTCATGACGCGGGCGCCGGCGCCCGGGGGCATCAGCTCTGCAATGATGGGCTTGGTGGCGCCTGTCGCGATCCACGGGACGACAAAGCCCAGCGCAAAGAGTCCGAGCGCTGCGAGCTCGAGCGAGTCGTGGCCCAAAACGCCGAAAATGGCCACCACAATAGGCACGCGCACCGCCGTCGCCAGCTGGCCCATGTAGATGCGGCCGTGCTGCGGGTCGAGTCGGGCAAAGTAGTCGCCCACGTACCCCGCCGCGAATTGCCCCCCGATCATGCCCATCTGCATCGCGTTGCCAAAGACGCCGGCCATGGCGTTGCTCACGCCGCCCGTCTGAAACCACATGACTAAGAAGGCAAAACCCGCGTACGGGAAGGTGCCAAAGAGACCGTGCAGCACAATAATCTGGAAAGACCGCATCGAGAAGACCTCGCTGACGCCGCCGCCCGAGGCCTCTTCTCCTGCCTCGCGGCCCGCCTTCTTTTCTCTGGTCGCCAAAGGCTTGTCGCCGTCGGTGGCTTTGGCCCCGGCGTCCGACGCCTCGCGCTCTGAAGCGACATCAAGAAGCTGCGCGCGCGACGGCAGCGCGTGCCAAAGAGCGAGCGCCACGAGCAGGCTGAGCGCGCCAAAGCCAAGCAGCAGCAGGCGCCAGCTCGAACTAAAACGGGTCACCAGCGCCGCGCCAGCGACGCGGCCAACAGACTCTGAAATGCTCACCCGGCTAAAGTGGCGGCCGCGGCTCGAGGCATCGAGCTTGGACACGACGCTGCCCATGAGTGGGCGCAGGATCGAGCTGCAAAGCCCGGACACGAAGCGCAGCGCCAGGAGCTCCGCAAAGCCTGTCGCCCGGCTCATGAGCATGCTGCACACTCCGATGCCGGTCACCGCCGCCACGAGAAAGCTCCTCGGATCCTGCGTCCTGTCCACGAGCGGCGCCCATAGCACGCCCGCAAACCGCAGCGACGAGCTCTGCGCGAGCCAGACGTAGCCCAGCAGCGTGGGGCTGAGCTCGAACTCCTGCTCGAGGTTCCTGAACAGCGCGCTCAGGAACGCCACGTCCGCCGTCTTCACCAGCGTCGCCACCAGCAGGCCGCTCCACGCGCGCTCGTGCGCGCCGCGCATCCTCCCGCGCGCCGCGCCGCGCCGCCGCGCCGCCGCGCAACGTATTTCTTTGCGGCTTTGTCCAGGCTGTGGCAGCAAGAAGATGGCCAAGCATCATCAAGCATCAACCATAGCCGTCGCCGCCCAGTCCACGCTCCGGGCCCGATCTCGCGACGTTGACAAGCTCCGCTTCGGGCGGGCCCGCGCTCTGCTCAAGGTCGATCGTCAGGTCAAGATGCGGGATCTTTCGTCATCGATGATGACGATGATCATCATGATCATTTTGACGATTAGGCCTATCATCATCGAAATTGTCATCGCCTCATTAATTATCGATCACCGCCGCCCAGTTCATGCTCCGAGCCCGACATTCGGCGACGTTATTGACAAGCTCCGGCTCGAGCTCCGCTCAAGATCGGTCGTTCTTGGTCATCATGATGATGACGATGATCACCATCATCGTCGATTATTAGGCCCGTAGGCCTAGCTACTAGCTAGGCCTTGGCAATCATCGATTATCATCGCAGCATCAGCAATCAGCCCTCGTCGTCGCCGCCCGGCCCAGGCCCCGTGCGCGACATACCCGCGACCGTCG
>KQ758883.1:788862-800471 GCA_001462505.1 Aurantiochytrium sp. T66 | reverse complement strand
CGCTGCCGCTGCCGCTGCTGCTGCTGCTGCTGCTGCTGCGTGCGTCGGTCGGTCGTCTGCGGTCGTCGGCGATCGCCTTCGAGGTCAGTTCTCTCTCTCGGTTCGAGCGAGGCGCCGCTCGTTCGCGCCCAGCCGCCCGCTCGCTCGCGAGGGCGCCCGGGCGCAGGCAGACAAGACGTGGGGGCCGGCAGCGGGCGCGCGCGGGCGCGAGGCGCGGCGGCGCGGCGCGGAGGGGCGCGCGGAAACGTACGCTCGGGGCCGAGAAGCGAAGCCCGCGAAGAGTTTGATGTTTGAATTTATTCAAATTATGTCGCTTCTTGCTGTTTTGATTTGAATTGACTGTGAAATCTTTTTGAGTTAGTTTGAGCTTGAAGTGTTTGAGTACGTATTTGTTTGAGAGTTTGATTTTGATTGGATTGGATTTTGATTGATTTGATGATTTGAGGTTGATGGACCGTGGATTCTTCCCTTCGCCTCGGCCACGATTTGTCGTCGCCAGTCATCGATGAAGCTCGCCGACTCGCGGCAGCGCCGGCCCGGGCCGTGGACGCGGCGCTGCGGAGCTGTCACCTGAGGCAGGAGCCGAGCCGAGCCGAGCCGAGCCGAGGCGGGGTGGGGTGAGGATCAGAGTCGAGGATCAGTCATCACAGAGTCTCCGGGAACGACCTTGAAGAAGAACTTGAACCAAAAAAATTTGATTAAAAAAATAATAATAATTAGAGCTCCGCGCAGCTGCAAGGTCCAGCCAGCGCCCGCTCGCCAAGAGCAGCCATCTATCTGCCAGGCTGCGAGCGAGCGAGCGAGCAGGACGCCGAAGGCTCGCCGAGTCGCGCGGCGGAGCACTAGAGGACCGGCCGCCGCCGCTGGCGCGAGAGCACAGCGTGCACTGCAATTGCAATGCAATGCAATGCAATGCAAAGCGTGCTGTGCAGCGCAGCAGCAGCAATCAAGAATAAACCCTTTTGATTTGAAATATCAAGATCCATGGGTGGGTGACTGCTTCCATGTGTCCCCGGCGGTGTGTTGTTCGCGGCGCAACAAAAAATAAAAGAATTCTCGCCCATTGCCTGGCCTTGCCTCTCATCCAGTCAAGTCGTCGCTCACTGCATCGCATCATCCATCCTGCGAAAACCTCGGATGATCCGCGTCCGCAGAGAGAGGCACCTCGGTCCGGAGCGTGCCGCTGGTCCAACCACCGTCTCGCGTCGGCGCTGCTACCGAAAAACTCGTTCACGACATCCCGCACGGTCACCACATTCGATGCGTCATCATCCATCCTCGTCCTCGTGACCTCGTCTTTCTCGCAGGACCCGACGGTCCCGACCCGACCAGATCGCGACCTCTTCGGGCGATCATCGTCGACGTTGTGTCGTGGCAGAGGCCAGGCCGCCCAGGCCAGGCAGGTCTGCGCCGTTGCTGTTCCTCGGAGTCGAGGCCCGAGGGCGAGATCATCATCGATCGTATCACATCACACGTCGTGGCCTAGGACCACACCGCGTTCTTTGTGGCCAGCTTTGGCGCCAGCCATTCGTGCTGCGAAGTCCTGCGAAGCTGCTGCTGCTGCTTTCAGCAGCCGCGCCGCTGCTAGGCTAGCTGACGTGCGGGATGCTGCCGTCATCGCCTCGCGGCTGACTTCTCCTCGGAGTCCGGCGTGGCTCGCGTCTTGCGCGACGCGATCGACCTCCCGCGCGTCGAGAGCCGCTCGGACGCGAGGGATTCTGGCCCAGCCGAGCGCAGCCGAGCGGAGCCGAGCGGAGTCGACCGGAGCCCGGGGCGGCAATCTCGGCGCGACCCGGACCAGCTTCTGCGCCGGATGGGTGGTCGCGCAGCACGTGGTACTAGGCCTACAGCGCGAGCGAGGGGCGCGGCGCAGGTGCTCGCAGGTAGCGGAGGGCATCTGTGCGACCCAGGCAGGAGCGGGACTCGACGCCAGGTCGACAGTCGTGACAAGCGACGGAGCGAGGAGAAGGCGCTGCACTAATGAGGCGGCGCAATCCGAATTGAGGGCCGACTTCGGGCTGGACAAGGTCTCGACTCGAGATGCGCGCTCGCTCCAGCTCCGCGGGATGCGCTTACGAACGGACGCAAGGTCTCTTGATTGACAGCCGCGGCGCCGGTACATGGACGTCGTGAAGCGCGCCTCCGTGTCTGCAAAAGATCTGCAACGGGGTATCCAAACTCGAACTGGCAACCGTGGGACATTCCACCTCTCGGCCCGCGCGCCCGCGGCTCGCGCGCCCGCGGCTCGCGCGCCCGCGGCTCGCGGCGGAGATCTCGCCGGGCCGCCGGGTCGCGCGCGACGCCGACGACAGGCAGCTCCCGCTAGCTGGCGAGCTGTCTGGCTCGAGCAGCCTTCGTCTCTGACGACATGGCGCCGGCGGTGGCGCGTCCACGCGTCGTGGGCGTCCTCAACGGCGCCCGCGCCGTCTCGGCCGTGATCGTGCTCTTCCACCACATCGGCGCGCTCGACGAGGACCTCTGGGATGCAAGGTACCTGAGCCGCCAGCGCGCCAGCCGCGGCCACTTCAGCAACCGCCGCCGGGCGCTGCGCCAAGACCAGTCCGCGCTCCACGGCGACGGCAATCCGGTCGCCGATTTCTTCCTGCACCTCATCGGGTTCGGCCCCGGCCACCTCGCCGTGGAGGTCTTTCTCGTCCTCGCCGGCTTCGTGGCCGCCCACGAGGTCTGGTACCGCCTCGCCAGGGAAACCCCGGAAGGCAGCGGCGAGGACCGGCTCGCGCGGGCCGGCAAGGAGCTCATTCGGCGATATCAGCGCGGCCTCCTGGGGCGGCTCTGGCGACTCGGCCTGCCGCTCCTCGCCGTCCACGGAGTTCACCTCATGCTCTGGTCGCAGCACCTGGCGTACGGGCCGTACCTAAGCTTTCCGCGCTCCGAGGACGTTCTCAGGCCGTATAGGGTTGGCGTGCGCGCCATCTGGTCCAGCTCGCTATCCGGCTCGCTGTGGATCCTCGAAACCCTCTTCCTCGCACCCTTCGTCGCGCTCGCGGCCCAGCTGCCCGTGCAGGGCGCCCGACCCGCCGGCCGACTCGCGTGGTACTCATTGCTCATGCTCTATTTATGTGGAAACCCCTCGAACAGGGACACCTACTCTTACTTTACAGGGGTCGTCGCCGGCGCGGGCCTGGCAGATTTCTACAACAACTATGCGCTGCGAGGGCCGACGCGCGCCGCCAGTCTGGCCCTCGCATCCTTCATGGTCTCCTTGCCGTGGTGGCCCGACGACGCCATGTACGGCCATCACCTCTGCCTGACGATCGCGGGAACCGCCTTTGTCTTCTTCAGCCTCTTTGCCCCGCACGCGCTGCAGCGGATCCTGGACAACCGCCTCATGGAGCGCGCCGCGCCGTACAGCTACCAGCTTTACATCTGGCACATTGTCGTCTTTTCCTTTTTCGCGGTCAACGTCCAGCCCTCCTGGTCCAAGCCCGTGCTCTACGTCGGCGGTTTTGCGGCCAGCTTCCTGGTCGCCGTACCGGCGTACCACTTTATTGAAATCCCTAGCGCAAAGGCCGGCGCGCTCTTCACCGGCTGGGTACTCGGTCCCCGTGCCTCCGCCCGCCAGCCGCCCTCCGCGGAGTCTGCGAAATCTTCGCAGACCGCCTTTGCGACGACCCACGAGCCCCACGAGGTCCACCTTTCCATTGACTGACTGATTGAAACTGTACGAAAATTGACGAAAAAGCAATGCCCTCGCCAGCTTGCGTGCTTTGCTGCCCTCCAGAAAGCGTCCACGATTCCGCTCACATGAGAAGCCTCCTTGTACACATGCACGCGCAGTTCTCTCAATCTGCACGCGCGTCTCCCGCATCGTCCGCCTGGCCTGCTTGCGGGGTCTGTGTGTCTTTTGCCGTCTCTTGGTCTCCACCGTCGAGAGCTTCCGCGGTCTGCGCGACCAGACTCGCGTCGCGCACAAGCTCGGCCCACGCGAGCTCTACGTCGCAGAGCGGGCAGGCCCCCGAGCGCGGCCGGAGCACGGGATCCTGGGCACTGCCGTTGGGCCCAGTCCCCTTGCTGAGGCCTTGGGAGCGTAAGAATTCGCGCGCGAGGCATACGGGATGCGCCAAGAGGCCGCACTCGGCGTGGTGCATGGCGGGCAGCCCGCACACGAAGGCGGCCTCGCAGAGCAGGCACACAAAGGCCTCGGGCGTGGTGACGAGCGAGGTGATGGAGAAGTCGCCCCCCTGCGCCTGCCGCTTGAGCTCGCGGTAACACTCGCCAATCTCGCGCGCCTCGACGACAATGTGCCGCGGGATCGGGGACTCGGGGCCAAGCACGTTCTCGAAGAATACCCAGTCCTCCTGGCGCGCAAAGCACACGGTCAAGGCCAAGTCTTTGAAGGGCTTGCAGACCGAGAGCATGACCTTGAGCTCGATCAGCTTGCGCCGGACGTCGAAGCGGCGGCCGAAGCCCTTGACCTTGGCGTAGGGCGCCATCTGGTCCTTGGTGAGCCTCCCCTTGAAGGGATTCTGCCAGGCCCACTCGAAGCTGAGTCCCGAGAACCTCGACGGCAGGCCCATGACCACGCAGACGAAGCGCCATGGGCGGTGCCACCGCGTGCGCTTGGCGCCCATGGTCAGCTCGCCGTTGTGCTGGCGTATGCGCCGCGTCGGGTCCGTGGTGTACCCAACATAGGTCTTCTCGCCGCCGCCGCGCTCCGGCGTCAGCAGGTAGCAGCAGTGCATGGCATGCCCGCCGGGCGCGCGCGGGGGGGGCCGCGGGGGGCCGGCGGGCCGGGTCGCGGTCGCGAGGCGTACGTACGTTACGAGGTCTGGCGTGAGAGTCTCGCGGTTTAGCGGGCGGTGGTCGCGAGGTCGTGAGGCCTTGAGCGGCGTGCAACGGGCGGCGGCGGCCCGCAAGTGCAGAATGGCCGCCGCCAAGTGAAACAAAGCCGCCCGCAAGTGAAGAATGGCGCGGTGGTTGGGCGCCGCGAAACCGGTATCCAATCTATCATCGACACGCTCCCGACGCGCCCCGCGACCGCCGCGCCCGACCGCCCGACAGCCGGCCAGCCGGCCAGCCGGCCAGCCGCGCGCGCGCGCACGCACGGAACGCTCGACACGCACGGCACGCACGGCACGCGCAGAGGATTGCATCGAGGATCTAGATCGGCAAAAAAGATGGGCGATGTGGCGACCCTCCTGGGCAACACGCTGAGCCCCGTCGCGGAGACGCGGCGGGCGGCGGAGAAGACGCTGGACCAGATGACGGCGCAGCCCGGGTTTGCGGTCAAGATGCTCGGCCTGCTCGAGGCCGCAAACGCAAACCCCGGCGTGCAGCAGGCCGGGTCGGTCTACTTCAAGAACCTTGTGAAAAGATACTGGGAGGACGATGCGAACGGCGTGCTCTCGAGCGGCGAGCGCGAGCAGATCAAGAACAACCTCCTCACGCTCATGTGCCAGGTCAACCGCCAGGTGCAGGCTCAGCTCGGCGAGGCCATCCGCATCATTGGCAAGAGCGACTTCCCCGACAACTGGAAGTCGCTCCTCCCTGACCTTACCCAAAAGCTCGGCGCCACCGAGGACTTTACCGTCATCATCGGCCTACTCGAGACCGCCAACACGCTCTTCAAAATGTTCCGCGACGAGGTCGCCTCCGACGCGCTCTACCTCAAACTCAAGTACTGCCTCGAGCAGTTCGCGGCCCCGCTCCTCGTCTTCTTCAAGAACTGCATGGGCATGATCGAGAGCAACAACGGCAACGCGAGCGCGCTCAACAACATCTTCACCGCGCTGCGCCTCCTCACGCGCATCTGGTTCTCGCTCAATTGGCAGGATCTCCCCGAGTATTTCGAGGAGCACATGGCCGAGTGGATGCAAGAGTTCCACAAGCTCCTCGTCTACGAGAACAAGCTCCTCGAAAGCGACGACGACGAGCAGCCCGGCAAGATCGAGCTTGTCCAGCAGGCCGTCATTGAGAACCTCAAGCTCTACCTCACAAAGTACGAGGAGGAGTTCTCACCCCACGTCAAACAGTTCGCCATCACCACCTGGAACCTCCTCAACAAGACCCCCACGGAGGCGCGCTACGACGGCCTCGTTACTTCGGCGCTGCAGTTCCTCGCCCACCTCATCGGCAACGTGCGTCAAAAGGATCTTTTCGCCCAGCAGAGCACCCTCCAGGAGATCATCGAGAAGATCGTCGTCCCCAACCTGCGCCTGCGCGAGTCCGACTACGAGACCTTTGAGGACAACCCTATGGAGTACATTCGCCGCGACATCGAGGGGTCCGACAGCGAGACCCGCAGGCGTATGGCCTGCGACCTCGTGCGCGCCATGGGCCGCCACTTTGACGAGCAAACCACCAAGCTTTGCGAAACCGTCGTCACCGCCCTCGTCTCCGAGTACCGATCGAACCCTTCCCAGAACTGGTACCAAATGGACACCGCCATCACCCTCATGCTCGCCGTCGCCGTGCGCCGCCACTCGCTCGTCGGCGGCGTCAGCGAGGTCAATCCCAACGTCGACGTCAACAACTTCTTCTCCCAGCTCGTGCTCCCCGAACTCACCTCCTCCAACGTCGACTCGCAGCCCGTCGTCAAGGCAGACGTGATCAAGTTCTTTACCACCTTCCGCAACCAGATGCCCAAGGACATGGTTCTCAAGATCCTCCCCCAGCTCGCCAATCTACTCAAGGCGCAGTCCTTCGTCGTTCACACTTACGCCGCGCAGGCCATCGACCGCATCTTCATGATCCGCGAGCAGATTGGCGCCGGCACCGGACCCAACGGGCGGAGAAAGTTCCTCTACACTGCCGAGGATCTCAACCCGGTCCTCGGCGCCGCCATGACCAATCTCTTCGCAATCCTCGAGTCCCACGAGGGAGGCGTGGAAAACGAGTACGTTGCCAAGGCCGTCATGCGCGTCATCACCAAGGCTCAGCCCGCCACCATCGCCCAGGCCACCGACGGCGTCCTCGACAAGCTCAACACTGTGCTCGGCCGCGTCTGCGCCAACCCGCAAAACCCCAAGTTCATCCACTTCCTCTTCGAGTCCATCGCCGCACTCATTCGCAGCGCCTGCTCCGTCAACGCCCAGTACGCAGAGGAGTTCGAAAAGCGTCTCATGCCGCCCTTCCAGGTCGTGCTGCAGCAGGAAATCAGTGAGCTCACGCCCTATGTGTTCCAGATCCTCGCGCAGCTCCTCGAGCTCCGCCCCAGCAAGATTTCCCAGGGCTATCTCTCGCTCTTCTCGCCGCTTCTGCACCCGGACAACTGGCGCAATGTCGGCAACCACCCGGCCCTGGTGCGTTTGCTCGAGGCGTACATGCGCAAGGCGGCCGCCGAGACCGTCGGCGCCAACCCCAAGCAGCTCGAGGGCATGCTCGGCATCTTCCACCTCTTGCTCGGGCAAAAGTCTACCGTCGACATCGCTTTTCGCCTCCTTATTGGCATCGTCGAGTTCCTGCCCCCAGAGGCCTACCGCGGCTACCTGCCCAAGATCTTCGAGCTCGCCTTTACGGCTCTGCGACAGTCCAACAGCAAGGAGTTTGCGCTCTCCTTGACAAACTTTATCTCCGTCATGGTCGGTAAGCACGGCGTCCAGGACGTCCAGCAGGGTATGCAGTCCATTGGCGGTCTCAACTTCAACGAATACCTTGCCAACGTCTGGGTGCCCTGCTCCAAGGTCATCAAGGGCCCCACTGACCGCAAAGCCTGCGCCATTGCGCTCACCCGCGTCATCACCGAGTCTAGTGAGCTCCGCAACCCGCCGCTCGCCGACTCGGTCTGGCCCAACGCCTTCGTGGCCATCCTCAACATCTTCGAGGCCCCGGTCCCCACCGTTGACCTCGAGACCCAGGAGGAGCAGCTCGAGCAGATCACCGAGACCGGGTACGCGTCATCGTTCTCCAAGCTGGTCCACGGCCAGACCGAGGTCCGCGACTCCTTCAAGGAGATCGAGAACCCCAAGCTCTTCTTCATCAAGACCCTTGCGCAGGCTTCGCAGGCCACGCCCAACGTCTTTCCGCGCCTCATCAAGGCCGCCCTCGAGGGCAAGCCCAACTTCGCGATCTACTTCCAGACCCTCTCGCAGGAGGCGCAGGTCAGCATCGCATAGCCAGAACCCAACAAACCATCTTCTTGAATGCAGAGCAGAGCTTGGCCTGAGCAGAGCCTAGCCAGAGCAGAGCAGAGCAGAGCAGGGGCCCGCAGATCTCGGCGATGCCGTGCAAGACAAGGCTCGTCGCGAAAATATCTTCGGCGGGATCTTGGGCCGCAATCGAGCAGACCGCGAAGCCAAGACCCCCGCGCGCGACTAACCGGGCCCGCCCCGGGAGAGAGAATCAAGCCCGCGAGAGCCGAGATGCTGCGCGGCGGCCGCCTGCTCGCGGCCCTGGCGCTAGGCCTCGCCGCGGTCGCGGCGGGCGCCGCGGAGAGGCGCGATGAGGATGCCCTGGACCTTGTCTTGGACCTGGACCACAACGACGCGAGCTTCGCGCTGCGATTTGGACGCGGGACGGGGCCCAAGCACCCGCCCGTGTTCGCGAGCCTGCCTGTGCGCACGACGGTGAACGGACGCACGCTCGTGGCAGGCGAGGGCCTCGAGATCGCAGACGTCCGATGCGCCAACGGCACCGACAACCTCGGCGCCTACCAGGAGACGCGCTTCATCTGGAGGGAGACAAGCCCCCAGGACCAATCCGACGCAGACTGGACATTCGAGACGGCCGTCTTCCACTACGAGACGTCCGACACTCTCGTTTTCATCCAACACTGGCCTCAGGGGGCCAACGACACCTCGGTCCACCGGAGCAACCACGCCTCCTCGCACTGGCCTGCGCTGCGCATCGCGCCCGCATACTATGATAAAGTGCGCAGAGACCGCCCTCTCGAGTACGCCGACTACCTGACGCAGCTTAGCATCGGCATGCTGTCCTTCAACGACCGCTTCATGCAGCGCAGCGCGGCAAATCTCCTCGGCTACGCCACCTACGAGTTCGGCGGCGAGCGCGCTGGCCCGATGATCCTCTTTGACGAGAAGATGACCTGGAACCTCGCCTTGGGCCCGCTCGTGGGCTCCATGGCCACTACCGTGCAGGCGCTCGACGTCCGCGAGGGCGATATCTTTGCCTCCGGCCTCCTTGGCAGCATTGACCACGTCCCGCCCAGCTTTGAGCTGCGCACCATCTTCAGACTTTCCGCCAAGTCCGTCACGGTCGCTTGCAAGAAGCTTGGCGAGTCCATGCTCGCCTATCACGACATCGCCGCCGCGCGCAAAGAGGCCGCGGCGCGCGACATTTCTCTCTCCTATCTCGGATATATTACTGACAACGGGGCTTACTACTACTACAAGACGGAAAACGACGCTAGCTACGAGGACACAATGCTCCAAGTGTACGAGGACGCCAAATCGCAGGGCATTCCGTACCGCTACATCCAGCTCGACTCGTGGTGGTACAAGCGGGGCGCCGGCGGCGGCGTCGAGCAGTGGGAGGCCCGTGATGATGTCTTTCCGAATGGGCTTGCAAGCTTTTCTGACCGCACCGGCTGGCCGCTCTTCCTGCACAACCGATACTGGTCCCCAGACAATGTGTACAATGTCGACAACGGCGGCAAGTACCGCTTTCGCGTCCAGGATCCGTACTCGGTCCCGACCGACCAGGTGTTCTGGGACGACCTCATGAAGAACATGACTGCGCAGGGCATGTTCGTGTACGAGCAAGACTGGCTCTACAACGAGTTTGAGGGCATGTCCGAGCACCTCATGCGCGACCCCACACTCGGCTACGAGTGGCTCTCGCAAATGGCCAGCGCTGCGCTCGCGCACAATGTCTCTATCCAGTACTGCATGCCGCTCTCGCGCATGGTCCTTCAAAGCATCGAGTACCCGGCGGTCACCCAAGTCCGTGCCGGCGACGACTACCATCCCGGCAACACGCAGAACTGCCGCTTCCCGTACTGCCTGTACTATATTCAGACGACCTCGCTGCTGCTCTGGTCGCTCGACCTCGCGCCGGCCAAGGACGTCTTTTGGACGTCCCAGGTCCAGCCCGGCAACCCGTACGGCGAGGCCGTTGAGGAGCCGCATGCGGAGATGATCGCAGCCGTAGCTCTGTACAGCGCCGGCCCTGTGCACACCGGCGACAAGGTCGGCTACACGGACAAGAAGATCATCGACCTCATGTGCGCCCCGGATGGCCGCCTCTTGCAGCCGTCGCGCCCGCTCACGGCCATCGACAAATGCTTTGTGGACGCGGCCTTTGGCGGTGGCGCGCCCAACATGAACATTGGCACCACGCTCTCCACCAAGGGCCACCAAGTCTGTGCCATCTCCAGCACCCACACTTGCGTACAGGGTCTCAAGTGGGTCCACGTCGTGGCCATTCTTTCCCAGATGGAGGTCGTGGTCACGCCCGACATGCTGCCAGTCGACGCTGACCCGGGCCAGGCCTACCTCGCCTACACGGGCTACGGCAGCGCGCGCAACTTCACCGTCGTCGGTGCCTTTGATCACGACCACGCCCTGCACGTGCCCAAGAGCGGCGCTAGCGACTTTGGGATCTACCACGCCGCGCCGTGGCTTGGCAAGGACGCTCAGATCGCCGTGCTCGGAGAGGCCGCAAAGTTCGTCCCGGTATCCGCGCACCGCTTTGAGACCGTCTCCGAGCAAGCCGACGGCGTTCGCCTTGGGCTCCGCGGGGTGCCCGGAGAGCGCATCGTTCTCACAATTGCGCATCGCTCGTCCAGCAGCAGCGGCAGCGCTAGAGATCTCCACGACGACGTGCACTTGCACCACCTCGAGGTGCACTTCTCCCGGGCCTCTCAAAGCGTCTGGGTTCCGTACTCGCCTGACGCAGGCGAGGATGTCCTCATCTAGATACATTCTGAAGAAAACTTAGACGTTGCGCTGCTCGATGCGCTCTAACCTAACCTCCTCGTCACGATATGGCTGGCGATGACTTCGTCGTCCAAAAGATGACGATGCGCCGCTCGCCGTCCAAAAGATGGGCGATGTGCTCGTCGTCCAAAAGATGATAAAGTGCTCCTCGCACAGCTGCGGCCTAAGATGATGCCCCTCCGCGCGCGCTGGGCGTGCTCCCCCGCGTCAACGAGCGAAACGAAGCTTCAGTCCTTGAGGATCCGCGCGCGCAGTATGTGCTCGTACGCCAGGAGCATGAACGCGGACAAGGGAATCCTTGCTGCCGACGTCGCGATGGCCATGCCGCGGTGGCCGCCCGCGATGGCGTGCTTGGCCTTGTCGAGCGGGAACTCGACCGCCGCGGCCGCCGTGGACGCCGCGAGCGCGACGGCGGCCTTGGCGGAGATCTCGGCCTCGGCGTCGGGCGGTATCGCGGAGAAGAATACGCCGAGGTACACGGCCATGAAGGGCACCGTGCTGGCCGCGAAGGAGGAGGCCCCGCGCTGCACGGCGCTCTGGCGCAGCAGGTCGAAGGGGTAGAGCGCCGCCGCGGCGGCGAGGCCCGCGGCGCCGCCGGCCGCGAACTCCGCCGCCGGCCCGCCGGGGAACCGCGGCCGCAGGAGGCCGTGCGCCGCGAAGGCGAGCACGAAGTCGAGGCAGAACATGCCCGCCCGCCGCCCGCCGGCCGCCCGCCCGCCTGCCGCGCCGTCCTGGCGGCGGTCTGGCGCGCCG
>KQ758883.1:769685-785972 GCA_001462505.1 Aurantiochytrium sp. T66 | reverse complement strand
CCTGGCAGACCACCAAGAGGAAGTGGCTCGCGCTCGCGCCGGGGGACTCCGTGCCCTACCCGCGGCTGGCCATCTTGTGCTACTCCGTGTGCACCGCGCTCCTGCACAGCCTCTTCCTTGCTCGCGTCCTCAAGGATGGCATCGTGCCCTTGCCCTCGGCCCCGCGCCGCGTCGTGGCCCTCTGCGCCGGATCGGGCGCCGAGGCCGTCGCTTTTGCCCTGCGCGCCGCCCATACCGGCGCGGCACCGCCCCATATCGACATCGTCGACGTGCTGCCCCGCTGGAACCTGCTCACGCGCCACCTCGTCGCCAAGAATCAAGAGACCGGCCGGCCCACGGGCACCTATCACACCCTCGACCTCTTGGGGGCGCATGCTGCGGACCGGCTGCGCGATCTCGTGCGAGAAGCCGACCTCGTCACCCTCGTCTACGGGCTCACAGAGCTATTCGACCGCGACCGCATGGCCACGCGCCGCTGCCTCGAGGCCGTTGTCGCGGCGCTTCGGCCCGACGCCGCTCTCGTCATCGTCGACCCGCGCAAGACCTGCCACGGCAAGGACGCCTGGCTCGCCGCCATACCCGCCGTCCGAGCGTGCCGCTCGGTCTTCGAGGGCGACGTAAAGTATACCATGCAGGCCCAGCACGTCGAGGCGAGCCCGCTCGGACCCTGGATCTCCAAGTTCGGCCTTGCGCTTAACGACGACGTCAAGCTATCCATGCACGTATGGCTGCGCGTCTACCAAACCACCGCCTCTTCGGCGGACCCTGGGCCAGATCTCTCGCTCAAACCTCTCCAGGGGCTGCCCCTCGGCTGTTACGTCACCTACACGGCGGCACAGCAGGAAAACGTCGTACGCTGGCTCCATCGCATTGACAGCGACCTGCGCGTCTTTACGCTGGCCGTCGCCGACGCGAGCGCGAGCGAGTCCGACCAAAACAGCGCCCTCTGGCATCTCGCAAGCGCTCTCGAGTCCACGCCCGGCGGATGGAACGGCGTCGTCGTGCTCACCATTGCTCAGGTCCGTGTTCTCGCCGCGGGCCGCGCCCTGCATGCGGATAGGCTCTGTATGGCGCTCCGAAGCGCCCAGCTGACCGTTCTGGACGATGCGGACTGGTACCTCAACTTTCGCAAGAACGCCGACTGGACGCGCGCGCGCGAGGCACTGAGCAGGATCCTCTGCCGGGTGCAGTGCGTCATCGTCTGCGAGGCGGACCGCCGCCTGCTCCGCCGTGCCAACGAACTCTTCCCGGGTCGCTCCTACGTCGTCAAGACGCTGTCGGTGCTCCGCGACGACGCCTCGCTCGAGGCGCGCATCACCGCGCACTTCGGCTGCGCGCTCGACCTCTGCGACCTCTGCGGCCCAGATGACGCCTGCTCCTCCTCCTCCTCCTCCTGCTGCTGCTGCTGCAAGGGTCTCTTGCGGCCCGAGTCCGCCGTGACCGTCTTCACCGCCAAGCCACCGCCGTCTTCGTCGACGCCGGGCGCCGCAACCCTCGCGCTCAAGGCCTTGCAGCTGGACCCCGCGCCTCTCGGCCCTGGGACGCGGGACGTCGTCCTCCACTTCTCGCAGGCGCTTCCCCGGGCGCGCCTCGACGCGCTCGCGGCGCTCGCAGCCTTCCGACTGGCCTCCGCCGCGCGCGGGGCCCCCGGAGAAGCGCTCCGGGTCCGGGTCCACCTCCACAGCGGCGTCCGCGCCGTCCGCAAGAACGTCGACGCCGTTGACGCCGCCGCCGTTGATGACCGGCACGTGCAGCGCGTCGACACTGCATCGAAGAGGCGCCGCAAAGCGGTCTAAGTAGATAGATAGGCCCCTTTTTCAAGTTTGAAATACTTTTCGAAACGCCGCCGATGGATGGCGACGAGGCCAATTCCGCATCGACCCCACGCGCCGCGCCCGCCGCCCGACCCCGCCGAGGCAGGCAGGCAGGCCGCGCGGGCCGAGGCCAGGCAGCGCCCGGAGTTCCCTTCCCTCCCCTCCCCTCGCTACGCCAGCCAGCCAGCCAGCGAGCCGCGGGAAGGAAAGATGAAGCGGAAGGTCGCCGACGTGGACGGGGCCGCCGCCAAGAGCGCCGGCAGCGCCGTCATGGAGAAGCTCGAGGGCGACACGAACCCGCTCACGGGCCAGCCGTTCTCGGAAAAGTACCGCAAGATCCTCGCCAAGCGCAAAGAGCTACCCGTCTTCCAGTTCCTCGACGACGTCGAGTCTAACCTGCGCAAGAACCGCGTCATCGTCGTCGAGGGAGAGACCGGTAGCGGCAAAACCACCCAGATTCCACAGTTCTGCGTCAACGCCGGCTTCACCTCCGTCTCGGAAAAGACTGGCCAGCGCCGCGTCGTCGCCTGTACCCAGCCACGTCGTGTCGCCGCCATGTCGGTCGCGCGCCGCGTCGCCGAGGAAATGGACGTCAAGCTCGGCCAAGAGGTCGGCTACACCATCCGGTTCGAGGATGTATCCTGCGAGCAGACCCAGCTCAAGTACATGACCGACGGTATGCTCCTCCGCGAGGCCATGATGGACCCCACGCTCGACCGCTACTCGGTCATCATCCTCGATGAGGCCCACGAGCGCACCCTGTCCACCGACATCCTCATGGGCCTTTTGAAAGAGCTCATGGTCAAGTGCGAGCACCTCCGTGTCGTCGTCATGAGTGCGACGCTCGATGCCGAAAAGTTCCAATCGTACTTTGACAACGCGCCCCTGCTCCGCATCCCGGGCCGCACCTTTCCCGTGGAGCTCTTTTACACCCCCGAGCCGGAGCGCGACTACCTCGACGCCGCCGTCCGCGCCGTCGTCCAGATCCACCGCTTCGAAGAACCCGGCGACATCCTCGTCTTCCTCACGGGCCAGCAGGAGATTGAGGACTGCTGCGCGCGCCTCGAGGAGGAGGCAGAGAACATGCACGAAGAGATGGGCCCCCTGTGCCCGGTGCCGCTCTACGCCTCGCTGCCCCCGCGCCAGCAGCAGCGCATCTTCGACTCCCCGCCCGGGCCGACCATCAAGGGCGGCCGCCCCGGGCGCAAGGTCGTCGTCTCCACAAACATCGCCGAGACCTCGCTCACCATCGACGGCATCGTCTACGTCATCGACCCCGGCTTCAGCAAGCAAAAGGTCTACAACCCGCGCATTAGGGTCGAGTCGCTCCTCGTCACGCCCATCTCAAAGGCCAGCGCCCAGCAGCGCGCCGGTCGTGCCGGTCGTACCCGTCCGGGCAAGGCTTACCGCCTCTACACCGAAAAGGCCTTCAAGCAGGATCTCCAGGAGCAGACGTACCCTGAAATTCTCCGGTCCAACCTCAGCAACACCGTCCTGACGCTCTTGCAGCTCGGCATCCGCGACGTCGTGCACTTTGATTACATGGACCCCCCGGCGCCCGAGACCCTCATGCGTGCCCTCGAGCAGCTGCACTACCTCGGCTGCCTCAACGACGACTGCGAGCTCACCGACGTGGGTCACCAGATCGCAAAGTTCCCGCTCGACCCCCAGCTCGCCGCTGCCCTCGTGGCCAGCCCCAAACACCGCTGCTCCAACGAAATCCTCAGCATCATTGCCATGCTCTCCACGCCGCAGCCCTTTATGCGCCCCAAGGAGGCCGCGCGTGCTGCCGATCAGGCCAAGGCGCAGTTCGCGCACACCGAGGGCGACCACCTCACGCTCCTCAACGTCTTCCACGCCTTTAAGCAAAACCGCGAGGACAAGCAGTGGTGCTACGACAATTTCCTCCAGTACCGCTCTCTGAAAAACGCCGACAACGTGCGCTCGCAGCTGGCCAACCTCATGCAGCGCGAAGGCCTCGAGCTCTGCTCTACAGACTTCTCGTCGACCCAGTACTACAACAATATCCGCCGGGCGCTCACCAAGGGCTTCTTTATGCAGGTCGCCCACGCCGAGCGCACCGGCCACTATCTCACCGTCAAGGACAACCAGGTCGTCCAGATCCACCCGGGATGCGTGCTCAACTACAAGCCAGAGTGGGTCATCTACTTTGAATTTGTTCAGACGCCCAAGAACTACATGCGCACCGTCACCGCCGTCAAGCCAGAGTGGCTCCTCGAGCTCGCGCCGCAATACTTTGACGTCAACGAGCTCCCGCCAAGCGACGCCCGCCGCGCTCTGGAGCGCATTGTCGAAAAGGGGAGCACCCGAAAAAGGTAGCGCTAGAAAATCCCGGTAACATACATTTTCGCGGCCTATATTCTTACTACAGCCCTTGGCCGGTCTTGGTCTCGTACGAGGGCAGGTCGACGCGCACGTGCTGCTTGCGTCGCCCCTTACCGTGGACGCGAGTGGAGCACTTGGAGCACAAGTGGTCGCGGCAAGATTCGCAATAGACCGCGGCCACTTGGCGCTCGCACTCGACGCATACGGGACACCCGGCCGTGAACGCCGTCCACGCGTGCTCGCGCCGCCTGCCGCGGGCGTGGAGCCGCCGAAAGCACGCGAGGCAGTAAAAGTCCCCGCAGTCGTCGCACCGCCGGATCCCCGGCCCTTGGCACTGATTGCAAATTAGACCCGGCGCGCCGTCGGCGGCCGTCTGCTCCGCCGCGTCCGCCGCGCGAAAGGCGTGTCGCGCAAAGGCCGCGCCGCCCGACCCGTGCACCTCTGCGAAGCAGTCGAAGCAAAAGGCCCGGTTCACGCCGTTCTTGGTCACGCACTCTTCGCAGATGCGCACCGCCTCTTCCTGCCGACAGACAAAGCACTTGCCCTCCGGCACCGGGATGTCGTCCGGGTGCGGCGGCCACCAGCCGAACGGCTTGTACGGCTCCCGCGGCCGGTGCCACTGCGACTTTTCCGTCCGGTTGTCAAAGTAGTACATTATGTCCTCGTGCGGGTCGTACAGCTCTTCCCAAAACGAGTGGAACTGCTCGTGCCGCAGACGCGCCAATTTGCGCGCCGCGTACTGCCGCCACGCGCACTGCACCGTGGTGATGTTGCGTCTGTACCACGCGGCAATCTCGCGCCACTGCATCAGGTTGCGATAGTCTCTATAGACCCGCTGCACGCGGACGGCCATCTTCTCCCACGTCAGCGCGCGCTCGAGCGTGACGCGGATCTCGTACGCCGCCATGGCCTCTCGCGGCCACGTCCGCCTGCACAGCCACGGGCCCGGAGACCGGCCTTCTTCGGGTTCGCTCAAGAGGCCGCTCGCGCGCTGCGACAAGTGCCGCAGCTCCCCGTGCAGCTTGTCGAGCTTCATGTTCGCCGCGATGATCATGATGCGCCGCACGGCGCCGAGCAGAATGTAAAATGCCGCCTCCTGGTCCGCGGGCGCGCTCGTGGTCGGCAGGTTGAACACCTCGTCCTGCAGCTGGACCGTCGCCAGCGACGGCTTGCCCTTGTACTTTTCCAGATGAAGCTCGAGCTGCCGCATGGTGATGGGCATCTCCGAGACTTGCGCCGCCTGCGCAGCGAACTTGAGCGCGCGCGCAGCCTGCGTCGGGTACTGGGACAGGAACAGCGCTTCGATGTCGTCGGGCTCTCTCACCAGCTCGAGCGCCTCCTCGGAGGAGGAGGAGGAGACGCTGCGATCCTCGCTCGCCATCACGGCAGCAACCTGATCCTCGCGCTTGATGCCGAGCCATTGCAGACTCTCCTTGGTCCACGGCAAGCTTTGCGTCGCCACGAGCGAGCGGAAGCGCTGCTGCATGCGTTTTTCAATGCTCCGGTTCTCGGCCAAGACGTCGCGGACAATCTCGTGGAGACCGCGCCGCGCGAACCACATTTCCACGCTCAGCCCTTCGCCCCCCGGGTACTCAAAGCACGCCGTGGAGGCCGCCTTGGCGATGGCGCGCTCGGCGACCAAGCAGACGCCCTCACTCCGCACGGCCTCGAGAAAGGCCACGCGTCCTCTCCACCCGCGGTACACGCGCTGGATGCTCCCGGCGGCGACCTCGTGCTCCCACAGGTACGCGGGTCGCTCCCACACCGTCTCGAAGCTCGCGTCGTGGATGTAGTACGTGCGCCCGTACCCGTCGCGTTTGGCTTGCCAGCCGAGCGGCATCGCCACATAGGTATACGCGGCGCGCACGCGAAGAGGCACGTGCAACCGCGCGCGCACCGACTCCGCGCGCTCGAGCGCCTCCTGGGCGGCCTCGAGACGCGCCGTGGCCCGCGCTTGGGCGGCACGTAGGCTCGCTTCCCAGCGCTCGCGCCGCACGAGGTGCCCACGCACGAGAGCGGCAATGCGATCTGCAGCGCGCGCCTCCTCGCGGAGACGGACCTTGAGATCGTAGGCGCTGCGCGTCGAGTTCTTGTCTGCGACAAAGCTCAGGATGTGCAGCAGCCGCGATTCCACAAACTCCGCCGCCTCGCGCTGCCGCGAGTACTCGTCCTCTTGGCGCATGCCCTCGGCCGCGGCCTCGAGCGCGAGGGCGGCCTTGTCTTCGTTGTGCATGGCCGCGTTTTCCAGGTCCGCGAGCGAGCTGCGCACAGGCAAGTCATCCTTGAAGCGGCAGCGAAACCTCAAGACCCCGGTCTCCTCGTCGAGCGTCGACGTCCAGTGCGCGAGCTGCGAGCCGGCCTCCTCGAAGGAGATCTCTCGCTTGCCAGTCCTGACCACCGGGTACCAGCGGTCTCCCGGGTCACGACCACGGGCGCGCCGGGCCTGACTCGTCGCCACCGCCCGCAGCGCGTGCGCCTCGGCAACCACGGCTGCCTGGACCGCTTCTTCCGCGGCCTCGACGGCGTTGTTGCCGGTGCGGAGCGCCTCGGCCCACGAGGCGCGTTTGCGCCGCCACGAAGGGAACATGGGCACCGCCTCGGCCTCGTCCGCACTCGTGACCTCTTCGAGGTTAAACCGAAAGGTCACCAGATTGAGGCGCTCGTGCGCAAGCGCCTCCCAGGCGCGTTGCCGCTCGAGCTCTCTTTCGTGGCGTCGCTTGGCCTCCTCGAGGCACTGTCGCAGTCTCCGCGCCCCGCGGCTCCGTGCCGCTCGCTGCATCTTCCGCGCCGCCGCGTCCTCCTCAAAGGTGTACACGGGCCGCTCCCAGACCGCCTGCGCGGCGCCGTGCTCGTCCGTGTAGTAGTACGCCTGGGCGTACTCGTCCCAGACCTCGAGGTAGCCGAAGCGGGTGATCTCGGCCAGACCCTGCTCGACCTCGTACCGGGCCATCGCCTCGAGGTAGTCTGCGTACTCGCGGGCCTCGCGCTCCTTCTGGAGCTGCCAGTTCTTCTTGAGGATCCCGCCCTCGAGGAATTCCTCGCGGTAGCGCTTGCGCGCGAGGCAGGCGCGCACAATGACGCGAGCGAGCTTGGCGCGGATTGCGCGCTGCAGCTTGCCCGCCGCGGTGACCAGCTTGATGACCAGATCGAGGGCCACCCGCAGCTCATCGCAGCCGGGCCGCGCGTCCTTCACGTCGGGCCGGCGCGCGCGAAGCAGGGCATCAGCAACAACGAGGCGCAGCTCGTCCGTGAGCACGCGCTTGCCGATCGTCTCGAGCGCCATCTCGTAGACCTTGGTGCACTGGCGAAAGCGGCGGAGGTTCCACTTCGCGACAGCGTCCGCATCTGGGACAGCGAGGAGGACGGCCTCCACGTGATCCTTGGCCTCTTTGGGCCGCCCGCGGTACTTGACCATGTATCTGTAAAGCTGAGCGCGCGTCACCGTGTTGGCTGGAAGCTTGCGAGCGAAGTTGTCTGCGCGCGTGCCCTGGTCCGGAAACACGCTCGCGAAGACCCGCTGCGCCACCGAGGGGTCGCGCACAAAGGCAATTCTGCGCATGACCCAAGCGTGGGCCGGGCTGGCCGCGCGCTCCGCGGGCGAGGCCCTCATCGCGCTCAAGAGGGCCGAGAACTCGTCGAGGTCCTCCTCGGCCGTCTCGGCGGGCTCGCAGTACGGCCGCAAAAAGTCCCGGAGCGCCTTGTCGGGGATGCTGCACAGCTTGCCAGAGTCGTTCACGTGGAAGGCGCCTTTGTGCAGGGGCTCCCACAAGGCCGCCAGGCCCAGGCGGTGCAAAAGCTCGCAGGGGTGCATGCCCGCGAGCGGGTCCGCGGTGTCGTAAAAGGCCCGGGCGTGCATAATGGCGGTCCGCGCAATCTCGCACGGATCTTCGAGACCCTTGTACCGGTTGGTGCGCACGCGACGGTCGAGCTCGCGGTCGCGAGCGAGGTGCCGGCGGCCCTGCACGCCCCGAACGATTCGTTGAATAGTGCGGGCGCCCCGCGTGCGGCGGGCGTGCCATTTCCGCAGCGCCTTGGCGTGGAAGCGCGCTTTGCACTCCTTGTACCAGCGCTGCACGCGGCGCGCCGCCTCGTTCCTGCGCGTGTAGATGCGCCTCGACATGTCGGCGTGCATGGCCGCAAGGAACTGGCCCACGTACGCGCGCGCCGCATTCTGCCGCGCCAAGATGGCGCACGCGCGGGCCCGGCATCGGCCCAAATGCCCTCTCGCGACGCGTTGCAAGAGACGAGCTGCCCTTCGTCGAGCGAGCTCCGTCTTGGCGGCGGCGCTGCGCGCAAGTCGCGTCTGCAGCACGACGCTTGCGCGCGCGCGGGCGCGCGGATTTGCTGGGCCCGGCGGCGCGCTGTGGTGGCCCTCGCCCCGCAGGACCAGAATGCGCGCGCGAACCTCGCGCTGGATGCGTGAGGCGGCCGCGTGGCGCGGCGCAAAGTAACGGCGCACGAGCGCCTGCACGCGTCGGAGGCCCACAACCAGCGCGCGAAAGCGCGCGACCCGCTGGCGCGCCACAAATCCCCGCGCGCACGCTTGGGCACGAATGGCGGCGTGGTGCTCGATGCGCACGCGCGCCGCGAGACGCTGCGCAAAGACGCCCCGCATGAGACGCTGGCCATGGCGCGCGGCCTCAGCGCGCCGTGCGCGCTTCTCGAGCCTGGCCTCGATCTTGTCGACCTTGTCCTGGATCATGTAGACGCGCATCATGATGAAGGCCGGGAATTCCTCCTTGTAGATGTACCACTGAGTCTGGATCCGCAGCGCCGCATTGTTGATCGCAAGCTCGCGCGCATGAATAGCGCGCACCGCACAATAGGCCCGATGTCGGTGCCAGCAGCGTTGGATCCGCACGGCCGCGGGCCATTGTCGCTCCGCACGGAGGGCAAATTCTTCAAAGACGCGCTTGAAGCGCACGCGGCCCAGGACGCCGCGGTAGTTGGCCTGGATCATGAGCGTGGCGGCCTTGACCCTGCAAAACCAAAGGTACAAAGGCCGCATACGGGCCATGGCCTGGATGGGGACGGCCGCCGCGTGCCAGCGGACAACCATGCGCTGCACGGCCCACATTCGCTCGTAGCGCTGAATGACGCACACGTGCGCGCGGAATACTGCATACACGTGCTTTCGGCGGAGCATGCGCAGCCACGTCTGGACGCGCCGCGCGGCGTACCATCGCTCCTTGTGCACGGCAAAGGCGCGCCGCCCGACAAGCCCGCGGTAGCGCTTCTGGAAGACAACGACCGCCTGGCAACGCTCCTGGTGTTGGAGGTGGGCCACGAAGGCGGTCCAGGTCTCCCAAGCCCGCACCATGCGATAGGCGAGCATGCGACGGATGATTTGCCGAATCTTTTCCAGGCTCGCATACCGCGCAAACTCTTGAAAACGCAACTCGAGCGTGTGCGCGTGCCACTTGCGAAAGGGCGCGCGCAGAGGCTCGCGACCGGCATAGCGGAAGAGGCGGTCCAGTACTCTGCGCGCGATCTCCCGCGAGTACGCCACCTCGAGTCCCTGCTCGAGCAAAAAATGCGAAGGGAGCGCGAGTCGCCTGGCGCGAATACCCTCGTCGATCGTGCGCCACAGCGCGCGCTCCTCTTCGAGGACGCGGTCGAGCTCGTCCCCAGAGACGCCTTCCAGAGGGGTGAGTGCGCGCTTGGCCTTGCTGACGTGCGCGATCGGCGGCAGTCTCAGCTCGCTACGCGCATCGACGTCGTCGCTGCTGGCCTCGGTGCCAGGGCCGAGCCGCCGTTCGCGCAAGGCCTCGCTTGTCTTGGGGTACCAGACCATGGGCACCTCGTAGCCCATGAAGCGGCGGGTGTCATGCTCGGTCTTGGCGTGCGAGGCATCGCGCCCGAGCAGCACGCCGATAAGTCCCTTGCGCTCGGCGCGTGCGCGAGGGCGTTTCTTGGCGCCGTGCCTGCCTTTGAGGCCGCTTGCCACGCGCAGCCGCGCCCAGGTTTCCGTGCTGCGATTTCGCGATTCTTTGTCCCGGTCCTCCGCGCCGACGGCTTGCGCCGTCTGGGCCTTATGGTTGGCCCTTGGTTTCGCTTTTGTGGCCCGTTGTCGACGCCTTTTGGCAGCGACCTTGTTGATGTCTTCCTCGCGCTCATCACGCGCTTCGGGCTTGCCACCGCCGTCATCATTACGATTGCCCTCCTCCTCCTCGTCGTCGTCAATTGCGTCGAAGAGGCGAGTAAGCGACGGGGCAGCGCCGCCAAGGACGATCGTAAGCACGCGACACGCCTGGATACGTAGCTGCCTCGGGGCGCTCTCGTCGTTGACATGGACCAGGATGGGCGCGAGAAGGTCGACGCGCAGGGGGCCCAGCACAGCATTGAGATCGACGTTGGGGCCCGGACAGAGGGCTTCGTACAGGTAAGCGATGGCGGCCCTTTGGCCTTGCGGATCATTGGTGGCGCCGTGCGGCACCAGGAGTCGCTCCGCCGCCGCACGGACCTGCGTCTTGCTCTCTTCATGCTGCTTGCCCGCCTCTTTTTGGTTGCCGCTGCTGCTCGGAGGCTGCCCGCGCGTTGCGTGCGCTCGGGCGGCTCGCGCCATGTGGCATGAGCGGCCTCTGCCCGGCGCCCGGCCGAGAAGTCTGCGCGCGCCCTCGCATTGGGCTCGGCCAAGTGGGCTCGACGCCAGCGATCGATATATGCGTTGCACGCCGCGGCGAGGGCGCGCCCCCTTATTAGGCCTGATCTTTCCTGAAATTTTGCGCCACTTTCTTCCCTTGGCCAAAGCACAATGCCTTGCTGCGCGAATCTCTGTAGGACGTAGTACAAGCACGCAAAAGCTTCTGGGGAGGCGAGATGTGCTAAAAGCAGGTGTAGTAGGTTGGGTTGTGTTTTACGAGGGTTTGGGAGGAAGAGGCTGCGAACTAGGCTGACTCCTGCCTTTTCCTCAGCGCTGCGTTGGAGGCCGGGATCATCATCATCACGTCACCTCTGTTGCAAATCGATCGATTCTCTTGGCTTGTCTCGTTGTGCCATTGCCTGGTCCCCGGGCGCATGATCGGCTGGCGTTACTTGGCGGCGTAGGTCCCAAAGGATTCAATCCAGCGCAGCGAGATCGAAACAAAAACGGGACGAGGGCAGCGCAAGCAGCACGCAAGCAGCGCGCAAGCAGCGCGCAGTCAGGCGACAGGCGACAGGCGGCGGCGGCATAAGTGTAGCATGGCGCTACCGCACGGCAGGGAGAGCAAAGACGCGCGCGACTTAGGCCTTGCCAAGAGCCTTCATGGCCTCGAGCATGGTGACGCCGAGCTTGGCGGGGGACTCGGTGACGTGGACACCGGCATCGCGGAGGGCCTCCATCTTGGCCTTTGCGGTACCCTTGCCGCCGGCAATGATGGCGCCGGCGTGGCCCATGCGGCGGCCGGGCGGGGCGGTGAGGCCGGCGATGAAGCTGACGACAGGCTTGTCCGGGTTTCCGTTCTGCTTGAGCCATTCTGCGGCCTCCTCCTCGGCGGTGCCGCCAATCTCACCGATCATGATGATGCCCTCGGTCTCGGGGTCGTTGGTGAAGCGCTCGAGGCAGTCGATGAAGTTGGTGCCGTTGAAGGGATCGCCGCCAATGCCGACGACCGTGGACTGGCCGAGACCGGTCTCGGTGGTCTGGGCCACGGCCTCGTACGTGAGGGTGCCGGAGCGGGAGACGACGCCGATCTTGCCCGGGGTGTGGATGTAGCCCGGCATGATGCCGATCTTGCACTCGTTGGGCTTGATGATGCCGGGGCAGTTGGGGCCGATGAGGCGGGTGGTGGTCTGGCGCTGGAGGTGCCACTTGACCTTGAGCATGTCCTGCTGCGGGATGCCCTCGGTGATGCACACGACGAGGGGCACCTCGGCCTCGACGGCCTCAAGAATGGCCTTGCCGGCCACGGGGGGCGGCACGAAGATGACCGAGGCGTCGACACCGACGGCGTCCTGGGCCTCCTTCACGGTGTTGAACACGGGGAGTCCGAGGTGCTCCTGGCCGCCCTTGCCGGGGCTCGTGCCGCCGATCATCTTGGTTCCGTACGCGATGGCCTGCTCGCTATGGAAGGTGCCCTGCTTGCCGGTAAAGCCCTGGCAGAGGACCTTGGTGTTCTTGTCCACCCACACGTTGGCCGTGGCCGACATGGCACGGGTCGCCGTCAGCGTCGCCGCCTGGCGGGTCTTGGTCACGGTACGCGCGAGCATTGTGCCGGAAGAGAATAGCAGGTCTTTCCTGTTGCTGTGTCCATGTGCGTTGCGTCACGTCAAGCGCGGTCGGTGCAGCGGGATTTATCCATTCGTCCAGCATCACATTTGTCGTGCGAGCGCGAGAGCAAGCACGCGAAGGCATCGGCGCGGTCATCGTCATTCATCGTGTCATCCATCGGACATGCGTCGTCATCCATCGAAAGAGAAGATAGGTCGATGTCCCATCCCGAGCAAAGCGCAGAGCAAGCGATTCCTGTCAGTCTTCTGCGCGTTCTTTGTCTTCGTCTCCTCGCGGCCTCGAGCGCAAGCGCATAGGCGCGCAGCAAGCAGCAAGCAGCGAGCGCGGGTGCTGTTGCGCGCCTGCGCCCGCCCGTCGTTCGTCGTCCTCCCTTCCTCTTTTATCATCCTCATCCTCATCCCCGCCCGTCTCCTCCGCCGCGGGGCCGGCGCGGCCGCGCGGGGTGGGGAGGGGTCCTGCCTGGGGGAGCGCTGCGCGCGGTCGTACCTGGAGTCTGCGCGGCGTCGTGCGTGCGTGCGTGCGGAGCGAGCGTGCGCGGCTGGCGTATCCTATCTATCTGTTTTGCTTGCATCTCGGCGCCTGTCGACCGCTCCTTCGCCGCTGCGCGCATACTCGTGTTGCGTGCCGCGCCGCACTATGCGCCTCGCGGTCCCGCAAGTCGGCCTTCCACTCATATCTATCTTCCTTCCTTCCTGCCGAGAAAAAATAAATTCATTGTAAACAACGCGAGCGACGCAATCATTTTATGCAGTGCCAGCCGCTCCGAACGCCTCTAGCCTAGAGCTCCTCGGGACGCGCTGCGCTGCCGCGACGCAGACGGAGCTGCGCGCTCGCTCCGCCGAGGCCGAGGCGAAGCGGCGAGCCTCCAGCGAGCGCGGCCGCCGAGGGGGCGGCGGCATCGCTCGTATCTTTATTCTTTTTACTTTCTACTTTCAATTTGTTTTTTTTCTTCTGTCGATTTTGGTCCGCCGTCGCCGCCGCGCCGCGCTAATAAGCCCGCATCCTGCGCCGCGCAAGTCCGAACTTGGACAAGTTGGACGCGCCAGGCCGGCGGAAGCCGCCTCCTCGCGCCGCAATCCGCCTCTTTCGAAGCCTCTTCGAAGCCTTCCTCTTTCCCTTCAAAGAGGCTCTGTCCGCCGTGTCGCTTCTGCGCCAGTGGGAGCGTGAGGATCGCCCTCGCGGCGCCTCTGGTGACCTCTGCCTCCTTCTTGTTTGGGATTCGCGGTACGAAAAATGAAATTCAAGGTTCGCAGGTGCAGGTCCACAGACTCGCATTCACTGGGTTTCTGTGTTGCAGTGGTGATTAGTTGACTGCGGGGGAGTGCGACGGGGTGGAATTGGATCGGACCCATGACGCTCCCGTGGTCCTCGGCAACCATGCGCAATCCGGTTCTTGCCGCCAAGTCCTACCGCGCGTCGCCGCCTTGTCCGCCGCCGCCTCGCGCTCGCAAATTTGAACTTGAAGCGTGCGTGCGCAACGGACGCGCATGGCCATGCTGCTTCCAACCAAGAGCCTTTCGAAGCGCGCATCAAAGGTCAATCAACTTCGTGTATCGTGCGTGAATTAGCCTACGGACCCCGGCGATGATGATGACGCCGCCGCCGACGACGATGACGAGAACGAAGACCAAGCCCGCACGCAGAACCTTTGCTCGCACATTTACGCCTACGTAGGAGGCCCGAGATGTCGAGCGGCGTGAGTGAGATTTAGAGTTCGGCCGCCGACCACAAGGGGTATCTTGGCTCTTCAAAGTAGTACACGAACCGCGAATTGGCGGCATCCGCGAGATGAGATACATCCTGAGCGGTCCGCAAACAGACACAGCCGCGAATTCGACGTGGAGTTGTATGTACACAATGCCGCATCATGCTCGCACATTACGCGTAGCCGGGCTTGAGGGCCATGTCCTCGGGCTCGCCGTGGCCCACAACGGCGTAGGCGGAGACCTCCTCCCCGAGCGCCTCGAGCCAGACCGTAGGTTCGATGGGCCGCTGGTAAATGTGGACCGGGAAGTGGAGCTCGATGTCGGGCGCGCACTGCAGCTCAGAGACAATGTCGAGCACGTAGCTGCACTCCACGTGCGGCGCCTTGGTCGTCGGGTGCGTGGCCGGGATCTGGAACTTCATGTGCACCGTCTTGGTCTCCCCCGGCGCGATGACGTCGAAGCGGCCCAGCTGCGTCTCCCGCGAGCTGAAGATTTGGTGCCCGTCGGCCTTCATGCGCATGATCCGGTTCATCTCCACCATGGCCGTCACCTCCAGCGCGCTCTCGTTCTCCACCTTGAGCACGGCCTCGGCCTCGTCGCCGGGGCTGTACACGTTCTTGTCCAGCGAGGCCTCCATCTTGAGGCTGCCGCGGTTGATGCAGCAGCAAAACATGACCGAGGCCTCCTTGGCGTCCGAGGGCATGGGGATCGTCTTGGGCAGGTCGGGGTAGACGCAAAAGTCTAGCTTCTTCTCAAGGTCCTTGGAGTCGTCCAGGTCCACCACCGCCTTGAGGCTGTACTCGACCTTGGCCTTCATGCCGTGCGTGCTGCCGCGGACCCCGGACCAGCCGTGGTTGGCGCCGTCCGCCACGTCCCAGGACCCGGCCAGCGCGCTCCCCTTCTTGCCCTTGGTCGGGAGCGTGAACGAGAACGGGAACGCATACTTGCCGGCGACCATCTCAAAGTCTTCGTTCGGGACCAGTTTGATCTTCTTCTTGAAGAAGCTCTCCTTCTCGTCGTAGTCTGCGCTCTCCTCGGTGTGTCCCGTCACTTGTCGCACGCCCTCGACCTCCTCGAAGATGGGTTCCTTCCACTCCTCGCGCCATTGCACCTTTTCTTTGCCCTTGACCTTGACGTAAATCTTGTCCACGTCCACGGCCTCCTTGAGCTCCACGTAGACGGTCCCGTTCACCTCGTCGCCCGGCGTGTAGTACGGCCTGTCCAGCGCCACCTGCAGCTTGCCCACCTTGCCCATTTTCCCGGCTTTTCTCGCGCCCGCTGCTCTTGTCGCACCTTTTCCAGGTCAGCGCTGGCGTGACTGCCCGCGCCCCGCCCGCTTCGCCCGTCTGGAGTTCGGTTTCTGCCTCCCGGGCGGGCGGGCAGTCGGGATCTGGCGCCGGCCATCTATGCGTTACGTCCAAGTTTGACCGTGGCACTCGAACTCGGATGCTGATCATCATGTTCATGACCATGACCATCATGATCATGATCATGATCATCCAGAGCCGGACTTTGGCTCGGCACGTTCCGCGCTCGGATCGGTCGACGAGACCATGCTGGTGATGGCCGCTGGTCGCGAAGATGATCGTCGAAGCTGCGGGGCGCCGCCAAAAGCCAGCGAGGAGATGCCGCTCGAGATCCAGCTGGAGCTAGTTCCGCGTGGTTGCCTCGGGTGCCCTGGCCATTCACGTGCTGCGCGTGCCATTCACAAGCTTGACGGCACGCACGCCGAAGGGCAAGCAAGCTCGTCTGGAGTTTGTCATGATGCGCCGCAAGGCGGACCTTTTCTCCGGCCCTCCACAATTTTGCACGACCAGCCAAAGCGCGGGATCCTGGGCCTACGTCGTATGAAGCTGGCTGGGATTATTGCGGCGCGTGGGACCGATTGAGCCGTCTGAGGCGACTGGGCAGCGCAGGCCCCAGTCGGTCGGAGTCCGCATTCGGGTCCGGGCCCGCTCGACCAAGCTCATGGCCAAAAGAATTTGGCCCTTGATCGAATGAAGAGCGACGCGACCTGCGCAAGCTACTCCAGGATGTTCTTACGTACGTACGTGCGTGCGTACGTATCCTGCGCTCCGCGCGTCCGCATCGTTGGCGGCACGTCGCCGAAGCCCAACGCCTCGATAGCCTCTGGGGTGGCGGTGTATACGATAGTGTTTACAATACAACAATGTCTACAATAGTGTTTACGAAGGGCAGGCAGGCAGTC
>KQ758883.1:752190-769675 GCA_001462505.1 Aurantiochytrium sp. T66 | reverse complement strand
GGGGCCGCGCGACGCGACGCGACGCGGCAGGGCGAGCGCGCTCGGGAGACGCCCTGCAGAGCGACGGAGCGACGGAGCGACGGAGCGACGGAGTGAGGGAGGGAGGGGGGATGCAGCGCAGAGAAGAGAGGGGCGGGAGGGAGGTGAGACGAGGAGCGCACGAAGACAAGACGTGACAACAAGCGAGCGACGGTACCGCCTCAGCTGAGCAGGAGAGAGGAAGTCCGCGCTCTGCTCTGAGGCGCAGTGCAGTGCTCCGCGTGGCTCTCGTCGAAACGAGCGAGTTGGGTTGCACAAGTTGTGCTTGCACAACGCGAAGCGCCGAAGTCGACTCAAAGTCCCAGAACCCACGTCGAGAGAGGAGCACCAAAAAGGACACACTCATCGATCGTCCTCATCAGTGTAGGCTAGGCCTAGGCTAGTACGAGTCATCCTATCTCTCACGAGCGGAGAACGATCACCGCACCTCAGGCTCTTCTCCGTCGGCGTCTTTGCTCGAGCTGGCAGTGAAGAAATATGATGAGTATCTACACTCATGACTGTCAGATCACTCCATCCGTCGACCGAAATTCATCGTCGCACGACTCAGACGTTTCCTCCGGACGTCCGTCGAAACGTCTGTGCCGCGCAGTAGCCTAGTGGGGCAGTCTCGAAGAGCGAGTTCGTCCTCATCGTGCAAGCAGCCTTGCAAGTGCGCACTGCAAGCAATCTCCGCGGAAGGGCGGACGGCGGCGCGTTGTTGCACCCGAGCCGGCCCACCGTGACGACTTGCGATCTCACATCACTGACAGTCAGTGAGTGCCAATACGCACGTCTCGACAGCTCTCGGACGGCTGGGAGATGATGGAGGGAGATCCGGGCCAATCTGCCGCTTTGCCGACGTGGCATCGGCACCGCAGCAGCCGGATGCCGAGTCGAGCGGGCCGGCCCCCAGGCTGCGCGGGACGCTGCCGGAACACCGCTTTGTTCGCGCGGAAGGTGGCGCCAGCTGAGCCGAGCCTGCGCGCAGTGCGCTCGCTGCCAATGGATGGGTGGCCGATCGATGTCGTTCAGTTTCAGCCTCTGGAGGATGCCGTTTCGACGAAATGGGATGCCATCAATTGTGGAGATCTCGTGGCTCATCGCACTCGTCTTCGATGACGACGCGGCCGGCTGCAGCCTGCCGACGCCAGGCGAGCTGATGAGCAGTAGTTCCACAACCCTCGGAAACCGCCACGTCGTGTCCGTCTGGCAGGCAGGAGCAGCCGTCGCGCAGCCTGCGCAGGACGACGGCCCGGGGTGAGCAGATCGCGAGCAGCACAGACCTCAAACTCTCGACGAGGAGTTCCGACGACCTGCCACGAGGACCAGCTAACCAAGCGAGCAAGCGAGCAAGCGAGCAAAGAAGATGCAGTGTTTTCCGCTGGCGGCGTCGTGGGCGCGCCGTGGCAAGGCGCAGCGCCGGGATAAGATGAGCGGCCGCGAGTCCGCGCTTTCGGTCGGCTCGTGCGACACGCTGCAGAGCTTTGGAAACACGGGCAGAATGCGCGGGGACAGCTGGGCCAACGCAGACATGGACGCGCTCCACGAGCTCAGGGAGCGGATGCTGCACGACAACGAGTCGCACAAGCCAGACGCCCTGGTCGAATCGCCAATCCCACGAATTGGCGCCCAAGATGGCGAGGACGACCGCGAGACTGCAAGGTTGTGACGGCCTCTTCGCGCGCACGACGATCTGAACAATAAAGCTGGTCACACAATGTATTCTCTCTTTTTCTGAACAATCTACGAGCCTCGTTGCAAGCCGCACTCAACACTGCAACCATCTCGGCGGCCGGGGCTCGCGCTCTCTTTATGATCATCATACTGTTTGTCGTTGCCTGCCGCGAGGCTCTGTCGTGGCCGCTTCGTGCAACGCAACGCTTGCTTCTGGCCTCGCGCACTTTTGATCGTTTCGTATTGCACAAAGTTCGCGGCATCTTAGCGTCCTCGCAGACTTGCGCTCGCCTCCAATGAGTCGCGGCAGAGGGCCCGTCTACAAGGACCATGCCATCGCTTGGGAGCTTGCCGCCTCGCTGGGTGCCCTCGCCGCCTACGGCCAGGCCACCCTCCGGAATTGCACTAGCATCGCTCGCGTCGGCGCTGCCGCTTTAGAGCGGCAGGGCGTTCGGGTTGCTGACGAGGATCGCGGGCGAGTCGGGAATGTCAGCGTCCTCCATGGCGCTCTCGACCGTGGACCGGTGAGACCCAAAGTGGCGAGGTTTAGGGGGAGCGGCGTCGAAATCGTCGTCGTTGTCCTCCTCGTCGTCGTTGTCCTCCTCGCCCTCCTCGGCGCCGATCTGGTCCTCCCAGGAGTCGGTGCTCCTGCCGTCTTCGGTGCCCGCGCTGCGGCCGCGCATGAGCGCCGCCAGCGGGCCCTCGTGGACGCTTATGGAAGCGGCCGCTGAGATGTGCCGATCAAAAGGCTCGAGGAACTGAAGCAGGGCGTAGCGATGGCCAGAGCCGATGCCGCGGCCAAAGCCGAGGTTGTGGCCCGTGATCTCGTTGCAGGGCACCGTGGTGCGCACAAACTGGCCGAGGCTGTTGCCCTCGTCGTCCTCTTGCATAAAGGCGACCGCGGGAACCTCGAGGTCGCCGCAGTCTTCGCGGTTGGCGACGGCGCGCCAGACGCTCTCGGGCAAGAGCGCGAGCGTGGCGACCTCCTCCTTTTGCAGGGCGAGCTTGTCCCAGCTAAAGCCGGCCGGCCCGGTCAAGACGTCTGCCGAGTAGACGAGCATGAGGAACTGGAGCTCGCGGGACGGCAGGACCTCTTGCCAGCAGGTGCGTAGCTTGAGCGTCGAGGCGTCGGGGATGAGCCCCGTCTCCTCCCTGAACTCGCGGGCGGCGCCGGCCTCGAGCGACTCGTTGGCCTCGACGTGGCCGCCGGGAAACACCCAGAGGCCGTTGTAGGTCCCGCCCTTGTGCCGCGTCACGCGCTGGGTAATGATCAGGTGCGGCTCGCCCTCGTACATGACGCGCGGGATGACCACGGCCGCGACGCGGACCTCGGGGTAGGTGATGCCGCAGCGCGTGAGCGGCTGCGTGTACATGCGGTGAAAGCTCATGAGCGCGCGCACGAGCGCGCCGATCCTGGTCTTGCGGTACGAGAAGGAGCCGGCCGGCACGATCTGCAGCGAGAGGTCGTCGACGCCGTCGCCGAGGGCGTCGAGCCAGTCGAAGGCCTGCACGGCGGAGATGGTCACGTCGAAGGTGCTTGCGTCCTGGCGGATGACCACGAGCGGGCGGTCGAGCGTCACCTGTGCCAGGCGGAACATGTCCGTGCCGTAGCGCGCGAGCTCCTGCGCGCCGCTCGGCTTCTTAATGTACACGCGCGGCCGCCGGCTCGGGCCCGGCCCCGCCATCAGGTCGAACGGCAGCACCGGGTACGAGAGGCCATGCTGCAGCGCGTGCGGGTGCGGCGACATCCGCGAGGTTTTGCTGCCCAGCTGCTCGGGCGTCGGCGGCGGTCGCGTCTCGATCTTGCTCAGGTTCGCCAGGATCTGCGACCCTTGTCTCCGCGCCGAGGGCAGCAGCGACGGCGTCAGTTCCAGCGGCGACGGCGCCGCCGGGCTCTCGCCCCCGTCGGCGGCAGACGTCCGCTTCGACGCCATGGTGGCGCGGCGTCGCTCGGCTCGGCTCGGCTCGGCTCCTCTCGCGGTCCCGTCGGGCGGGCTCCGGCGTCGCGCGTCCGTCCCTCGGACTGGGGCTTGGAGGTTTGTCTGCACGCGTGCGGACGATGGTGATGACGCCGCCAACGCCGAGGTTCTCTCCTATTGGCACAAGAGCGGGCGAGCGAGCGAGCGAGCGAGCTTTCTCGAGTTGCAGCAGCGCGTGCCGCGGCCCGCCGCTGGCAAGCCAGGTCTCCGATCGATTGTCTCCGATCAATGCCAGCGATGCCAGCGATGCCAGCGATGCCAGCGATGCCAGCGAGCGACAGCAGCCCGCGCGACAACGATCACGGCGCGCCGCACACCGCATCGCCTGGGCCTAGGTTAGCTAGCCTAGATGCACGTGCTGCACGCGCGGACCTCATCGTCCCTCTCATCGAGCCTCATGATCATGATGATTCTCATGACTCTTACCCAGCTCATTCATTCCGCCAAGCCTTCAGGCTTGAGGCAGCCCTCGCGGCCGCCGCGCAGCCGCCGACCGCGCAGCCGCGGCAGCCACCAGCAAAAGGACGCCTCGCGCCGCGACTGGGAGCAGCCCGCGTCAATGGTACTAACCTACAACGTACAAGAGAGAGACTCGGCCCAGGCGCTGCAGCGCCGCAGGCAGGCGCTGGTTCGCTGGGCTGCCTGCCTGGGCTGTGCCGTGCGAGCGAGCTTCCTTCCAGCCCCCGGCGGTGATGCGGCGGTGAAAGCTTGGCTTGCCCCACGCGACACTGGTTTCCGGCTCCGCGCGCGGCACTTCACTTCACCGGTCGGGCCCTCTCATGACAGGTCACTCGAGTCGAGGTCGAGTCGACTCACTCCGGTCTCATCAGTCAGTCAGATCATCGTGCGAGAAAGAGAGCGGCCGCGCACGCGCACACCGTGGCTGCCACGGCAGCGCGCAGCAGCGCAGGACCAGCGCAGCGCAGCGCATCGCAGCGCGCAGTTGGGTCCAGCGCGCAAACCGGCCGCGACGTCATCACCTCAGTCAGCTACCTACGTACCATGGTACTGCAGTGGAATGATGGCAAGATTGCAATCTCGGCCGGAGGATTGCCGTCGTGCCGCTTGGACAGGAATCGAGTCAGGGACTCGCGCACGCAGGCATGACGAGGCATGACGAGGCATGACGAGGCATGACGAGGCATGAGGAAACCAGAGGAATTCAGGCAGGCGACCTGCGCCCGGGAAAACTCTGCCAGCTCTGCCATGCCCTGAGGACGGCTCAGAAAGGTCCTACTCGGAAATGAGCTCTCTGAATTTCGTTCCCAAGGACGAGCGTCCAGGCCAGCGGACGCCGCCAGCTTGTACGTGCGAGTAACTGAAGAATGCAGCCTGATGACAAACAGAGTCAGTTGGAGAATCTGGCGAGCGTCCAGGTCTTCTTCGTGCCGAGGAGGGGGCCAAGGCGTGACGCGGCGCTCGGCGTTTGTCACAGATCCTCCCCGCGCATTGCAGCATTTGCGCTGGTACGTAACGTAGTCCATTGCCTCCTTCCGGGGAGCACTTTGACCAGACCTGCGGCCTTTTGCGCGCCAAAAAAGACGCATGCTCACTACGCACGCAGCCTTGAACGCAAGCAAAGCAAGAACTCGGTTACAAGTACTCTTCTTCTTGGGTAGTAGTAGGATAGTTACACATTGGCCACGGCCTGGTTCTGGCCAGTCTCGTCCTTGTAGACGCCCTGGTCCCGGCCAGAGTCGTCCTGGTATCCGTCCATGTTGGGATCGGAGCTGGCGGAGGTGGATCCGTCCTCGGAGGCAGTGCGGACGGTGGCCTCCTTGAGCGCCTTGAGCTTGGCGTCCTTGGAGATGAGCAGGTAGAGCTCAGTGAAGGGATCGAAGCGACCCGACGAGGCGCGGATGGGCGCGCTCAGGATGAAGCAGACGATGATGGTGACGACGATGCCGACGCCCATGGCAGCTCCGGTAGAGTACGAGCCGACGCCCACCGGAATGGTGCCGACAATAATGCTGAGAACTCCGACGGTGAGTGCGTACGGCGCCTGCGTGCGCACATGCTTTTGCAGGTCGCAGCGGCTGGCGAGGCAGGAGAGCACGGTGGTGTCGCTGATAGGCGAGCAGTGGTCGCCCAGCACCGAGCCGGCCAGCACGGCGGCGATCGTGCCGTAAAAGATGTCGAGGTCGCCGTCGCTGGCGATCCAGGCCGGCTGCGTCACGAGCGGGAAGACGATGGTCATGACGCTCCACGACGAGCCCGTGGCGATGGCCATGGCCGCCGAGATGATAAAGGTGATTGTCGGCAGGTAGTCCACATTGAGCCCGCTGGTGATGGCGCGCGAGAACAGGCGGTCGCAGCCGACGTCCGTCATGATGGCGCCCACCGTCCAGGCGAGCACGAGCACGATGATGGCCGGAAAGAGGTGCGTGAGGCCGAGCAGAAAGTACTCAAAGCTCTCCACGGGCGAGAGCAGCGGGCGCGCAATGTCGTCATCGGCGGGGCCGCCGCTCGCCGAAGATTCCTCGGGGGCGCGGGCGGCGTCGTTGGCGGCAGCCCGCTTGGCCGCGGCCTCGTCGTCGGTGCCAGCGACGTCATTGCTGCTCGAGTGGTCGACGGTGCCGACCTTTTCGTTCATGGCGTGTTCGGCGAGGTGGGGGTTGCTTCCGGTCTCGCGAGCCTCGGCGTCGCTGCCGCTGCTGCCCTTGTGCGCAGACTTGGACTTGCAGGGGCGCACGAGCTCCCAAAGCCCGCGGGGCGTGGGCAGGGCCAATTTGCCGCCCTTGACAAACTGGAACGTGTAGAGGACCATGGCGCAGACGGCGGCGCCAACCGTGCCGATGAGAAGCGCAGAGTACGAGTCGGAATTCTGGATGATTGTGAGAAAGTCGGCGTCCGCGTCCGAGGAGCTGCGGCCCGTCTCGACGAGGATCCAGAAGACCAGGAGCACTAGCACCGCAATGGGCAGGAGCATGTTGTAGGCGTAGCGTGGGATGCCCTTTTTGGGGAGGATCTCGTTGGAAACGGCACCGGCGCCGTCAAAGGCGCCCTCGCCGCCATCGGTGCGGCCAGTGACAAAGATCTTGCGCTCCGCCACGAGCATGGGGCCGTAGTCGCGCTGCATGAGGGCGAGGCTCAGCTGAAAGACAATGAGGAAGATAGGGTAGTACCGGTACGCGATGGTCTCGAGGAACACGGCGTAGGCGCTGCTGGGGAGGCCCGCGGGCGCCGTGCCGCCGTTGCCCGCAATGATGCGGTCGAGCTCGGTCTGGATCAGCGAGACCTCATAGCCGACCCAGCTCGAGATGGGCGAGATGCTGGCGATGGGCGCGCTCGTGGCGTCGGTGATCCACGCCGTCTTCTCGCGGCTGACAAAGTTGTCCAAGATGGGCCGCATCGTGTTACCGATGACGAGCGTGTTGGTGTAGTCGTCAAAGAAGATGAGCACGCCGCTGGCCATCGCAATGACCTGGGCCCAGCGCGCGTTGCGCGCGAACTTGACCAGGAGAGTCGAGAGGCCGTCCGTGCCGCCCGTGCGCTGCATCATGCCCACAAGACCCGACAGGAACAGCGAGAAGAGAATAACGAACTGGTGGTCCACGCTGGCGACGGCGTCGAGCAGGTACACCTGGAAGGTGTCGATGAAGCCCTGGCGCAGCGAGCCGGCAATCATGCAGGCGCCAATAAAGACGCCGACAATGAGTGCGATCTCCACCTTTTGCAGCGTCACGGCAATCAGGAGCACCATGATGAGGGGCACAATCGAGGCGCCGGCGCGGATCGCCTGCGCCGAGGCCTCGCCGCTCGAGGACACGTCGGGGTCGGCAAAGGTGCTGTCGAGCGAGATGTCCGCGGTCACAGTGACGGCCCCAGTGCTGTCCACCATGGCGTACCCCATGTCGAGCGAATCCGGCAGCAAGCGCGAGGTATTCAGCTGCTCGCTCCCGCTGCTGTACTCTTGTCCGTTCACCATGAGCCGCCAGTACAGGTTGTCGCCCTCGGCGTACTCGGCGTCCATCTCGGCCCACTCGATCGTGGCCGAGACGGGGAATTCCTCTTCGCTAAACAGCGTCGTGTACCCAACATCGAGCTCCGACAGCGTCGGAGCGTACAGTATAGGCTCTCCGCGCGCCGTCGTGGCCAGCATCAGCGTCAGGGCCGCCGTGGCCAGCACGGACGCCAGCATCACGACCATCTTCGAGAGAGGGTGGCCGCAGGATTCGAGGCTGTTCTCCTCCGCCTCCTGCTGCGTGCGAGCGTGCGTTCGGTTGAGGGAGGTGCCCTGGAAAGAGTTCCGGGTTTGTTGGGTCGCTGCTGGAGCCAGCAGGGAGTAACAGGACACTGGATCGATTGCTCGTTCGCTCGTTCGACGTTCGTCAGCGGACGAACGAAGTAGTAACAAAGGTGGATGATTGATGGCCGACGATGATCGGGCTCGTGCTCGTGGAGGCTGGAGGCTGGTTTTTCGAAAGCCTTGCTTCTGCTTTGCTTCGCCGTGCGGCGTCGGTTCGCTCCGAGGCCGAGAGCACTTTTCCTTTTTACTTTCCTTCGCGTTGGCCGCGCGCGTTGACTATTTCTATAGGAGCGAGCACGCACGCGCGCAGAGAACCTGCGCCGCGCGCGGCCAGCAAGGCGGCCTGCAAAGCTACGTCGCGCTGCGTTGCGTTCAAACAGACGCGGCACAACAGGACGATCATGGACGAGCATGGGCCCATGACGATCAATTTTGAAAATAAAAAAAAAGTTGAAAGAAAAAAGTTTTCGAAAGTCAGCGCCTCGCGAGCACGCGTGCGAAGGACCGGCGCTGGCCCGGCCCGCCGAAGTTTCGAGGCCAGGCGCCGGCGCAAGCAGGCAGGCCGGCAGGCAGGCAGGCAGGGAGGCAGGCAGACCCGCGGTCTCGTACGGCCCAGGCTGCCTGAAGACCGTCCAAGAAGATTTCAAATACGCTATAGCTGGGTTCAAATGATTCATTTCACCGTTCCTGAAAGGGATGTGCCGGAAACACCAGTGACCACGACCAACCGACAGACAGAGTCTGACAGACCGACCGCTGCCAGAGGCGCGCGGTGGCCGCCCTCGGCTCGCGAGGCCCTCGCCGCCGAATCGGGCCTCGTGGTGAGGCGCGCGTCGCGTGACGGCTCGCTCTCGCGCGGCCCGGCCGCGCTGCGAGCAGCTCGTGGCCCGTGGGCCGACTGACTGATCTCTGGCCGCGCGGTTCCCAGGAAGTTCAGTCTTCTCACTCCTTCCCGGAGACATCCATGATCCATCATCCATCAGGACAGAGAAACTTTCGAATTCGAAACAATCGATCCCGGCTCCAACGCCGCGTCGACCGCCTCGCCTCGTCTGGCCGCCGCCTAGGACCTCCTACCCCGCATACGTATACGTACGTACGTACCAAGGGTCCATGCAGTGCCTCGCCCTGTCTCGACCGGCCAGGCTCCGCACGGCGTCGTGCGGGCCAGAAACCTCGTTGCTCGCATGGCGACGCGGCACGACCGCCGCCTGGCCCGGTCTGACCTGGCCTCATAATCAGGCTGGCCGGGCTCCTCTCTGATGCCGTCAGAGGGCCAGCCAGGCTGCGCCAGTTGGCCGTGCGTTGTCGACACGCAGCGCTCGAGCGTCAGCGGATCAATCTTCAATCACTGCAATGGCAACTTTGGCACGACTTTGGCACGATGATTGCGCGGTCGCGCGATCTCCTCGCTCGTGATCGACTGGCCCTGCAAGAATTTTGCTTGCTGAGTCGCCGCTCGGAGGCCCCACCTGCCCGCTGACCGCGGCGCCCCTGGCCAGCCAGCCCACGAAGAGCAGAAAGACTCTCGACTCTCGGCATGGGTCAAGAATTATTGGGGTGAAACGATCATCGGTCGACGGATGCCACGACAGCCAGTCGTGCGTACATTTACGAGAATGTAGAGGCAGGCGAGGGAGATTGAGGACGTTGCGCAGCGACGACTTTCGGCGGCCTCTGTCGGACGGGCTCTGCCTGTGGTTCACTGACGGCAAGTCTGTGTTTTCCTCAATCATCAAGTCTCGATGATCAGGGCCTCGACAAAAAAATTCTGACTGCCATCCATTCCAATCAGTGTTCAAGCTGTTGCGCTGGCCTTCACCAAGCCTGCGTCCACGTGAGCTCCGCGGTCACGAGGAGCGGGGGAGTCACCCTAGCCGGCTCAACCATTGCGTTTGCTGTCGGGACCGCCGATTCGGAATGTGACGAGTCGAGAATGAGACCCTATTCAGTCCTATCTCTTATCGTAAAAGAGTTGTTTTCGCACGTGGAGAGGCTGCTTGCGCGACGCCATGCAGCATCGACGTCTGCTCCGCTTCGAGCACGATCGTCGTTGCACGCAGCACGCCATGCCGCCGCGTGAAACGCCGAGCAGCGGCGGAGATGCTCGAAGATCGCCACAGAAGAACTTGGCAAAGTGAGAGTGAGAGTACGAACGAGCGTTGGAGGGCGTGAGGCACAGGAGCACGCCATGGATCGCGAACGCCCAGCTCTTGCTCGCCTCCTGCTCGGAGACGTTCGCACAGTGCGCCAACAAGGAGGAGAGCGTATGACAGCAACATTGACAGATTTGATTGTGAAGAGCGTTTAGATGTCGAGCGCGACGGTGTTCTTCTTCTCGGAGTAGACGCGGGCAGTCTCGGACTTGATCTTCTCCATCTCGTCGTCCTTGGTGATGAGCAGGTACAGTTCGGACATCGGGTCGAGGCGGCCGGACGAGGAGCGCACCGGCGCCGAAAGCAAAAAGGCGAGGATGATAGTCACGAGCACACCCACGCCCATGCCGACGCCGGTCGAGTAGCCGCCCGTGCCCACGGGCATGCAGCCGCAAAACAGCGAGATGAGCGCCACCAGAAAGGCGTACGGCGCCTGGGTCTTGACATGGGCGTCGAGCTTGCAGCGCGCCGCCATCGAGGAAAGCACCGTGGTGTCGCTAATGGGCGAGCAGTGGTCGCCCATGACGGAGCCGGCCAGCACGGCGCCCATGGTGCCGTAGAAAATGTCCAGGTTGCCGGCGCCCGCGATCCACGCCGGGCGCGTCACCAGGGGAAACACAATCGTCATCACGCTCCACGAGGAGCCCAGGGCAATGGCCATGATGCACGAGATCACAAAGGTGATGGTCGGCAGGTACTCCACGTTGAGGCCCTCGGTGATGGCCTGCGCGAAGAGACGGTCGCAGCCCACAGTCGTCATGATGCCTCCCATGGTCCACGCCAGCACCAGCACGATGATGGCCGGGAAGAGATGCACCAGGCCGTTCACAAAGGTCTTGAACGAGTCGAGCGGCGTCATGAGCATGCGGGGCGCCGCCGACGGGTCCTCCTCATAGTCCTCGTCGTCCGGGCTCATGTCGCCCACCTTCTCGAGCTCAATGTCGTCACCCTTCTTGAAACAGGAGAGGGTTGGGACCATCTCGCGGAAGGACTCCTTGGTCGGGAGCACGATCTCGCCGTTCTTGGTGAACTGGAGCGCGTAAAAGACCATCGTGCACACAGCAGCGCCAACGGTGCCGATGAGGAGCGCAGTGTACGAATCCGAGTTCTGGATCACGGTGAGAAAGTCCGCGCCAGGGTCCGACGACTCTCGGCCGGTCTCCACGAGGATCCAGAACACGAGCAGCACGAGAATGGCCACGGGGAGCAGCATGTTGTAGGCGCGAAAAGGGGTCGACTTCTTGATGACGACATCCTGAAGGTGCGCGCCGCCGTCGAAGGCGCCGTCGCCGCCGTCCTTGCGGCCCGAAATGAAGATCTTGCGCTCAGCCACCAGCATGGGGCCAAAGTCGCGCTGCATGAACGCGAGCGCGAGCTGAAAGGCGATCAGGTAGATGGGGTAGTACCGGTACGCGATCGTCTGCAGAAAAACCGCGTAGCCGCTGCTGGGGAGGCCGTCGGGGGCGACGCCGCCGTTGTCCTCGACAATGCGGTCGAGCTCGGTCTGGATCAGGGAGACCTCGTAGCCGACCCAGCTCGAGATGGGCGAGATGCTGGCGATGGGCGCACTAGTGGCATCCGTGATCCAGGCAGTCTTCTCGCGGCTCACAAAGTTGTCCAGGATGGGCCGCATCGTGTTACCGATCACGAGCGAGTTCGTGTAGTCATCAAAGAAGATGCAGATACCGCTGCAGAAGGCGAGGATCTGCACAGTCCGGCTGGTCTTGGCGTAGCGCACAAGGAGCGTCGTGAGGCCGCGCGTGCCACCCGAGCGCTGCATCATCGTCACCATGCCAGAGAGGAAGAGCGAAAAGAGAACGACGAACTGGTGGTCGACATCCGCCACGGCGTTGAGCAGGTAGGTGGCAAAGGTATCGAGAAAGCCCTGGCGCAGCGAGCCGGCAGCCATGCACGAGCCGAGGAAGATGCCGCAGAACAGGCTGGCGTTCACGTCGCGGACCGTGATCGCGATCAGGAGAACGATAATGAGAGGCACGACCGAGGCGCCCGAGCGGATCGCCTGCGCAGAGGCGTCGCCGCTCGAGGTCACGTTCTCGTTGGCAAAAGTGCTGTCCAGGGAGACCTCCATCATCGCCGTCACCGTGCCAGTCTCGCCGACAATGGCGGTCGTGGTCACCTCGGACGGCAGGATGCGCGACGTGTTAAGCATCTCGGTGCCCGACGAGTACGCCTCGCCGTTCACGCTCAGCTTCCAGTACAGGTAGTCGCCCTGCGGGTACGCCGCGTCGAGCTTGCCCCACTCGAGCGAGGCCGTAACGTCGAACTCCTCATCCTTGAACAGGGTCTCGTAGCCAAGGCTCACAGACGCGCTCGGCGCGTACAGGATCGAGTCGGCCTGCGCCGTGCCGGCCACCACGGCCGTGGCCGCCGCTGCCAATGCGCAAGCAGCCCTCATGGTCCTTGTGCTTGTTTACTTCTTGCTTGCTTGCTTGCTTGCTTGAGTTGTTTTGGGCCGCTCGGGGCGGGTTTGAGTTTTGGTTTTGGTTTCGCTGCGCGGCGCGGCGCTTTGGCGTGCTCTGGCCTGGGCTTTCTTATTACGTACGTTTGAGCGCGGTCTCGGCTCCGAGTTTGTTCACCCGGGATCTGCGGAGATCTCTGCGGACGCGCGCGCGGCGCGAGCAGCCTGTTAACTGCCAGAAAGAAAGAAAAAGAAAACAAATGATCCGCCGCCACTGGGCCTACGGGTACTGTTACTCCATTGTTTGAGTTATGCTGCTTCCGAGTCCTTTTATGCTTCTGAGCTCGAAGTATCGATCCCATTTTCTCGGCATCACTCAAGCTCAAGAGGCTCCTTGGCCGTGCACCGCGCCCCGAGGCCTACTATATGCGTTTATTTACCATCCACCATCCACAGAGAATGATTGGCCAAGCGCGAGGCCACCGTCTGCATCTGGGGTGGTGACTGGCAGCGCTGCTCCTGTTCGTCATTTCGCGCGCTCTGCACAACGCTCAATCGGAAGCTGCTCGGACCACGACGAATCGACGCTTGACAGCCTCCGGTCTTCAAAGTTTCAGACACAAAGTACGTACGTAGTACCAGCGCTCCCGTTCGCGCACTCGCCGAAAGTTTCAATTCAAAGTGGACATTTTCTCGCCCCGCGGCTCCTTCCTGCAAACTCGCGCGCGCTCGGGCTTGAGCGGCTTTTGCTCGACGGCCACTCATCCGTCATGCGCGTGCTGGTCGCTGTGCTGCTCTCGTGCGGCTGGTGGCCAGGCAATCCCAGACTTGCAAAGCAATAAAAAATGGGATTTGGAGATTTTTGTGGCTTTTTCAAATTCGAAGTGATTAGTCCCATGCCGTGCGAGAGTCACTCCAATTGTAAAGCTCATTCCCATGCCGTGTGAGCAGCAGCCGTGTGAGCGATCAACCAAAATGCGCAGTCCCATGCCGTACGGGTCGTCTCCTCCCAGAAAAGAAAAGCTCACTCCGGGCCATGCCATGCCGTGCAAGCCAAGCCAAGCCAAGCCATCAATCAAAGAATAGAAAAATACATTCCGAGCGGGTCGGATCCTCCCCTCTCCGCTGCGCTGCGCTGCCACATTCTGGCAGCGGCACGGCGCCCGCCGCGCGGCGTCGCGTCGCGGGCGAAGTTCTTGATGCCAGTGATCCGTGCCTCGTGGAACTCTCATTCATCCCCCACACTCCGGGTACTGTCAACATCCCGCGCGCAGAGGGGACCGAGGTCATCCGTCGCCTTTTCAGGGCCCGTTCTCTGCAGAACATGCTCCAGTCTCCGCTGAACCCGGCGCGCGCGCCCTCCCGGCAAGTCAGACCCTCGCGCAACAAGTCTTGACGCGCAGGCAGGATAACAATTTGCGGTAGGGCTCTTGAGTTGCTCGTGGCCTTGCTTGGGGTGTCGCCCTCGAGGTGCTCGTGGCATGGCTCAAACTTGTGCTTGGCGTGGCATGGTCTCTCGGGCCTGGCTGGCCTGGCGCGGCCTTCTCAGTCCAGTCGAGCTCAGGCGAGTCCAACTTGAACAGAGCCATTCGTCTGTCGACTGATGAGCTGATCGATCGATGACGGACGGATTGAACCGCCTGCTGGTCTGGGACTGCACGTGATCGACTGGCTGTTGCGGTGCAGGCAGCGAGTGCAGCCTGGCGGATGCTTGCATGCTTTGATTGGCGTTGAAGGCACCGGAAAGATGTTGGAAGGGCCGGGTGGGAAGATCCATTCCTACGATCGCTGTGCCACGCACTGCTAGGCATTTTGACAGGCTTATTATGATGACATCTCCATCCTTTCTCCGGGCCTGCCTGTCGCCAAGCCTTCCGGTCGGGAGGCTCCTGCTGCAAGGCGGACCTAAGCGTCGATGCTCGCGCTGCTCGCGTGCGGTTCACCCTGGGGAGGACTCGGAGTCTAAAATTATTTGGTCCTTTGCCGTGCCAATCCGTCCGTCGCCGCGGATGACGCTAGGCCTAATGACGCTACTGGTTTCATATCGATGGTCCAAGACACAGATCGCGATGAATTCTTTGCAGCATCGCGCACCGCGAGAAACGCTCGCTTCGCTGAGTTCGTCCGAGCTTGGTCGGTTTGGCGTGCGCCACGCCCCTGATTCGGCAGACACTGCGCATGGCCGCAACGCGCTTCAATCATGACGAACGCCCGTCGACCCCTTGTTGAAGCTAATCTCGACGGATGTCCCGCGCCCGGCAGGCTGCTGATCGATGAGTCGATGAGTCTCTTGCTTTACTTGCCGCGTCATAGCGCGGTTCATCATACGGTCAAAAACACGAACATTCATACTTCCCCAGTACAATCAACCTGCGACGCACACCTTGGCTGGTGCCGTGAAAGTCGACATTTACCTTCGACCAGCGACAGCGCCACAGCGGCATCGCCAGCCGAAGCTTGCGTGTCTGGCTGGCAACATCGCAAGTTCAAGACGCAGCGCTCCGTGCACGAACGAAGCAAGGACGAGCAAGGCCACAACGATCGGAGGGCTGGAGCAAGGCTCCAACGACGAGGCGAGACGAGCTTCGGCATGAAATGAAAGCCTTGAAAGGGGCCACTTCCCGCCCAATTCCCGCCCAATTCGAGTGATACCACGTATACATGATCACAACGTGACCGGAGATCACTCACCGTCACACGGCTTGGCGCGACGCGGCAGGGGACGGCAGGGGACGGCACGCGCTGGCAGCCTGCAGCCCGGCCGGCGGGCGTGCCGGGGCGGCTTGGCGGTCTCGCCGCCTCCGAGTCTTCTCCATGGCCCCACACTTGCCGTGAGAAGATTGCGATCTCGGGTGACGCCATCGCATCGGCACCGTAGACGTAGAGTCGGGCACGCGCAGCGCAGCAGAGTCGCGCAGAGGCGCCGAGGCCGGGATCCTCGGCTGCGTGCGCAGAAATGCGTGGTCGCCGCAAGCTGGGCGCGCGGGCCAAGCTTCATGAAAGGGGGGAAGCAAGTAGTTACTGTTCCTAGTTAGAGGCGAGTCTGACTCTGACTCGGTCTTGCTCGCGCCGCTCGCGCCACTCGGGCTGCTCGCGCTGCTCGCGACGCGCAGTCAGAGCTGGCGGGCTAGGCCGGAGGGAGACCTGGCCAAATCAGAAAGTATCTTGGCAGCAGCCTGGCTGCAGTTCTCTCCAGGCCCTAAAAGCCTAGCTAGCCCTACCCGGGTAGTCCTGGCTGGCACTTGTCGGATACTGAAGGTACGAAGGTACGCACGCGCTGCAGCGCGTGGTGCACGTGCGAGGCAACGAGCATGATTCGCATGCGTGACGTCACGGTGACGATGTCAACTCACAAGGCCCGCCAAAGTCTGCTGGAACATTTCTCATCGATCTTCTTCTTTGAGAGGAGCTTGCTGCATTGGCACGTGCTTGTCCAGTCGCTTCCAGACGTCGTTTCTTCTTTCGACGCGAAGCTGGGACAATTCGATCTCAGCGCGCTACGTACGTATACGTGCTACGCTCTTACGTACTTTCTCGGCACGTGCATCAGACAGAGATGCGCCCGAAAGATCACGGGCTGTTTGGGGCTGCGCGTCCAGGCAGCTCCGTCAAGCCAGGAACGCAAGGAAAACCTCCCAAAAAGATCGCGCGCGCGTTTCACACGGTCTGCCAAGTCCGGGAATTATGCTTATTTCCTATCAGCGAGACGAGCAATGTGCTCCTCCAAGGTGGCTCGTCGTGCAAGCTCGGCCGAGTTGCCCGTGTAGGTCTCCGGCTTGAGCGAGAGCAGGAGATCCTTCTCCTCATCCGGGATGTCAAGGCCGGCGATGAAAGCCGCCATGCCCTGCTGGTTCACCCGTTTGCCACGCGTGAGCGCCTTGAGCTGCTCATAGGGCGCCTCTTTGCCGAGACGACGCATGAGGGTCTGCACGGGCTCCGCGAGGACTTCCCAGTTGCCGTCGAGCTCCTCAAGCATGCGGTCCGGGTTCGCCTCGAGACGGCCGAGGCCGCCGAGCGAGGCCTTGTAGGCGATCACCGAGTGCGAAAAGGCGACACCCAGCGCGCGCATGACCGTCGAGTCCGAGAGGTCGCGCTGGAAGCGCGACACCGGCAGCTTGGCCCCGAGGTGGCCAAAGGTCGCGTTAGCCAGGCCGAGATTGCCCTCGGCGTTCTCGAACTGGATGGGGTTGATCTTATGAGGCATCGTGGACGAGCCGACCTCGCCGTCGACCACCTTTTGGCGAAAGTACCCGAGCGAGATGTAGCTCCACATGTCCCGGTTCATGTCGAGAGCCACCGTGTTGAATCTGCTCACCACGTCGCACATTTCCGCGACAAAGTCGTGCGGCTCGATCTGCGTCGTGTACGGGTTGAAGACCAGGCCCAGGCGATCCTCAATGAACGTCCGCGTCACCGCGGGCCACTGCACTGCGGGCGCCGCCACCATGTGCGCCGCGTAGTTGCCCACGGCGCCGTTCATCTTGCCAAGCAGCTCGCAGCGCTTGAGCTGCTCGCGCTGCCGGGACAGACGGTACGCGAAATTGGCCAGCTCCTTGCCCAGCGTCGTCGGCGTCGCCGGCTGGCCGTGCGTGCGCGCCAGCATCGCCACGCCGGCCGCGCGGTCCGCCTCCACCGTCAGCGTGTCGATGAGGGACGACATGGTCGGCACCAGGACGTCCTCGCGCGCGTGCTGCAGCATCAGCGCGTACGAGAGGTTATTGACGTCCTCGGACGTGCACGCAAAGTGCACGAACTCCGCGCGCGCCGCCAGCTCCGCGGGGCCCTTGGCGCACTGCTCCTTGACGAAGTACTCGACGGCCTTGACATCGTGGTTCGTCGTGCGCTCGATCTCCTTCACGCGCTGGGCGTCCTCCACCGAGAACTCGTCCACGATGCGCTGCATGAACGCGACGGACTCGCTGCTCAGGTCCTGGACCTCGTGCAGCTCGGGCGTCTCCGCGAGCACGCGCAGCCACTCCACCTCCAC
>KQ758883.1:732459-752180 GCA_001462505.1 Aurantiochytrium sp. T66 | reverse complement strand
GTTATTACGGACGGTCATGGGCTCGAAACCGAAGATACCGGCCGCCGCCGCGAGGAGCACGCGCCCGTCGACGCGCAGCGAGACGGAGCAGGGCCACGTGCGGGCGCCGCCCGACCCCAAGGTGAGACAGGGCCCGCCGCCGCTGGCGAGGCGCGGCGTCTTGCGCAAGATCCGCGTGGTGAGTTTCCCAAGGATCAAGCTCCGGCGAAGATCGTCGACGACGACGATGATGTCGGGAGCAACGTCTCCTTGACCAACACCCCGAGAAGCGCATCGGGCCAGGACGACCAAGATCCTTCGGCACCGCCCGTGGCGGACCAGATCAGGACTCCAGGCAAGGGTACGGATGTCGTCAAGACAGTCGACGGCTCTGGTGGCCGCGAAGCTAGCCAACGCGGCGGGCGCGCGGCCGCCAAGACGCCTTGGACCAGCACGTCTCCGAGAGGCCAGCGCGGTGACCGCAGAAGCCCTCGGCAATCCGGAGAAGGCCAACGCGGCGGACGCGCGCTCGGCAAGACGCCTCAGTCCAACGCGTCTCATGGAGATTTCCTCGGGACCGACGTTGAGGATCGTCGGGAAAGAGGACGACAATCCCAACAATGGAGAGGACTTTCGCCCACCGAGACGCCTTGGGCCAACGCGTCTCCGGGAGGCCAGCGCAGTCCTCGGCAATTCGGAGAAGGCCAACGCGGCGGGCGCGCGATCGGCAAGACGCCTTGGACCAGCGCGTCTCGGGGAGGCAAGCGAAGCGATCGCAGAAGCCCTCGGCAATTCGGAGACGGCCAACCCGGTGGACGCGCGCTCGGCAAGACGCCTTGGACCAGCGCGTCTCCGAGAGGCCAGCGCAGTGACCGCAGAAGCCCTCGGCAATTCGGAGAAGGCCAACGCGGTGGACGCGCGCTCGGCAAGACGCCTCGATTCGCGTCGCAGGGAGGCCAGCGCAGCGACCGCAGAAGCCCTCGGCAAAACGCAGAAGGCCAACCCGGCGGACTCGCGCTCGGCAAGACGCCTCAGTCTAACGCGTCGGAGGAAGGCCAGCGCAGCGACCGCGGGCATTCTTGGCAAGGGGAAGCTGGCCAACCCCGCGGATCTTCGCTCGACACGACGCCTCAAGTCAATGCACCTCAGGAAGACCAGCGCGGCGACCGCGGGCATCCTGGGCAAAAGGGAGCTGGCCAAACCCGCGGATCTTTGCTCGGCACGACCCCTCAAGTCAATGCACCTCAGGAAGGCCCGAGCGGGACCGGCGGTTCGAGACGTACGCACCAAAGACGTCGCCAAAGAGAAAGGGAACGTCTGTCCACCGAGACGCCTGGGATCAACGCGCCTCAGGGAGGTCAGCGCAGCGACCGCGGGCATTCTGGGATGGCAGGAGACTCCCAACCTCTTGGATCTTCGCTTGACACGGCGCCTCAGTCGAGCGCGTTTCATGGAGACCTGCGCAGTGAACGCGGGCATCTTCAGCAAGAAAAAGCTGGCCAACCACGCGGATCTTCGCGCGACACGACGCCTCAAGTCAATGCGCCACAGGGAGACCAGCACGGCGACCGCGGGCGGTCCGGGCAAGAAGGAGAAGGCCAACCCCGTGGACCTTTGCCCGGCAAGACGCCTCAGTCCAACGCGCATGAAAGAGGCTTACCCGGGACCGGCGGCGCGGATCCTCGGCTAAAAAGAGAACGAAAGTCCACCGCCGCCGACCGTGGGCGCTTCGAGGCAGACGAGCACGACAACGCGCCTCGCGACGGAGCCAAGGTTCTCGCGGGCGTCGACAAGGCCAGGCCCACCGCCGGCGGCGAGGCGCGCGGCCCTACGCAGTGCAAGCAAGATCAAACGTCCCGCGTGAACGTACCCGAGGAGCAGCGCACGTCTCGAGCCGAGCGAGGGCGGGGGCCTGCGTCAATTCGTGGAGCTCACCACGGACAAAGAGGACTTTTGCGCTTTGTCGCCAATCATGGGAATGGAACCGATGACCGCGTGCGTCACGAGAACGGCGAGCACACGCATAAACTCGCAAGGTGCAAGCATGATGCCACCGGAGGCGCGGATGAGCATGGCTGGCGCGAGAACACGCCCGCAGCGCGGAATTTAGCCCGGGGAGGCGGCCGCGCAGGTCGTCCTCAGCAAGGCTGATGAGACGCTTTGGACCAATGCGGTCCTGGACGCGTGGGTTCTCGGCAAGAATGAGGACGCAGGTTTGGCCACGAGGTCTTGAATGAGCTTCCCGGGCTAGAATGGCAACGCGACTCTCTTCAAGCGCCTACGGTGACAAGGCGGCTGGAACAAATCTAAAATCAACACAATATTCACTTGCAATGCTTTCTTTCTATCTTGCTGCGCAGCGGATGGTCGCGACGTCGACCGTGATGGCTTATGGGCGCCGTGTACGTACCTATAGCAATGAATCATCAAAGATATTCTGGGTCGTGACGAAGGTGCGCGGCGCCAAGGGTGCGCAGACGCACACAAGCGTCAGAACGCCGTTCTGGTCCCGAGCGCTGTGGCAGATAGTTGCGGGCCGTCTGATGCTCGAGGTCCCGCTCGTGAACTTTGTGGCTATCGCGGTGAAAAATGGCGCTATCGGGCACAATCGATGCCGTCGCCCCACGGGAAAGCCAAGAGAGCTTGAAGGTCGCTTGAAGCCAGACAGATTGCGCTCCTGCCGCCACCTGAAGATCTGCATGTCGCAAGAGAAGCACGATGACGACAAAGCAGACGTTCGTTGTCCGACTCGCGGCAGCCCAAAGGCTGCCAAGAACGCATAAGTCAAGTCGTGATTGCGCTCCCGTCGCCATCCGGACTTCTTCGCTTTCGCTCTCAAGCGCTCAAAGCTCCTGGCCCTGGCGGCCGAGCCGAGTGACGGACGGGTCGAAGAAGGGCTGGCTGCTGGCCTCCAAGCCATGTTCGCGCACAGACAAACTCCGGATTTTCGCGCAAGAGGTCCGGGATTCGAGGCTGGCCTGCTAGGATCGCGAGCCTGCAACGTCGCGAGTGGCGGCAGTGTCGGCCGTGTGGCCAGCCATAAGAAAAAGCCGACGAGCGGGACGACGGACGCGGGCGCAGACGACGGGCCTCGATGTCCGGCGCGCGAGCGGGGTTGAAGTTGGTTCATGCTCGGCCCATGCACGGGTCGAAGGGCGTCTCGCGCGCGCGTTGCGGATGTCTAGCGCGGCCTGCGGATGCGAGCCGAGCCGAGCCGAGCCGAGCCGAGTCGAGCAGCAAGTCTGGACTTCGGCCTCCTTTGGTTTTATCCGCCCCGCAGCGTCCGCGTCAACGCAAAGAGGGCCGGCGCCCCGCTGCGCGAGCTGAAGAAAGCTGGCTGCTTTCAGACCCCGACGGCCGTCCCAGAGGCAAATCGTCCCAACCGGCGCAGACGCAGACGTCGCTGAGGCCGCGCCGCAGCACTCGCGCTGCCGGCCTGCCGGCCGTGACGGCGGCGCCGCTGATTTGATGTCATGTGCTGGCGTCAGCGCCACGGGCTTGCTTGGCCGGCCGCAAGAAATCAGAGGCCGCCGGCCTGGCATGCGAGGAGGCCGGCGATGACGTCGAAGGCTGCGCGTTGGTTGCCAAGGCTGAGCGCACGTTGCTGTCGAAAAGTCGAGAAGAAAATGATTGATTTTCCGTTGCTTGAAGACTTCTTCAAGATCACTCAATGCATGCGATTGAGGATGCATGATCTGATGACAATCCACACTATGCCTCCGACCAGGAATGTAGTGTTCGACGAGACAATCACAAGGCAGATGAATGGCATGATCAAAATGATCAGAAACATGCAACAAGCGAGGTCTGTTGCTACCTCGACAGGAGAGATCTCCTGATTGGGGTTTCCCTCTGTCGGCTCGCTTGATGTCGACATGGCGGTCGATCCTCGCCGATCCTCGTCGTCGTCGCCGTTGTCGCAGTGGTCGTCCCGTGATCAGTCGGCTGCTGCGTTGCGCTGTTGCAGTCGCAGTCGCAGCGGTGCGGCGGTGCGGCGGTCGCGCGAGCCGCAGGCGATTTAGCGCTGTGAGCTTGGTTTGAGAATTGGCGTGATCTTCTGCTCGCTTGGTCGACGAAAAGCCGCGTGCTTCCTCACCGCGAGAGATCTTGTAGCGAGAGAGCGATGGCCAACGAGGCACTTGTCGATCCGTAGCGACCTGGAGCCGAGCTAGACCGTCGACGAGACCATCGTCCTCCAGCGCAGACTGCGTCAACCTTCGGGCCCTCGGCTGCGCAGGGCTCTCGTTGGTCTCCTGCGCTCGTCGCGGCCGGCCGGGAGCGGCGCCGAGGGAGGCCGGCGCGACGATCGATCGCCTCGCTGCCCCAGGCGTCCTCTTAGAGACCCCCACAGTCTCCCGCAGCTCCTCGCTCGAACGAAGCCTCATATATTTGATGATCATCATCAGCGCTTCGCTTCGGAGACTCGCGCTCGCGGCGCTCGGACGACGGCGACTCCACGCACGATTGGACCTCCTTGCCCGGCTCGCGCGCCGAATCGCTGGTCGCTTGTTTATTCAATCTTCGGGCCGGCTTCTTCGCCGCCCCTCGGCCGAAACGAGACGAGACGAGACGAGACGAGACGAGACGACTCACTCAAGCGCCAGACCCCGAACCATTGCCCGCGACCGCGCGCGCGACCGCCAGCTGAGCGTATCGCAGGCAGCAGCCGGCCGACCGACCACGGGGAAGGCGACGCCGACCGACCACGCGTGAGGGGGAGGGCACCCTCCCCCGCGTCCGCGAACGAGACCGCCAGGAGCACGACTTCGACCAGGACCACGAGACCACGGCAAAGTCGAGCAAGCTGACCAAGCTGACCAAGCTGACCATGGCGCCAGAGCATGTTGGGTGGAGAGAACTCTGCTCCGCCATCGCGTGGTACATCGTGGCTAGCATCGCGATCGAGCTGTGCTATGTGACATTCTTCTCTTGCTTCCTCCTTTTGGTTGTATTCATAGCCACTGGAGACGTGGAGCAAGGCATTATAGCATTTGCGATGGTCCTGGTGCTGCCCGACGTTCTGCAACGCATCCAAGAATTCCACGCGGAGTGGATCAAGGTATACAAGAACACGATGAATCTCGCACACATGTGGCTGTTCAGGTGCGCGCTCAAGCTCGAGCTGGGGCTAGTGATAAGGCTTCGTGAAGAGCGTCGACAGCAGCAATCCCGCTATGCAGCGCTCGAAACCCGCTATGCAGAGCTCGAAACCAGCCATGCAGAGCTCGAAACCAGCCATGCAGCGCTCGAAATCAGCCATGCAGCGCTCGAAACCCGCCATGAAGCTCTCGAAACCAGCTCTGGAGTGGTGCGGACAAAGACCAAGGAGCTGCTGACCCAACATCAACAAATGCAGACGCAGTGGCAGAACGCGGAGCAGCAGCGCAAGTTGTACTTCCGGCTTTTCAGGGCGGCATGCGATCAATGGCAAGAAACAATCTCTGCGACGCAAGAGGGTCTTCATGAGCGCAGCTCTCCCCTCGAGGCCGAGCTTGAGCTCAGGCAATCTGAGCCCGCGCAGCCTCAGATCGCCCTGAACGACGTGCGCCCGCGCAAGCTGCATCACCACCCCGCGCCCGGCATTGACGTCACGATTTCCCCGGCCCCGGCGAGCAAGCTCGACAACGCCCAAGACGGCGTCCACGACGACGTCAAAGACGGTGTCAAAGACCCCTTCACTGCGAACGAAGAAAGCGGCGCCGCCGTCGATGGTGCTCTTGCGGGTACGGCAACCGAAAGCACGTCCGCATCTTCTGGCGCTCACGTCTTTCCCGGCGCAGACCAGCTCAAGGAGTCCGCGGCCGAGACCGGGCCTGTCGCGGAAGCATTTGCCGGACCAGCTCAGCCTTCGGCATCTCTGCTCAAGATCGCGGCGCGCAGCTCGCAGCTCGACCTCGGGGCCGAGGCCGAGACCAAGGACGCTCCGCACCGCGATCTTCGTGGGCAGCTCGAGAAGAGCCGCCAGAAAGTCCTCGAGCGGCGTGTTCGCGAGCTCGAAAGCGATGCGGAGCGCGCGACGGAGCTCGTGGGGGAGTGGGATGGCCGTATGAAGATGCTTCTGGCACAGCGGATCTGCTTCGACTCGCTGGTCGAAAACCTCGAGGACACGAGCAAGAACTCTCTGCGCCGCTATGCTAGAGAAAAGGTCCAGAGCTACCGTCGCGAGATCTGCCTCTCGCGGCAGGCTCAAAAGCATCAGAAGGAGGCGCAACATGCGGTGCAGGTCGCGAACCTGCGGACTACGCGCGTGAATGAGCTTCAGACGGAGCTGGACTACCTCCGCTCGGAGGCGGAGGTCCAGGCGCGCGAGCAGGAGCACGTTGCGGTCGCCCCGGCGCAGAAGAACAAGGCGCTCACGGCCGAGCTCAAGAGCTTGAAGCGGGATGTGCGCCGACTGCTGCAGCTTACTGCGCCAACCTTGGTCGTGGCTCTGACGAACTTCGTCGTCGAGTCGGCCGCTGCGCAGCGGCGTCTTCCCTACCGACCGGGAACGGGCAACATCCGGGGCCTGCAGATCGAGAACGTCTGGCTGCGGCGCGTGGCCATCGACTTTGCCGCGCACCAAGCTGGGACGCATGCCGCGATGCAGCGCGGCGGGACCTCCTTGCGCAACTTTCTCACTGTCGGACGCGCAGCTCACGTCGCGCGCGGGCTCGCAAACTCGCCCACTCCTCGCGAGGTGGCCGGGAATTCTCTCCAGGGCCACGGGGTCATCAACCGCCCGGTGATCCAAGATGAGGATGCGGCGGACCACGACCTCCCTGCCGCGCACGAGGTGGACGTCGCCGTCGGCCAGGGTGTCGACGGGCAAGATCACGCGCTTGACGATGCCGTCGACGCAGAGGCTGCCCCCGTGCGCCGGCCCGAAGACGACCCTTCGGACGAGATCCCCGAAAACGACAAACAAAATGACGGAGAGGATGACGATGACGATGGCGATGACGACGCCGAGGAGGAAGACGACGACGACGACGACGACGACGACGACGACGACAACGGCGACGACGACGACAACGGCGGCAACGGCGGCAACGGCGGCAACGGCGGCAACGGCGGCAACGGCGGCAACGGCGGCAACGGCGACAACGGCGACAACGACGACAACGGCGACAACGACGACGAGGGAGGCGGCGTGGTCGAGGCGCAAGACGGCGTCGTCGATGAGGAAGATGGCGACGTGGAGGCCAACGACGATAACGACGACGAGGGGGGCGGCGGCAACCAGAACGGCATGAGCTCTGACGGGCAGGATGGGACCACGCAGGCCCGGAACTTCGGCTCGTCGAGCACAACAATCTCCAAAAGCCCCGATCCCACACAGACCTCCTCGCCGCCGAAACTCAGCGACTCCGCGCGGCGCGAGATCCGCGCGACGGAGCAGGCGAGCGTGGCTGCCGCCGCTGTTGGGCAGAGGGACATCACAAATGGACGAGGAGGAGGCCGGCGAGGACGAGGACGGCCAGGACGAGGACGGCCAGGAAGAGGATCTTACCCATCCATGTCGTGGCGCTCGCCCAAAGCGCCGAGGCCCGTGACTACCGGCCTCCAGGGAGGAGGAGGAGGATGGCGAAGAGGAGGACAGCGAGGACGACAGCCAAAAGATCGACAGCGAGGAGGAGCATCTTACGCATCCATGCCGTGGCCCTCGGGCCAACCTCCGAGGCCCGTTACTACCGGCCTCCAGGGAGGAGGAGGAGGATGGCGAAGAGGAGGACAGCGAGGAGGAGCACAGCGAGGACGACAGCCAAAAGATCGACAGCGAGGAGGAGAACGGCGAGGAGAAGAACGGCGTGAAAGAATCATGACCGGTGACAAGGACACTCTTCGCCCGCAAGTCAGAAGACCAATGATGACCAATGACGTGGTCTCATTGTCTGCAAGCCAGGGTGGCAAGACCAGCGACGTGGTCTTCATATCTGCAAGCCAGGGCGTCAAGACCAGCGACACGGTCTTTTCGCCCGAAAGCTAGGATGTTGAGAGAGATCGAGGGCAAGGTCATCAAGACCTTTTTGTCTGCAAGCCAGGGTGGCAAGACCAGCGACGCGGCATCATCATCTGCAAGCCACCTGAGGGTGTCAAAGACCGACGTAAGGAGCTCGTACTATGAATAGATTGACGAAATAATGGGCGAATCTTGTGCATGCACGTGCAGGCGCTGTGCATGCACGCGCCGGGCGGCCCACAATTATTCGATAAAGCAAAAAATGTTGCCAAGTTTGTAAAGTCGCAGATCATCGTCATCGCTGGGGCAGCGCAAGCTCCGCTTGCAAGAGCACGTTGACGTTGTTTATTTGAGCGCGCAAGGTATAAGACCGATGTTAGATCAAAGGATAGCGGCCACGCCGAGCGATAACTTGAGGTGCCCCGCAAGCTCTTCGAGGTTTCGCGGGAAAGCACAATTCGACGATGGGCCCAGCGCGAGCGCCGCCTGCAAGTCTCCGCGCTCGCAATCGAAGCCTTTCTTGGGGGCCCTCGCGCTGCGTGGTCGGTCTTGCGAGTCCCGAGCTGCGCCGAGGTGGTCGATCTCCGCGCGCGAGGCGAGGCCCGTCGGAGGCGCGCGCGAGTGCCTCGTCAGCGCTCGCTCGCTTGCCGGGCCGCCGCTGCGCCCGAAGGACGCAGGCGAGGGGCGCGAGGGCTCGGAGGGAGGCAGCGCGGCCTCGAAGCCGGCCGCCGGGAGCAAAGCAGGAGCGGCAGCGCAAGGCCCGGGCGCCGGCCTCGCGCAGGTCCGCTCGCGGGGCGCGCAGGCACGCGGGCAGAATCGAATCGAATCACGGGCCGCCGCGCGGGCCGTGCCGCTGGCCGCCCGCCCGCCCGCCCGCACTCGCTTCGCGTCGCGTCGCGAAGCAGCGAGCTAGAGAAGCAAAGCCCTTGCCAGCAACGTAAAGGCCGACCGACGCCGCCGAGCAGACCTCGAACCTTCGACCTCTTCTGAGGGGCCCTGGGGGCCCGCAGACACTGCGGGCAGCTGCGGGTGTCTGCGGGCAAATCTTGGGCGATCTTCCAGGCCCGCTCTTTGGGACTCTTCGCGGTCTTTCAAGCGTCCCCCACAGCGTGTGGTCCCAACAGTCGGAAGCTATCGACTGGCTGGGCGTGTGAGGCGGGCGCAAAGCAGCTGAAAGCAGCTAGCTAGCTGCAAAAAGCCCGTGATCATAATAGACGGACGCAGCGAGAGGCGCTATTATCGGCCGACGAACGAAGGCAGCGACATGGCGCCAGCTGCCGCGCCGGCCGCCCGCGCCTCGGGGCTCGCTCGCTCGCTGCGCCTGCCCGCGCTTTGCGTCGCGGGCGCCGTCTGCGTCGAAGGCCTCGACCCGAAGCTCTCGCGCACCGCTTCGCGGACACCGCCGCGGCGTCGATGCTGGGCGAGTGTCTGGGCCCGGCATCGCATCGTGCGTTGCGATAGGGGACTTCTGCGCCAGCGCCTGCGCGGTATTCCGGGGAATTTCGAAGCGAAGGCGGATTTCCGGGGCATTTCAACGGTCGGCGGCGGCATCATCTTGTCCCTTGCGTCCGTACGGGAGGCAAACAGCTCCAGGGTACCGTACCTAGACCCCGAACTTTGCGAAGCACCCGAGCTTCCCGAGCCCCGACGGCAACTCACTGCGCTGCACTGCGCTGCGCGACGAGGCGGGCGAGCGGCGTGCGTGGAGCGAGCGTGCTGCGCGGCAAGTTGGCTGGTGGGCGAGCGAGGGCGACGAAAAGGCACGCCTCGGGCGAGAGCGACGAAGACCAGAGCTTTGGACAGACGAAGAAGCCTGCCTTGCTGCAAGGCCTGCGCCGTGGCGAGCGAGCGAGCGAGCGAGCACGCGGGCGGCTGCGTGCACGCGGACGCAGAGCGGGCGTCGACATCGCCTTGCTGCTCGAGGTCGAGGCTCCTGGCGAGAGCGCCGTGGCGACGTAGAGCGTGAAGAACAAGAGCAGGTCCCAAGAGAACTAGGCTTTCGAGGGACGTTGAAACGGCCCCAGGCAACGGCCGCGTGCATCAGGGACGATGGCACGAGAACAATCGAACGAAGAGGGAAAAGGCGCTAGAACAAGGACTGAAACTGAAGCGCCCACGACGGGCCAACTTCGCGAGCGCGCGGTCGACAAGAAGCAGGTCGAGGCGCGCAAGATCTCCGCTGTGAAGGCGGAGCAGGGCGCCGGAAGGGACAAGCGTCAGCCGAGACCCTCGCGCGCGCAGAGCGGCGCGGCGCTCCCGGCGGCCGCGCCTCAGACGGGAAGAGGCCGTACGCGCAAGCCTGCGACTAGCGAGAAGCCCGCAATGGAAAGTGTCGCGGCCAAGAAGCAGGCCACTGTACGTAGCTGGCGCTTCGCCGGCCGCGCGCCTCCGCGTGACCGCCGCCGAGCCACGCAGCTGGCGGCGACCGATGTCGCCCGCGACGCCGACACCGGCGCCGGTGCCGTGGTTGCGAGCGCCGCCAAGAAGGAACTGCGCACTGCGAACGCCGCCAGCAAGCGCCCCAAAGCGGGGTCGCCGACAGCGAACTCTGCGGCCGCCGCCCGCAAAGGCGCAAAAGTGGGGTCGCCGACCGCGAGCTCTGTGACCACCGCCGTCACCATCGTCGCTCGTGGGACCAAGGCCCGCGGCGGGGCCACGGCGAGGTCTAATGTCGTGACCAACAAGTCCACCACTCGCAGGGGCGCAAAGGCAGAGTCGCCGACCGCGACCTCGAAGTTCACCGCCGTCTCCGTCGTCGCTCCTGAGACGAAGCCCGCCACCAAGGCCCGCGGCGGGGCCACGGCGAGGTCTAATGTCGCGACCAACAAGTCCACCACTCGTAGGAGCGCAAAGGCACAGTCGCCGACTGCGACCTCGACGACCACCGCCGTCTCTCTTCGGACGAAGCCCGCCACCAAGGCCCGCGGCGGGGTCCCGACGGAATCTAGTATCGCGACCAGCAAGACCTCCAGCACGCGCCCTGAAATCAGCGCCCGCGGCGCGCCAAGCAGCAGTTTCCCAACAGGCACAAGGGCTGCTCTGGACACCGTCGTCCGCCCCGGCCATGCCCAAAATGGCAGCGCAGCGACGTCGAGCAAGACCGCCGAGCCGGTCGAAATCTCCACGGAGGTCTCTGCCGGCAAGAATGCAACGAGAGCAGCAACGAGCGCGGGTACGCCCGTAGCTGGCGACGAAAAGCCGAAAACCGCGCATAAGCCGCGCAGCAGCCCAAAAATTGAGGGCACGACCCCCATTCCGCGGCGGCCTCCGCCCGCCGTTCCGAGCGAGCAGGTGTCAAAGATCACGAGTATCGTGAAAGACGAGGCCGTGCGAATTGCCACGCACCACGACACTATCGATGGTGGCGAATGCCGCACCGTCCTCGGCAAACTCGACGCGGAGGCCCTCACGAAGCGCTTTGCCGACTTTCACCCGGCTTCCCAGGAGAATCCACTCAAGACACGCCTCAAAAACCCGATCTGCGCCGCGCCGGGCTGCACTGCGCCAAGCAAAGGCACGTGCAGAACGTGCCGGTGTGTCTCGTATTGCTCGAAAGAGTGCCAGATTGCGCATCTTTCTGACCATCGAAGGCCCTGCGCCAAGCATGTCGACAAGAAGAAGAAGTGGCTCGCGTCGCCCGCGTACACGCTCTGGGACGTGAGTCTGCGCGATTCGCACGCCATGAGCGCGGAGGAGTTTGATGCCGCGACGCGCCCGAACGCAGATAAAATTCTCAAGGCGCTCATCGGGCAAGGTTTCCTCGAGCCGAAGGGCCGAACATTTTCAATCAACGGCACTATTGGTGAGGTCCAGGTCCGACACGGGCGACTCGTTCTCTTCGTTCGTAGCGGCCTAAAGCCGGGGACCAAGGAAAACCAAGTCCCCAACGTCGACAGCGGCTCGATTCCGAAGAGCATCAGCAAGAGCAAGCAAGGCGACAGCCCGCGCCAGAGCAGGACCGGCGGCGACAGCGGTGTCCGTCAGACGGAGGGCGGCGATTATGCTACTAAGACCCTTTCCGTCAAAATCCAGGCACAAGATGCTTCTCAGGAGACCATCGGTTGGCAGATTGAGGCCGGCAACACTGAAGCATTAAAGATCGCGCCCCATGATGCCGACCACAACGTGCAGCAGGCCAAGACGCCTGGCATCGCCGATGTCAGCACGGTTTCTGTCGACGAACCAGCCCGGCACGCCGAAAACCTCGAGCTTGAACGGCGCGCTGCTGCTGCTTCTCCGGAGACGCCTGCCGAGGCCCTCGCGGGGGGCTGGATTACGCGTCTCTCTGGCGAAGAGCTCGTAGACCTTGGCAAGATTGTGGAGCAGTACGCCCGCCTCTGCCCGCAACCTCACTTGCTCAAGGACCTGCTCCGTCTGGGCATGCCTGCGCCGTGAAAGGTGACCTGCGCCGCAGCATGGAAGTAGAATTGAGATACCCAACCAAAAGCCTCAGCAATCATTTACGGTCTTCTGCCAGCGGCGCCTATCCAGGCTTGTGCCAGAGAGGACTGTACTAGCTTGCGCATAAAGTAACCTTCGCGAGGGCATCTTCGACGATCATGGTCTCTCGTGCAAGCGCACGAATTCACGTCGGCGGGCTCGAAGGCTCGCAGCACGAGCGACTTGCAGCTCTACTTAGCTTAGCGCCATCAGCCTCTGCGCGGGCGCCTCGTTGTGGACGCAAAGCCGCTTCCCTGTCGCAGACGGGGCCAAGGGGAGCGTGGCGCTCCGCATCAAACCGGGCGCGCAGGTTTTGCGCCGTCCTTTATGCTGGTTCGTACTAGGACGTGCTCCAGAGAAGCTCGTAGAAATGAGAATGCAATCTAGTAGTCTTGTGCGAACCTAGTCTTGATCAATAACCTCGCGAATCCGCTGCGCAAGTTCTTCGAGCTCCTCGGCCGTCGGTCCGTCATCGCTGAGCATGGGCACGTAGAGCGGGTTCCCGTCCCAGCGGATGCCGAACTCGCCTTTCCAGGCGCTCGTGTCCGTCATCGTCGGATCGAGCACGCAGGGGATCACCTTGGCGAGCTTGCGGCGGTTCATGGCGTAGTGGAACTCGGAGCGGCACTTGTCTTGCTTCATCTGGCCCTTGTTCACCTTGTCCATGTAGTCCTTGGTTACAAAGATCACCGTCGCCTTCGAGTCGTCGATACCCTCGGCCATGGACCTGAAGATGCTCGTGCCAATGTCTTTCGCGTCAAGCCAACACGAGATCCCAAGCTCTTGCAGGCCTTCCGCGACCGCCACCACCTTTGCGTGCGTCCGCTTGCCGGGGCCCCAGGCGTGCGAGAGGTAGACGTCGTAGGAGGGTGTCCCGGAGCTCGCCATGGACTCTTGCAGCTCGTGGGCCTGGGCGGCGTCCTGCACAAAGGCTGCAAAGGCCTCGAGGGGGAGCCGCGCTTTCTTGTAACGGGAGCGGACGCGGCCATTGTCGTCGGGGCTTGCAAGCGCCTTTAGCAGCACGCACGCAGCGTCGTCGTCAGACCCATCCGCGCTCACGTACAGCTTGGGCGCCAGCCGGCCCCGCATGAGCGAGCGATCGATCTCATCCAGGCTGCGATGCAGCAGCTTGAGCAGATCTGGGAGCTGGCCCCAGTGCTGGCGAGCTCCAAAGGTAAAGACCACGCGCTTCGCCGACGCCTCCATCACGCACTCTACGCCGTCAAAGTCGATGCTCGCCAGGTCCGAGAAGATCTGCCGGCGCACAATTGCGAGCCTCGCAAAGCTCTTGACGACCATGGTTACGAACCGCTGGAAGAAGCCATCTGGCAGGAACTTGAACTCGACGTAGGCCAACGCGCCAGGGCCCACACGATCGAGGGCCTCTTGGCGGTCTGCACCCGTTGCCGAACGCAGTAGACTCGGCACCAGCAAAGCGCCCTCTGCATCTACGCCTTCTTCGTTGTCTTCGTCGTCTTCATCCGCACTCCGAATCCATGGGCTCGGGCTCGCCAAGAGCATCGCCTCCATCAGCGACGTGAGGTAGTCGACCGGCTCGTCTTGCCACAGCCACTCCAGCAAGGCGCGGCTCGCGACGCCGCGATCCGCCCACTCGTCGAGTGCGTCCTCGAGGTCGTGAGGGAGCTCCTTGCGTCCCTCGACGCGCATCAGGTTCTCCTTGTGTGTCTGCATGTGCTTTGTGTCTGGGTCGCAAATGACACGCGAGAGGTTGTCCAACAGCCACTGCGGTCGAAGCACGACGACCTTGCGCAAGGTCTCATTGCTCGTCAGGTGAACGAGCACGCCGAGCTCGTGCATGTACTCGAGCATCTTGTCCACGTCGGCAACGTAGCATTTCTCCTGGGCCAGGGCGCCGACCTCCCCCAGCGTCATGTACGGCGCTTCCGCCCTGAGCAGGAGGTCGAGGCAGTAGGACCACCGCAGCGGCACCTGCGCTTTCACAAACGGCCTGCCAATAACCGACTTGGTCAGCACATTGCGGAGATTCGCGGACCGCCCTGCTCCGTCGTCGCGATCGACTCCTCTCTGGTCGACTTTCTGGCCGACCTTCTTCTTGATGGGAAACATTCTCGCCAGCGCATTGCGGAGGTTAGCGACCGGCCCTTCGACCCGCTCTTCCGCATCGTCGCGGCTCACGTTGTCGATGGGGAAAAACTGGAGCCCTCCCCCCCCCCTGCCTGTTGCGCTGGATCTCCACTTCCCCGCCCAGGCCCTTCAGGAGTGAGGCCTTCAAGATATCCTGGATCTCCTCGTGCTGGGCAGCGTCCGGTACTTGGTCCAGATACGTCCCGATGAGCGCCACAGCGACGCCTGGTGCGTGCAGGCGGATCGAGTCGATCCAGAAGCGGAGCGTCTCGAGCGCCTCCTCTTGCGAGCCGAGGCGATCGAGCTCTTCTGCGTCGAGCGCGTCCTCAAAGCGCTCCTTGCCCAGCACCTCGCGCATGTCGAAGACGAGCGCGTAGACGCCGTACTGCGTGAGGAAGAGGTGGTGCAGGGCGTAAAAGATCCTGGCTCGGCGGCCGCGGCGTCCTCGGCGGGGCTGATGACCTCAGCGTCGGCAGGGACGCTTGCTTCGGCGAGGGAGACCTCGTCGTCAGACTCATCGTCGTCAGAGTCCTTGTCGTCAGACTCCTCGTCCTCGAATTCCTCGTCGTCAGACTCCACGTCGACCGAGGCGTGCTCGACCTTGACCAAGTCCTGCTTGCCACGCACGTTGCCCTTCCTGACGGTCTCGAACTTGACGAGCTTGAGCGGCTTGCCAGTCGATGCAGAGCCTGGCTCTGTGGTGGTCGCGGTGCCCGCTCCGGCAAGCGCGCCATCAACGTCGGACTCCTCGTCGTCCGCAGCCCGCTCGACCTTGACCGCGGCTCGCTTGCCCCGCGCTTTGCCCTTGCGGACGCGCTCAATTTTGACGAGCTTGGTAGGCTGGGCAAGATCGGGCTCCTTGCAGGCCCGTTCGGCGTCGCGCCGAGGCCGGACTCTCGCCAAGGCGGAGGCTGCGGACTCGGACGGCGCCTCGGGCGTGGCGCGTGGCTGCTTCGCCGTCGCATGCTCCTCCACGAAGCCGCCGAAGAGGGTCGGCGACGAGGCAGCCTGCTCGGACTCCTCCACCTCCGCGCCCCTCTTCCTGGCGGCCCGCGGCGCGCTCCTCGCGGCGCTGCGCGGCATGACGCGGCGCGCAAGCCCCGACCTCGAGGCGGCGCGATGTCGCGACGTCGCGCGGGCGGGCGGGCGGGCAGTCCTCTCCGCGTGCGCGCGGCGGCGGCGGCGGCGGCGGCGGCGCGATCCGGCGTCGTCGTCGTCGTTGGGTTTGGTTCGAGATCTGCGGCCGCCGAGCAAAGATCCGCACCTCAATCAATCTTCAATCGCCCGCGAGACCTCGATCTCGGACGCAGACTCTGCGCCGGAAGAACCGAGGCGAGGCGAGGCGAGCGCGAGCAGGACGCGGACTGACTGCCAGGGTACGTACGTACTTACCTTCCCAGCCTGAGGCCGTCAGAAACTTTGGTCCTGCGCGAGACTGCAGCTCGCTGGCTTCGCTGCGCTGCGCTGCGCGGATGGCGCGCCTCGAGCACCCCTCGACCGACTGCTGAGCGACGTCGCGTAGCTGCAAATCTTTGTGTCGCGCCGGGTCGGGTCTTCTCCTTCACCCAAGCCAAGACGCGCGCCAGCCGGCAAGACAGCATGCACAGCATGCAGCATGCAGCGTACCCTGCGGCCTGCATGTAACGCAGCGCTCGAACGCGGGGCTCCAGCGATCTAACGTCGAACCGCGCACATGTTTTGTGTCTTTGTCCGTATATTTATTTGCTTATGATACATCGCGATCATGGAGGGCAAAGTGGTGCACCGCTGCCTCGCTCTCGACTCTGTCTAGTCGCGCCGCCGCTTCTGTTCCTGAGACTCCCTTCGCTCGGCGTTGTTGTTGTCGCCCATGACCGGGGCAGTGCTAGCGTCTCGCCTCACCCCCGCATTGTCGTCGCTCTCGCCCATGCAGACATCATTGTCAGCGTCGAACTTCAGCCATTGTCCTCTGCCGAGGTACCTGTGGCCGTGACTGAGCCTCCGGATGGTTTGCATATCGAACCCGTAGACCTCGAGTTCGTCAATGGTCTCGTCGCTGAAGCCCCGCTCCCAGAGCTCAAAGTACAGGTTACTTTTCTCTTTCCGGGCCTTGTGAGCGGCGTCCCTCCGCTTGTCCTCTTCGTCCTCATCGTTCTTGACTTCCAGCACCTCCCCGTGATCCAGCTCCTCCTCCTCCTCCTCCTCATCATCATCATCATCGTCATCCTCCTCCTCCTCCTCCAGCTTGCTGACTTCAGTCGAGAGCACCTGCAGCGAAAGGCCTGCCGTGATCCCCGTCGAGGGCTTGGTGGCGCCATCCTGCACGCCATCCTGCACGCCGTCCTGCTCATTCGTCGCGAGACCAGTCATGAGAGCCACATCGTCGTGATATCGGTCACGGTCCGAGTCGGGGCGGGGGCGAACGGCCCCGTCCGCGGGTCCAGCTGGTAGGCGGTCTGATGAGCCTCTAGGATGCGGCGAGTGCGCTCGAGGTCAGGGATCGCGAGTTTGAGCTCTGCACGAAGAAGTTTCACGTCCATGGCTGAGACTGCACGCTCGAGATAGTGGATGCGGGTCGCCAGCTGCAGCATCCAATTGAGAAGTTCTCATAGACCGGGTCGTATTCCTCGTCAGTCTCGGCTCCCGACTCGACCTCGAGGGCATCGTTGGTCCGGTGGTCCTGCTTGGCGGGGGCGGAGGCAAATGGCCCGAGCGGCGGGCCCAGCTCGAACCCGGCGGCCATGTATTTGCCGAGGATGTCGCGAGTTTCATCGAGGTCCCGGATCGCGAGCTTGAGCTCTTTACGAAGCAGTGCCTCGTCCTCGGCCTTGAACGCACTCTCGAGACACCCGAGCCGAGTCGCCAGCTGCCACATCCAGTGGAGCTTGTCTAGGATCTCCTCGTGCTGCGCGGCGCGCTCGCGCTCGAATACCTCCTCCAGCGCAATGTCGTAGGCATCGCGGGTCTTGTGGTCGTGCTCCTGCTTCTGCTCGTGGTCGTGGTCGTGGTCGTGCTCCTGCTTCTGCTCGTGCTCGTGGTCGTGCTTGTGGTCGTGCTTGTGCTCGTGCTCGTGCTTGTGCTCCTGCTCCGCGCCATCGGTGAGGGCGGCGAGGGCATCATGAAACTTGTGGAACTCGTTCTGGTCAACGGGATCGTGATCGGCGGCGACGCCCGCGCCCTCGGTGGGGGCGGCGAGGGGGCATCGTGGATTTCGTGCTCCTGGCCAACGAGATCGTGATCGGCGGCGATGCCCGCGCCCTCGGTGGGCGCGTGGGCGAGGGGCCCGCGCGGCACCTTCAGCTCGAAGCCAGCCTCTTGCTTCTCCTGTATGACGCCGAAAGTCACCTTGGCGTCAACCAGCGCGAGCGCAAGTTCTCCATGAAGCAGCGCCTCGTCCCTGGCTTCGAACGCACTCCAGATATACCAGATCCCGGCCGCCAGTTGCCAGCCCCAGTTGAGATCGATGACGGCGTAATGACGGGCCTTTTCGACTTGCTGCTTGAGCGCGCCTTCCAGCTCAGCGATTCTGTCCTTGAGCTTGCGAATCTCGTCCTTCTCTGCGCCTTTGAGGGAGGCGTTGCGCTGCTCTTGGCTCGCCTTGTAGTCCTTCAAGTCGGCTAGGTCTGCTTCGAGGCGGGCTTGGCATGCCTCTTGGTCCGCCTTGTAGTCCTTCAAGTCGGCTAGGTCTGCCTCGAGGCGGGCTTGGTATGCCTGGGCGTCGGACACGACATTGTCGGCACGGTCCTTTGATTTCTTCAACTTGGTTTTGAGATCAGCAATGCACGATTCGAGCGTTTTGATCTGCGCGTCGCGCGTCGCTAGCGTCTTATTGGCCCCGTCGTTGAGCTGGTCCAGCTTGCGCTGCGCGTCTTTCTCATGACGCTGGGTCCAATCTTGGAGAAAGAGCTCGGCCTCCGTGGAGGAGATCACGTGGCCCACCTCGCTCTTGCGCAAAGGCCCAATTGGGAATGGCCAAGCCCTTTCTGAGACTTTTGAGAGCTCGGATGCGATGACTGCCGCCTCGTGGGCTTTCTCGCGGGTCTTCTTGAGTTCCAGCTGCGTGGCGTTAAGCTCGGCCCGAAGAATCTCTACGTTCTCAGAGTACGTTCGCGCCACGTATTTAAGCTCATCTTCGTGTCCTGCCCGCAGCATACTGATCTTGCGCCTCAGGAAGTCAACGTCGCCCTGGCTGGATCTCAATTGCGCAGTCAGCTGTTTGCTCTGCATCTGGAGGTCTTCGATTTGCCGTTGGTGCGCATCGCGCTTCGCTGTGAGGAATTGCACCCGCTTCCACATCTTCTGAATGATGCATTGCGGCAGGTGGCGATCCAGCTGAGCTTTGACGTGTCGGCGTACGAGTGCATACTTGAAGAGAGTTAGCTTTGATAGCGCGCGCCTCAGAAGTGGATTTTCCAGGATCGTTTCCACCGTGATTTTGGACACGATTTTGACGTAAAAGACCATCGCGATCCGGAAGCATCGCACGTGCGCAATGAGCGCTTTGCATTTGTTCGGAAAGGTAAAGACCATCTCCATCCACCCGGGTTGCAGTACATTTCCGCCAAGCTCGTGGAAAGCGAGCTTGCACGCCAAGGCCGCCCTCGCGACGTGCCTTTCAGCCACCAGCAAAGCATTCGGTAGCTTCGAGAGCGCCGAGAAGGTGACCGTGGCCACGGCGATGCTTTCGGCGCTCAATTCCAAAGGGGGAAAGCCGGTGAGGGAGGTTGCGAGAACGACGATCGCGAGCACGCTTATCAAGGCCTGTATGATGCCCCAAAATAGAGCGAGCATGGCGCTAAAGGTTTTCGTACGCCAGCAGGGCTTTGCCACAGGGCGCTCGTCTCGTCGTGGTCCTTGTCGACTGGCTGGTCGTCGCCGTCGCCGTGTCTGCTGGTCCACTACGGGTCGTCGTCGAGCTCTGTCCGGAGTCTGCGGCACGAAGCTCCAGCTGGCGGTCAGTCGCGTGCTCACTATCGTCAGAAGCGGCAGGAGTTCGGGTCCTGGCGAGCGTCGTGCCCGGCGCCGCGTTAGCTCCAGTCGCACGCGAGCCGCTCCAAACCAATGAAGCTCGCGCGCAAGCAGTGAGCTGCTTTTCTTCCCTTTTCTTGCAATGCGTCTCCTCGACGTCGGCCAAGCAGCGCAGCGTCATTCTCAGCACCTGGCTGAAGTCCTCTTGCTGGCAGCGGCGGCGGCGAGGTCTTGAAGCAAGCTGGCAAGACGATTGGCACGTCAGTCAAGGAGCCGGCCGCCGAGGTGTCCATTCTCCTCTCTCTCT